>JANCRA010000037.1:3747459-4150159 GCA_024362935.1 Setophaga petechia | reverse complement strand
GGAGTGCCAGGGATTTGGGCTTTTCCAGGTGTTGGGGGGGAAAAGGAGGAAACCATCGCTGGGTTTGTCCCCAGAGCCCCCGGGCTCTGCTGGGATAGGGCTGGCTCGTGGCAGGAAAATTGCGGCTTTTTGAAGTTTGAAATTTTTTAAAATATTTGAAAATATTGAAAATATATATTTTTTTTTTCTATTTTCTATTTCTTTTATGTATTTTAAATATTTTCTATTTTCTATTTATTTCTTTAATATTTTTATTTTCTATTTTCTATCAATCTATTTTATATTGTATATATTTTATATTTTATTCAATATTTAAATATTTTTCATGTTTTTCATATTTTTTCTTTCTTTTAAAATTTTCTTCTATTTTCCCCGCGCTTTTTCCTTTCCATATTTTGAAGTCTTTTTCAAACCTCTTTTTTTCCTTCTTTCTCACTTCTTTTTTTTTTTCTGTTGCCCTTTTTCTCTTTACTTTTTCCATCCTCCTTTTCTCTCTTTCTCCCCTCTTTTTATATCTCTTTGCATTCTCTGCTTTCCCCCACCTGTTTTTGAATTTCTGTCTCTAAACTGGCACCCAGCACCCTCTGTCCCTGCTGACACCTGGGTGCACAAATATTCACTGTTCTGCCACGTCCAATATCTCCCTCCCCAATTCCTTGTCCCATCCTCACATAGAAATGCTGATATTTGTAGATTTTTTTGTATTATTCCACTTTATTTTCCTCGTTGTCAAAGTCGGACACTTTTGCTGCTTCTTCTTTCCACTGTGCTTATTTGAGCAGCCAGCATTGGTTTGGATTGCAAGGAAGTTGGAGATTAAATAATTACCCTGTTGATTAAAAAACCTGCAAAAATCACATTTTTTTGACTAAAAAGTCTTAACTGGGCACTCACCCAAAGGTTGGAACCTCCAGTTCTACAGGTGACAAAATCCCTTGGTTGTAGCAGAGGGAAAAAAAGGCTTAATTTTTTTTATATTTAAGTTTTACTAATTTTTGGCCATTCTAAAATAGAATTTGGTTTTTTTCTGGCTTCTCACTGGCTGGATTTCTTGGGGCAGCCAAGAATTTGTTGGGATAAAGGAATTACAGTTCCTAAAAGTCCTACGTGCCAGTTATCCCATATGAGAGCCCTGCTCATAATAATTATTGCAATAATTAATTATAGGGTGACTTCCATGCCAGCACAAGTGGAAGAACTTACAGATATGAGGCAGAAAATATGAATTTCTCCAATTTCTGGCATTTCTGGTTGCTAAATGCAGAAGGTTTCACTTCAAAACCACTGCTTTCAAAATTCAGGCATCTTTAGGATGCCTCAGAACTTCAGTTCTCTTCTAAAGAGTCCAAACTATCAACTGTACTCAGAAAATATTCCAGTCCAATTTGAATTTCTTTACAGTGTGCCCTTAAAAGTTAAATTCAAATGATACTGGGGTAGGAAATCAAATGTGAAGAACTTTTGGTTTTGTTTTGTTTGTGAGATTGGGTTTTTGCTGTTGTTTTCTGTCTGTCTGATTTTTAAGTCCCCAAATTTTCCTTAATTAAAAACTGAGAGTTCTATAATGAGGCACCTTTAGCTCACAGAGGCTTCCAGAAAAACAGCAGATATTGGGAAAATCGTGTAAATTCCAGATTTTTTTTCCTGAGCAGCTGTAAAACATCTTGGAAGCAACGACACCAGGTCCCAGCCATGCTCCTGGGGTCCCTGCCCTGATTTTTCCTGGGATAGAAACCTCTAGAACACAGCCCAATTTCTGCTGTTCACAAGCTGTTTCTCACTCTAATTAATGAATTAATAATTGCTCTTCCAACTTGCCCTGGTTTCAGGGGTGTTTTCACTGGATTTGTTTGAGGGGAGCTCTTACTGTGCTACCACATCAGTGTGGCCTCAGCAACTGGGGGTGAAGTGTCCCCTTAAATTTGGATTTTGGGGAGTTGGGGTCTCATCCCATCTCCTGGGAGTCCCTCAGACCTAAAAGATGAGGGGGTGAAATCCTTTTGGTGAATAACCTGCCCTGAGTCTGCTCAAATTGGTGCCAGGCCACAGCTCCCTCCTTTACCAAAGCTGTGCAATAATTCAGGTAATTAAAATGAGTCAGGTGAGGTGTAATTAATAACAGAAAATCAGATAAGGGGTGATTAATAGCAGAAAATCAGGTAAGGTGGAGTTAAGAGCAGATTTTGCCTTTATGTCTTGAAAAGGAAAAGTATTTTTAGTTTCTTGTGGAGTCAAGAAACTCCTCCCGCTTCCGCCTTGTGCATTTTTACTGTGATTCTTAATATTGCAATATCTGGAATATTGCAAAAATTGGGATAAGCAGGAGATGGAAGAGAGAATTCTTTGGATTTTACATTTTTCTGCCATGGCCTGGCTGTTTATTTCTGCTGTTTGAGTGCAAACCTGGAAGGAGTTGAGCAGCTTCAGTGGAAACACTCCAGATTTAGCTCGAGTGCACTTTCAGACAAAACCCAAATACTAATTTAGAGCCTTGACTTTATTTAGCCAGCATTTTGAGACTGATAAAGCCCTGATAAGGACCCTGCTGCCTTGGGCACAGAGGAACCAAGATTTGGGGTTGAAGTGAGCGGTTTCAGCTTTCGTGGGTTGCCAGCAGCTCTGTGTGTTACGGAAACTCAGCAGCACTGACTGTGCCTGAAAAATCTTCAGAAGTTTCATTTATTTCCTGTGATAGCAGAGTGAAAGGGAAACCTCTGAGAGAAAATCTTGATATTAGCAATTAATGAGTGAGAGATGTGATCAGGCTGGGCTGAGAGTGCCTTTGGCACGTGCAGGAGTGGAGGAGGCCTGGCAGCCTCCAGGCCAGGCTGGTGGGGATGATTTGCTTCCTTTCAAAAGGAAAAAGGAGGTTTTTAGAGCACTTCAGGTCCTGGGATAGGGATTCTGCAAAAGAACTCAAGAATTGGAGTGCTCCTGCTGGGAAATTATCATAAAATCACAGAATCTCAGTCTTATTTGGGCTGGAAAGGACCCCAAAGCCCATCCAGTGCCACCTCTGCCATGGCAGGGACACTTTCACCATCCCAGGCTGCTCCAAGCCCTGTCCAGCCTGGCCTTGGGCACTGCCAGGGATCCAGGGGCAGGCACAGTTTGTAACTTTAAGGAGACAATGACAAAGGTGCCATGTGCAGAAATTCATGGTCCTTGAGATGCTCCAGTCCCAATCTGCTGAATTTTCTGCACATCACAGTGGGAATGGCCTTGAACAGACAGGGAAGCAATGAAGGGAGTTTAATTTAGGTCCTGCAGAAACTCTTGTAAATGGGACCCTCTAGCCCTGAGCTCTGGAAGTGCTTGTGCTGGCTTAGGCAAGGAAAAGACTGGGAAAAGAGAGGGAGAGCTGGACTTGGTTTCAGTTTTTCTGCTTAAAGCGAAATAATTTCCTAGGGCTGGAATCTGGCTGGGTTTATAAAATCCAATGGGATCTTATCCCATCTCTCAGGGATAAGGTCAGGACCTAGTTCAGTTTGATAAATCAGGAATAATTTGCAGCTGCTGCTGTGAGGAACCACACAAGGAGCAGGAGGATGGGGATGCTGGAAGTTTCATGGGCCGTACAAAATATTTGGGTTGGGCATTGTTAAAGAGATTCATGGAAAGATAAAAGAAGGAATTGGGAGTATCAAATATAGGAGAAGGTTCTTTCCTGACTGGTGTTTGCTGGATAGATTTGGAAATGAGGGGAAGTCTTTGTTTTTATAAGGATTTGTTCTGCTTTTCCTCTGGAAGAGTTGTCATGGACTTGGTGACAGTGGCACCTTTTCAGCTGCTGCAGAGCAGGGGGATTTTGGCATTTGCAAATGATAAAAAATGACCAAAATGACAGAATTCCACTCTGCTTTTGAAATAGGGATTTCTTGTGCCCTCAAGACCTGCTGGCACCTCCAAAAGAGTGGAAATGTGGCCAATTATTTCCTAGTGGGTCTTGACTTCTGAATTGGAGTTCTTGGGAATTCCAAGATAGACTCCCCTGACCTGTTAAAGCCGATGGTAGTTCTTGCTTGAGCCAGCATTTCTGGCTTTGTCTCAGCAAAAAAACCTCTTAAGCTGTGCTTAATTTTAGATTTCAGTTTAGGCCTGCTGGATCTCAGGGCCTGCAGTGACGTTCTGTGGGGAGGAAGGGACTTACCTTGGGCTCGTGGCCGCCTCTCACTTCTTCCTCCTGCCGAGGCATCACCGTAACCTGTGGGGTAACCTTCAGATAATAATGAGCTTTATCTCTGCCCATCGATCTTCACTTTTTAAAAAAACCCTTTTGTGACAGCAGTTTTGGTCACATTCAGTTTGAAGCAGATGGAATTTTCCATCCCTCTGGGTAGGCAGAGAGGGGAGGAGGGCGGAAGCCGGGCTGCACTCGCTGCACGTCGCTCGTGGGCATCCAACTGCTCCTCCAAGGAGCTCCTTCAGCTCCTGGGCTCCTTCTCATCTCCTCCCATCGTGAGAGTGAAGATCCAGTGCCAGGAAAAGCTTTCCTGCAGTGCCATCAAGGTAAATGCAGCCACACCCTGCAGGTTCCTTCTGCAGCCCCAGAGCGGCTGCTGGAAATATCCCAGAAATGTCAGGTTCATCCCTGCCCTCTGTGAGGGGCACAAAGGCTTTGTGTGTTCTTTTCTTTCTCATAGATGATATTTTGAATGAGATAGGTCTGATATGGAGGGGCTGCTCCTGCAGCCTGCTCCCTGTGATGGTGCTCAAAGGTGATCTCAGTGAGGGGCAGTGTCAGGAGTTCTTGGCCAGGTTGGGTTGGTTTGCATTAGTCAGCTCAGGGGAATTCCTGCCTCTCTCAGCAGTGTTTGATGTGAATGAAAGAGCTCAGATATTGCAAAGAAATGGCCAGGGGAAAATATTCCGTTATTCATGTTCTGTGTTCCTGGGGCAGGGTCCAACAAATGGGTGCTGAAGCTGAAGGAGCAACTAAAGATGTTTGTAAAATGCTCCATAGTGTCCAGGTTGTTTTTCTGATATAATTGGCTTACAAGGCGAATTTTAGTTCTTTAAAAAAATAAGCAGAAATTATATGAAAGTAGCGAGATCTGAATTGTTTTGAGGTTTCATAGAATCACAGAATGATGGAATGGTTTGCGTTGGAAAGGACCTTAAATTCCACCTCATCCCACCCTCTGCCATGGCAGGAACACCTCCCACTGTCCCAGGCTGCTCCCAGCCCTGTCCAGCCTGGCCTTGGGCACTGCCAGGGATCCAGGGGCAGCCCCAGCTGCTCTGGGCACCCTGTGCCAGGGCCTGCCCACCCTCACAGGGAACAATTCCTGATTGCCAATCTCCCATCCAGCCCTGCCCTCTGGCAGTGGGAGCCATTCCCTGTGTCCTGTCCCTCCATCCCTTGGATATATTAGCTCTCCATCTTTCTTGAAGCTCCTTCGGGTCCTGGAAGGCCACTCTTAGTTTACCTTCTCTTCTCCAGGCTGAACACTCCCAGTTCTCTCAGCTTTTCTTCCCAGAGCTTTTCCACCCCTCTGATCATCCTGGTACTTTCTCTGGACTCACCCCAGCAGCTCCAAGTCCATCCCATCCTGAGGATTCCAGAGCTGATTTCAATTTTTGGCTGAAATACTCAAATCTCTGATTCCACTATTTCTAAACTGTCCCAGAGTCAAGACTATCCATCCAAACAATGAAATAAAATGGGAATAAAAAGGATTTCTTGAAAGCCCTTTCCCAGAAGAAAAAAAACCCCTACATTTATGAATATCTTGCATTGAATCAGGGTGGACCAGGTCAGATTTCTCAGGTGCAGAAGCAACTGAAATGGAGCAAACACTGTGAGAACTTCATTATTTTCTGATTCTGTGATTATTCAGCAGCTCTCACTGAGGCATTTGCAGACCAAGAAATGCAAAATGTGGCCACTTGTAAATGTTCAGCAGCACCTCGGGGCTTTTCAGCGTTTTGCAGCCTTACAGTCTGTCACAGACCCACAGTCAAATTTAGAGGTCAGATTGTTCCAACTGAGGAATACCTGAGCTGCTTCTGAGGCTTCTTACCCCGAGCAAAGCAGCCTCAGAGCTGTGGGCTTGGACCACAGGGCCTGGGGAATCAAGGAAGCAGCTGCTTTGGTAACTCATGGTGGGTTCCCAGCCTTTAAACTCTCTTACCTCAAGACCAAAAAGACAAAATTAATTCTACTGAGCTTCCAACAAACCACCTGTTGTGATTAGGCTGTTGTAGATGGTGATTTAATAGCTTAGAAGTTAAAATTTTAGCACATCAGGAAGTTCATCGTGTCCTTCTGACCTGGAATCTGTAGACAAAAAGGTGATTTTGGGGATTTCAGCATCCATGGTTGTAATAATAATAGTAATAACAATAATATTAATGAATAGTAATTGTAATCTGATCCAGAGAATCCTTCTGGGATCTTGAAATCTAAACTTCCAAGAAAGGAATGCAAAGCTTGAGTGATTTTAGAAAAGCTGAAGGTGGAAATGCCTAATTTTGGAAATTAAAAGCCCTGCAATCCATTGCCAGACCTGCAGCAATATTTAACACTTGGAGCCAACAATCATTTTTGTGTTTTCAAAATAGACATGCAGCAAATTGGGGCTTTGGCACACTGGGGTTGTTTCTGAGTCAGTTTTGGTTGGAGTTTGAGTTTAAAGCTTCCAGTCCTCCGGCAGTGGCTGCCACAGGTCATTGGGTTCTGTTTTTTGCTCCTTTTGTGCCTCTTTTCATCACCAGATCACGTTATTTCCCACTGAGACATAAGAAGTGAGTAATAGGTGTTCCTCAACAGCTCCTGTTAACCACTGTGCCGTGTGAATGTCAAATACTCAGGAATATGAGTAATTAGAGTGGAGCCCTTTTATCTTAAACAGGCTGGGAGCTTTAAAGAGCACCCTGAGACACCACCAAACCACAGGGTTAATTTTTTTCTTACTACTCAGGTGAAGAAGCAGCAGCAGCAGGGATCAAAACTTGTTTGCTGCTTGCAGTGTTTGTACAGTGTCCCCGGGAGAAGTTTTCAGAGAAGTTTACATCAGAAGTTTTCTGATGTAAATCAGCACCTGGGCCTCATCTTATCACTGTAAGTTCTCATATCAGTGAAAAATATCAGAGTTATCTCATTTTATCAGAGCAAATTCTCAATAACTCCTACGGGTTTGATATTGATGTGCTGGAGTGGCTTGAGATTAAGAGCTGAATTTTGATTTAGTTTAGGATGAGATAATTTAAAAGATAAAAAATAGGCAGCTTTCAAGCTCCTTTATATTGATGAGAAGCAAAGGGAACTTGGCTCAAACTGTGTGATTTAAGCTCCAAATTCCAGATTCTGAGCCCACTTTAACAAAGGTAAATTCCAGTGATGTTCCCATGGATTAGTGCTTATATATCTGGGTGATGAAGCCAGAGGGATCAGGAAATTTGGAATGAAAATTTGATCCAAACATTGTCTGTGGGGCAGTGAATTTTATAAAGGAACTGGGTGTTTTATGAAAAACAATTGGAAGTTTCCTTCCCTCTGCTTGTTTAAAATCGACCATTTTCACTTCAGAGCCAAAACCAGAAATCTCCAACACAGGGAAGTTCTGCCAAGTCACTCTGTGCCTTTTTATATTACATTGATTGTCCTATTTAATTTAAATATATTAGTAGACTTAGACTTGGATCTTTATTTTTGATGCTTATTGATGAATGCTATTCTCGGCTGTGCTTTTAAATGAGACTTCAAACACCAAATTTTTATCGATTGCTGGAGATAGAATTTTTTTATATAAGGACAAACAGGTGTGAAGATTTAAGAAAAATTTTGCAATTTAGAGAATCCATCGAGAGACATAGCAAAATTTAGATTCACATATTAAAAATGGAGGAAACTGAGAATAATAAAATACAGATATGATATTACAGGGATTGAATTTTGTATTTAATCCACATCATTTTTTCTAATCCCACGCTAAAACCATGACTGTATTTCAGATATATATCAATAACCACTTGCTGCTGAATAAGGCTTGATCTTTGTCCCTTTTTTGCTGACTACATTATTCTGAGGCAAAGAACTCCAAATTTTAGTTGTGCTGTGTGAAGATTCCCTTTATGTCTTTGAAATCCACTCTGTGATAATCCCAGTTTGTTTTCTTTACTCCTGACAAATAACGACTTAAAATTTCTGTCTGGAGAAACTGTTCTGGTTGCCCTTCACAGGATTTATTTTAATTTTACTGCATCCTTGAAACAAAAAGAATAATCTGAGGGTTGAGGGCTTGCCTTGGGCTTGAAGCAAAGGGAGATTGAGCAGCTGATTTTGGGGTGGTTTGATTGTGTATCAGCTCAGGGCTCAGCACTGAATCAGTTCCGCTGAGATATTGAGTTTTTCCTGGAGGGTTTTGTACACTCTACTGGAAAGTCCAACTCATCAGAGTCCCCTCTGATCTGTGGCTCAGGGGGGAGATAAGGGAAAGGAGGGGAGATAGTGCTGAGCCCTGCAAGGGCCTTTTTTTAGTGGGAGGAAAAGTTTTTTACCAAAAATGAGGATCTTTCGAGCAGGGCGGTGGAGAGCAAATGCAAACCCCTGAGTACAGCACGTCCTCACTGTCACAGGGGTTCACATTGAACCAGGCCACTGCACATTTAGCCCTTCACAACTGATCAGAGGCATCATAGAAGTGATTAGGATGGGTTTTACTGCTTATCTTCATGCATTTAACAATCTTGATATAAAAACCATGCCTTGCTTTCAGCCTGTCCAGAGGTGAAGCTCAAAGGCTTCTCTCCAGAGAAGAAGTGCTTCTGAGAGATGCTCTGTCTGAACATACCAGCAGATTTAGTGCAAAAAAGAAGTGAAAACCAAAGAAACAGCATCATTTTACAAATATTTTGGTGCTTTCATTTTACAAATTTTTTGGTCTGGGATGCAGATAACACAGAGCTCGGCCTATATTCAGGCAAGACACTGGTAAATCTCTTTTATACATCCAGCTGCAGAAACAACAGACACCAAAGCACCTTAGAAACTCTTGGTTGCATAATTCCCCAGACCAAACTGCTCTAATGTCACTGTAAATATCAATATTTCCACTGGGCCCTGTGGGGACAGGCCCGGTGTCACTTTGTGCTCTCCGCTGCCAGAGGCCGCGCTCACCAGGAGCCCCGAGGCTCGTGTGGGCACAGGTGTGACTTTGTGGGCTGCAGATAAAAATAACAGGTAGGGCTGAGACTCTGTGGCCTAAACCCTGATGCTTTCACACACTGGCCCAGCTCAGGCTTCATTCCTTGACCTTAAAAGGCCAGATCCTGCCTCTGATAAGAGCTTCTTCCTCTGCCTCCCACTTCACACCCGGCCTCCTTCCAGGCCTTCCCCACCTCCAAGGAAGTGGAAATGTTTGATTCTTCCCTTTCCCCCTCGGTTCAACCCTCACTTCTCACTATTTCATGTCCATGTGCTTCAAGGGTTGAGTTCTGAAGGAAATTCCCGCCTTGGCACCGTCACTTGGAGTGTGAGGGGTTGGATTCATGTCGGAAAAGTTCAGTGAAATTGGTTTTCAGGAAGGTTAATTGCTCAGGCTCTGTCTCACAAATGTGTGCTTTGGGTTCCTTTTCCCCCTGTGTTTCCCAGGCTGACTGAACAGGGAATATTGGGAACAGTAATCCTGAAATTTCCCATAGGATCCTCTTGTGATGGGCACCAGGAGAAAGGGAAGGATGGTGAGAGAACAACCTGCTCTGCCCACTGTGGGAGAGGAGTTTACTCAGTGAAAAAGCCAACTGTACATCTTTGACTCATTCAACAAACAACTCACGTCACCTCCAAACCTGAAACCTTCCTGCTAAGTGATTAAGCCCTGAAAAAAATGCATTTCTGCCTCTTGACACTGTGAAAAACCACAAATCCACTCGCTGAAAGTCTCCTTTTGATGCTTTTAGGTCAGCAGTAATTTTGATCACAAACTGGAGGAATTACCCCAAACTTATTCATGCTAAAGGACATTTTTTGTTTTGGTTTGTTTTTGTTCATTCTGATTTATGCTCAGAACCTTTGTGTACTCTTTGAGATCTCCAGGGCTTAGGGAGAAATTAAAATAAATGCATTCCAAATGTATTTAATTACAAAATCTCACTGATTTGTGCAGAGAGCACTTTGGTGGGACTTGTCCTGTTTAAACCAGAACAAAACTCTGGTCACACCGGGCAAGAAGGGAGAGGGAATAGATGTGGATTGGTCAGGTTTGCAGGTCTGAGTTGTGCAGAGGTGATGACAACTGGCCACTACTGAAGGTTTCTAAACCTGCATAAATAAAGATTTCATCTACAAGCAGGGGAGCACTGAATCAAAGGCCTTGAACAGCATTTCAGGGTCAGTGCTCACCTTTCTGCTGCACAATATTTGTGTAACTCTGTGTATGTATGATGGAGTTAATTTAATCCATTCTCACATTGTTTTCTCTTCAAAATCCTCCAGAGATCCTCCTGCTTCATTTGTTGGGTGCTTGGGATACTTTAAAAAGAGATCAGATTTTCTGAAATATCTTTAAATGGACACTGAGTAGATTTAGATGGGATATTGGGCAAGAATTGTTCCCTGTGAGGGTGGGCAGGCCCTGGCACAGGGTGCCCAGAGCAGCTGTGGCTGCCCCTGGATCCCTGGCAGTGCCCAAGGCCAGGCTGGACAGGGCTGGGAGCAGCCTGGGACAGTGGGAGATGTCCCTGCCATGGCAGGGGTGGCACTGGGTGGGATTTAATGTCCCTTCCCACCCAAATTCTTCCATGATAGCAAAGCTGTTCTGTAACCCTGCTTCAGCTCCTGCCCAAAATCCGTGACTGAGGTAAATCAGTTCTTCTCCCTGTGCCTTCCTTATCTCCCAAACAGAGCTAACGACTCTTATTTCCGCTGTAAGGCAGCTTGAGATGAGTAGGACATCACTACTAATTTTTATCATCTTGATTGAAGTTACTTAGATAAAGTGTGACAGTTCACTGATGAAATCTGTGGGTTTGCTCAGTCATGCACATTTTTGGATATTCTGAGTGAGATGGGATTGATTGATTGATTGATTGACTGATTGATTGATGTGCTGACACATCACAACCTGAATATTTTGAAAATGTTACAGAGGGCTTCAAGGTGACTCCAAGATGACAGGAATAAGCAGGAGAAGCTGTCCTCATTCACATGTGTGTAGCAGAGTGTCTTGGTTTGAACAGACAGGTGTCAGCTAAGGAAGGCAGGACCCTCGCCTGAAATGGAAAATGCAAAAAATGCAAACCCCCTCCCTCTGAATTGTTATAGCTTTGAAATTAAGGGGCTCTCAGGCAAAGATATGGGAATAGGAATAACAGTTCTTTATTAGGGAACAAAAATTTTAAAAACATATTAAAAATGCAGTAATACAAAACAACACTGCCAGAGTGAGACCATGCCCTGTCCCCTGTGTGCCAGGGTGGTGTCCCAGCCCCATCCCAGGGGGGCTCAGCCCTCCTGCAGTGCCAGCTGTGCTTCTGCTGGAGCAGGGATCCTGCACAAGGGGGGAGTTTTCCTCTGCAGCTCCAGGGCTGCTGCAGATGGGCCTGGGCTCCCTCTGGCAGTGCAGGGCAGCAGAAAGCTGCTCCTCTGGCAATGCAGGGGGCAAAGGCTGCTGGGGTGTCCCAAAGCTCAGGTTGGATCCAGGTAGGAATGCTTGGCTCCTGCCCTGGGTGCAGCATCTCCCCATGGGGTGATGGAATTGGATCAGCCCTGCAGGGACACTCAGTGGCCATGGACAGCAGAGATCTCCTGGAGGGAGGGTTGGCTGTGGGAGAGAGAAAGAAAAAACTGCCCAATTAACAGAAGATAACTTTCACTATAGGACACGAAAGAACACAAGCACACACCGCTGTTCTCAAGGTGAAGAAAAAGGGTACTTTATTTTCTGACTCCAACATTTATAGTTTTCCAAGAGTGACAGTGGGTTGGAGGGTGACAGTGCCACCTCTCCAATGACACTGGACAAACCAACAGTCCATCAGCTTTCTCCTCCTTCATAAAGGAATGCAAAACAATGAGTTATTTACAGAAAGTGTGTGAGAAAGTTCACTACAAGAATGTCAACATCAGAAGGCTTAGAAAACCTTAAAAAACCAGGGTGACGGATAACTGCCCCTCATCTGATAGGAGCAGATACACGCCCCCATTTCCAACCTAAGACACAGAGACAAAAACTAACCCCATTCAGATATTAATTTACCCAATGGCACTAATTAACAGCACCACTAGAAGCAACTAACGAGCGTTCTCATTCCAACAGAACCCCAGCTGCCCTCCCCACCACCATGGAGCACTTCCTGACCACTCCGAGCGAGCTGGTGCTGCAGCAGGGTCGGGCCCAGCTGCTCCTGGGGAAGGCGGGCGGACACTCCCGGCGGAAGAGGGAATTCATGCCGGATGACAAGAAGGACACCATGTACTGGGAGAAGAGGCGCAAGAACAACGAGGCCGCCAAGCGCTCGCGGGAGAAGCGGCGCCTCAACGACGTGGCCATGGAGAGCCAGCTGGCAGCGCTGAGCCGCGAGAACGCCGTGCTCAGGACGGAGCTGCTCTCCCTCAAGCTGCGCTTTGGGCTCCTCAGCCCCACGCCCAGCCCCTACCAGGGCCGCCCCCTCGGGCTCTACCTCAGGGGGCACCGGGCGGCCTCACCCCTGCTGGGTGTGGAGCCCTTTGCTGGTGATTCCTGCTGCCCTGCCCAGAAGAGTTTTGTGCCCAAGGTGCTGGAACCGTCTGAGTTTCCTTGCAAAACCTTCAACCCTTCCACAAATGTCCTCGGCTGTGACTCCAAACCCATTCCTGTGGATGCACGTGGCCTCCAGCAACCCAAAAGGTTTGAGGAATCCTTCAACCCCAAAAGGTTTGATGCACCCTTCAGCCCCACAGTTTGCTCTCCATTCCTCAGCTACCCCTACCCAGACAAACACCCCTTCCCCTGCCCTTGGCTGGGCAGTGCCTGCTTCTTGTGCCCATCACCTGGCATGGCTGAGGCAAGGAAGGAGAGCAGCACCGTGGTGTCGGATGAAGATGACGAGCAACAAGTGCCCAAAACTTCTCCTGTGCCCTCCTGCAGCCTGCCCTGCCCCTCAGAAGAGCAGCTGAAGGGCCGGAGCTTTGCTGCTCTCCCACACAAGCTCCGGATTAAAAGCAAAGCTCTGGGCACTCTGGAGGAGACTGGGCTGGACTCACACTGAGGCAGCACAGGAGCGGCTGCTGTGGGGCCAGGGTGAGACATTCCAAGGAAATGAAGGGTTTGGAAGGACAAGGTGAGAGGGAAATGTCTTTTTCTCCAAAGATGGACATAATTTTCTCTGCTCTGTATAGATGCTGAGGGAGTTTCTGGGGCTGCACCACTACAGCATAACTGCAGCTGGCCAGGACCCTGTGGTCACCCCCTGGTCTCACTGGTGGCTCTGCTACCATAGCAAGCTCTGGAGGTGTGAAGGGGCAGGAAGAGGCCAAGACGGGAGATGGTCACACAGTGTGACACCACTACAGCTGGTGGGGTTATCAACTTCTGTAGTCACCTTTGCTTCATCACCGCCTTCATCCTCACCAACATGCCTGAAGTCAGAATTACCTGACACAGGAAACTGTTGATGGAACCAGTTTCAGACCCCTCAGCTGTCTGGAGAAAATAAAAAGGGGTTGTGACTCTGGGAGTGTGGATTTACACTGACAGGAAATGAAAGCAGGACCTCCTGCATTTTATTCCAGTTTACCATAATTTATCTCCAGAGAGAACAAAGTCTTTCTCTGTAACCAGACATGCTGTGGTCCAGAAGATTTCATTTATCTTTGCAACTGTTATTATGGAAGACTAAATATTATTTTTTTATAATTATTATTGAAATGCAAAAAATATTTTAGTTTTGCTTATTTCTTTTAAAAAGGTATTTTCAAACCTGATCTTTGTGTATTTGGGAACTCATTATCAAACACCTGCACATGGTGTTTGTATTCCTGCATCTGCTGGGACCCAGCCCCTGTCCATCCTGACTTCTGCCTGCTTTTCCTTTGGGAAAGCCTCAGGGAGAGCAGTCTCCTGCAGGGCTCTGGAGCCTGCTTGGAGCTGTTCCTCATTTTTCAAGCCAAAGAGAATTCTCAGGGATGCATTCCAGGTACAGCTGTGACTTCCTCTCTTCAGATCTTTCCTGCTTTGTCTCTTTTCCCAAGAAAGGGATGATCCTGCAGTTCTGATGTTGCTGTGTCTGTTAGCCCCAAACATTTTTTGACATGTTGGACAAGACCAGCCCAATCTGATGATTCCATCAGATCAAAAGAAGAAGAAGATCTCTAAGTGAAAAAACAACTTCAAACTGTTCTCCTCTGCCCCAACCACACATTTTCAGTCTGTGTCCCATGTCCCACAAAATAAAAGAGCTGCAGACCCCTTCTGGGAACCAGAGCTGACAATGGAGCTCAACATCCTGGCTCACGCAGGAGGGCTTGGAGCACCCTGGGACAGTGGAAGGTGTTCCTGCCATGGCAGGGATGGGACTGGGTGGGTTTTAAGGTCCCTTCCAACCCAAACCATCCCATGATCCATGAAAACTTCAGGCTCTGGAGAATAAGGACAATTGTCAAGACTGTTTTTCTAGGAATCATTACATAGCCAATGAAGGAATGCAGCAATAATAGGACCATGCAAAAGGACAGCCCACACTGCCTGACAGAGGATGCAACAATCCCTCAAACTGGTTTGGAAAAGTGTGAGAGCTGTACAAGGGATCTGAACTGGGGAGGGACCAACAGGTGCCCAATAAAACTCTGTTTGCAGGAGCTGCAAAAGGTGTCTTGGTTTGACTGCTGGGACTGGATCTGCATCTTTCTTCCTCAGGAACAGCCAGCATGATAAATCCATCTGGTGAGAACAACTGGGAACAAGCAGGGAGCTGTGGGCACCCACCCCTCTGTCCATAAAGGTGTTTTCCCTCTGCCTGTGCCTCTGTTCCCACAGCAGGACCCTCCAGCGTGGGGTGTGGGGCTCTGTTCCACTCACCCCTGTTTATGGGGTCACCCCACAAGGACCAGCCCCTGTTCTGGGCCAGGATCAGTGCAGAGAAATGGGCAGAGCTTCCTGGCTCAGCTGCCAGGGCACAAGGGGGGCTCTCCTGTACCCCTGGCATGAGGGGAAACCAGAGCTGCAGCCGCCGTTCAGGGTGAAAGGCGAGGCAGTGATGCTCTGCAGATTAAAGGAAACCACACGTGGTTCCATTTCCTGCCCCATTCCGGCTGTCCCCTCTTCCCCTCACAAGGGGCAGGGACAGCCCACGGCAAGGAGGAGGCGCAGAAATTATTTTACTGACAGAAATCCCCTCCCTCCCATTCCTGCTGTTCCCGATCCTGCGGGATCAGCTTTTTCCCCCACTGGGCTGGCTCTGTGTGCTTGCCAAGAATTCGAGATGCAGTGAGGGGGTGGGAGGGAGCTCAGTTTAATCTGTAGGACAGATTTGAGGTTAACGTGTTGCCTCCAGGACCTGCTGTCCCTCCTAACCCTGCTGCACCCCCTAATCCTGCTCTCCCTCCTAATCCTGCTCTCCCTCCTTATCCTGCTCTGCCTCCTAACCCTGCTGTCCCTCCCATCCCTCCTGCACCCCCTAATCCTTCTGTCTCTCCTAATCCTGCTGTCCCTCCTAACCCTCCTGTCCCTCCCATCCCTTCTGCCTGTGGCCCAGTGATTCAATCCCGAGAAATTTAACCCTGCAAGTGCCCAAAGGTGATTTTTTTGTGGAGTGTTGAGAAGGCTGAAGAAATTAGTAACATTTCCTGTTTGCTGTGTCCCTGCTCTCATACAAACCAGGGGCCAAACCCGGTTTGGAGTCGGGGCTGGTGGCACTGGGAGCTGTTGGGTGCTTGTGGAGGAAGTGAGAGGGTGGGACAGCAGCAGGAAAAGCAGCAGGAGATGGGGACAGGGTGTGCAGTGAGCCAGCCCTGGTCCCACACCCACCTCACCTCACAGCTGCTGCCACACCTGCTTCCCTCTTGCCCCTGCTCCAGGTTTTCCTTTCCTCCCCTCCAGGGTCACTTATCTGGAGGAGATGCAGGTGGAGATGGTTCCTCTCCTCCTTCCACATCTTCACTGCTCCTTTGTTGCTTTGTCCTAGAAAATTTTCTGCTTGGGGAATATTCGTTTGTCCATCCATCCATCTATCATCCATCCATCCATCCATCCATCCATCATCCATCCATCCATTCATCCATCATCCATCCATCATCCATCCATCTATCATCCATCCATCCATCCATCATCCATCCATCCATCATCCATCCATCCATCCATCCATCCATCCTCCATCCCATCCATCCATCCATCCATTCATCCATCATCCATCCATCATCCATCCATCTATCATCCATCCATCCATCCATCCATCTATCCATCATCCATCCATCCATCATCCGTCCATCCATCCATCCATCCATCCATCCATCCATCCATCCATCCATCATCCATCCATCCATCATCCATCCATCTATCATCCATCCATCCATCCATCCATCCATCATCCATCCATCCATCATCCATCCATCCATCCATCCATCCATCCATCCATCCATCCATCATCCATCCATCCATCATCCATCCATCCATCCATCATCCATCCATCATCCATCCATCCATCAGCCATCCATCATCCATCCATCCATCCATCCATCCATCATCCATCCATCATCCATCCATCCATCCATCATCCATCCATCCATCCATCCATCCATCCATCCATCCATCCATCCATCCATCATCCATCCATCCATCATCCATCCATCATCCATCCATCCATCAGCCATCCATCATCCATCCTCCATCCATCCCTGTCCATTATCCCAAGTTCCATATCCAGTAACATCCTCAGGAAAGCTCCATTGTTGTACCAATTGTGAAGCTGGGCTGGAAGTGAGATGAACTGTTCCTGCCTCTGCTTAGGCTTAGTTAATTCTTTAATTAGTCTTTGTTCCAAAGTCATTTCAGGCACTTTTCAAGCTGATTAATTACTGGGCTGTGCATTATAGAATAAAAATTCCTCTGTGTGTCCTAAGAGGGGGTGACAAGGGAGATATTTCCTCTTTGGAAAACTATTTCAGTATTTTTTATCTGTCTACCAGGACAGGGAGGTTTTGCCTTTGAGCTGGCAGGAGGTACCTGAGAGGGACATGCTGCAGACACCTAAATATACTTCAGGGACATGCAGAATGGGAGCAGGGAAAAAATGCTCAGTGCTTTCCACGCCTTAGAACGAGCTGGCACCCAGGGAAAGTGGGCAGAGGCTCTGCAAAAGCTGCAGGATGGATTTTTTCATGCAGCTCGTGACTAAACCCAGCAGCAAAGGACCACAGGGGTCAAAAAACAAGGAGAGGATTTCAGGCAAGATGAATCTGCTGGGAGAAATTGGAGAATGAGCTGGGGGAGGGTGGTGGTGTTCTCAGGGGTCCCAGGATGAGGGAAGAGATGAGAATCTTGACTCCATGTTCCAGAAGGCTGATTCATTATTTTATTTTATATATATATTATATTTAAAGAAAATAATATACTAAAGCTATGCTAAAAGAATAGAAGAAAGGACTTCATCAGAAGGCTTGAAAAGAAAGGAATGATAATACAATCTTGTGACTGACCAGAGAGCCCGAGACAGCTGGACTGTGATTAAAAACAACCACATGAGACCAATCCCAGATGCACCTGTTGCATTCCACAGCAGCAGATAATTATTGTATTATTGTTTGCATTTCGTTTCTGAGGCCTCTCAGGAGAAGAGATCCTAACGAAAGGATTTCATAAAATGGGTCTGTGACAGGGGAGACTGGCTCAGGGCAGCTGGGGTGATGCTGCTGCTGCTCTCCCCAAAGCCTCATCCAAATGCTTCTCCATGCTCGTGCCTCAGAAAGGTGAATTTCCCTGGTGCCAGACACAGCGAACCCCAAAAAACCCAACAAATCCCACCCACTTCAGGCACTGTGTGTCACACACTGCAGAGCTGGGCTGAGAGATGAGAACAGAGCTTTCCCTTCAGAGCATGAGTTAATGCTGACCTTTAGCTTAGGCTCAAGACCCAAACTGAATCATTGCTGAGGCACAGAACGTCAGCAATGACTTCTGGAAAGAGGTGCTGCCCTCACAGTGCCCTGCTCACACACTGGGGAATCCCTGGGAGGGCGATGCTAATTCTAAAATCAGTTTTTAATTGAATTTGGGTTCTATTTCTAGCATTATAAAATAATCAGAAGGGAAAAGTCCAAACCAAACAGCACAAGCAGCATTAACCATCTGAAAATGAGCTGCACCCTGCATGGCATCCTGGCCCCTCTCACCCAGGAGAGCAGACACTGTTCAGATCCAACTGAATTTCCCCATTCCCATCCCACGGAATCCTTTCCATTTAAAGTTTCACCACTCCTAGAAGCATTTCTAGAAAAATGGGTTGGTCTTTTTGTGGAAAAGGAAATAATCATCATGCCCTGGGTTGGTGTTTGCACCATCAAATCCCAGGGGAGCTGGGCAGTGTCAGGCCTGACCTGCAGCTCAGGGGGAGGTTTTGGGGTCCCTGCCGGGCACAGGGTTGGGGTTCTTCCCAAATCCCAGCCGGGGGGGTTTGCACAGGTCGGGCAGGAGTGGGGAGGAAATGCAGCATCACCTCTCTGAGTTGTTGGTGAACCTGCTCTGACCCTGGGGTGAGTCACAGCCTCTGGACTGGGTTTAGGCTGGGCTTTGCTGTTTCCTACACAGAGATCATGTGGGGATTGCCTGAGTGTGACCACAGGCAGCTATTCTGCTCCTTATCTCCTGCTGGCCTTATCAGCTGCTCCCTGCCTGCTGGGCCAGCCCTGTTGGACCTGTCCCATTCCTGCTGAGCCTTGACCCCTCATATCTCCCTAATCTTGAAGGAATTTAATAAACTAAGTTGTTAACGAAGTAAACAATTCACACTATTTCTCTTACACTGAACAATTTGTTAACTAATGTTCAAAGTGTAAGACTCTTTATATAAGATATAATATTATATATATAATATCATATAATATTATAAATATATTATTAATATAATATAATATAGTATGTAACTCTACAAAACAAAACGATTAATTTTCTTTTGTGAGTACACAGACATAGATATAAATACTTTGATAAAATGTATTGTATTACTCTCCAATGACTCAATATCCATACATAAGAACATACAACAATTAAAAGGAAATATAACCAAACTTAAAGTCAAAAAATATCGTAATTAAATAATCTATTTGATTAACTAAACCTTACACCAATTTCAACAAAACTTTAAAAAATAAGCATGTATGTACTAATTGTCATCATAATATTTATACCTTTTCTATTTCAGTGTATCCAACAGCAGTTCAACAAAATGGTCAAAAAGTATTCATAATTCAAACAAGAGGGAGAGATGTGAGATAGATATATATGTTATATATATATATATATTAAATATATATAATATATAAAATATATAATATATATAATATATAAAATATATAATATATATTCTATATAAAATATATAAAATATATAATATATAATATATAATACATTAATATATATATTATATATACAATATAATATTATATTATATATAATATATATTACATACATATATATATATATATATATATAATATATTCTCCTTCACACCCTCCTTTATGCAAACTGGTCCCGGTTCCCTCTCTGGCTCAGTCACCCCAGGGCTGTTCAGGCACTGTCTGGGCAAACTTGGAAAATGTTTGTAAAAGCTGAGCTTTGGAGGGTATCTTAAAGGTATTTGGAGGGGGTTTAAGGGTAGTGGAGGATTTTTATGTGCCCACCCACATCCCTGTTGTTGGAAGGGACAGAACTTGAGGCTCAGCACCTCAGGAGCTGCTGGGTGCAGAGGAAATTGCACAGGACAATGTCTGGGTGCCTGTTGGACTTCCAGGGCTGGAGATGTGGACAGCCATGGAATTCTCAGCCTGATTTATCCAACAGGGATTTTGTGATGATAAACCTCAAAATGTCTGTGAGGTCCATCTGTCCTGTCCTTCCACAGCAGGGTCAGGTTGGGGCAGAGCTGGGAAATGGTCTGGAGCCACCTCCTGACCATCCCCTGGGGTGACCTCAGCCTCCTGTGTCCCCTCAACTGCAGCTCCATCCTTCGGCTTGCAAAAAGGACAAAGCAGATTTTGCATTTTGGTGCAAAAAGCTGGGATTTGCTGCCTAAATTCCTCATCCCCCCCAAAATCCTTGTCCATGTGCAGTCATTCACAGAAGGTGTTGGGATGAAGGGATTATTTGGGCTATTTTGGGTGCAGGACACTCAGATTTATGGAGCTGCCTTCCGGCTTCGATCTTTCTCTTATCGCATCTTAAAAGTTCCTGTTGCAGAAAACAAAGAGAAACAGAGAGATCTCTCCAGGAACTTTTTGAATGATGCAACCAAGTTGCTCATCCCAGGCCAGGTTTGTGGTCTCAGTTCTCCTGAAGACCACAAGCTCTCATTTCTCACAGCTTTACTCAAACCTGGCAAGTGTTAAAACATCAAGAAGGAGCAGGGGAGGTTTGGCAACTCCCTGACCTCAAAGCTGTTCAGAGAGCAGCACTCCAGGCTGAATTGAGCTGCCCTGGTTCTGATTTTGTTCTTTTCTTTTTGTTCTTTTCTTTATTTTGGGATTCACTCCTGCAACCAGCCTGGTTTTCAGCAGCTTTTCCAGCATGGGACAATTTATAGGGAACTGGGAGAGGAGCTCGAAGGGATCCCCAGCTGGCCAAAGGATTTCTCAACCACCAGGAATTACCCTGGGAACTCCATGTGGGAGAAAATTCCCATTCCTGGCTTCTCCCTTCCCTATCCTGACTCCATCTGGGCTCCACATCCACTCCTGGGACATTTTTTTCCTTGATTTTTGAAGCATCAAAGGTATTAAAAATCATCACAGCTGGGAGGTGTTCGGGCTGGATGGGGCAAAGGAACAGCTAAAAACTGCTCCCAGCTCAGCCTTGGTGCCCAAACCTCTCACAAAGTGACCCAAGTGTCTCCACCCAATTTCTCCTCAGGCCTGGTGCAGCCCTGGCTTGCTGAAGCAGGCACAGCCCCAGTGCCCTGCTCAGGAGTGGTTTTTTCCTGACTTTCCCCCTCTCTGTTTTGCAGGAGGCTGAGGTTCAGCTGTGCTGAACTCCCCAGACCTCAATCAGGGTTGTGTGATGCTCATTTCTGCTTTTTTTTTCTCCCTCAATTATCAAAGACTTGGCCTGAAATGTGAACCAAGTCTACCTACAACCCCAAATGTCACTTTTCTGGGTAAAAATCCCGCCAGTCTACCCAGAATTCTTGGTTTACTGTACTTAAACCTGGGAATTGACTGCTCTTCCTGCAGGTTTATCCCTCCCTTTGCACAGACCCTGGTGCATGCAGAGATCAACACCCCCCACACATCTGGAGCACAGCTGGAAGGGTCACAGAGGTGGGGGGGACAATATTGGATGCTTGAGGGTTGGATCTGGAAGAACTTTAAGGTCCCTTCCAACTTTTTTCTATGTACAAGTGCTGCTCTGGCCCAACAAAGCCCAGCTTTTGGGAAGTCCAGCTTTATTCTCTGCATTGTGGGAGAGAGGAAAGTGCTGCCCAGTCAGAGGGGAAGATTTTTCCTTATAGATGGAGCAGTGGCAAGAGGTGTGAGGGGTTTGTTGTGTCTCTGAGCAGAAGAGACTCCCCAATGTACCCCACAGCCACCAAACCCTGCAGAGGAGGCTCTGCTGGTCAGGAATTTGAGCTCCAGGATTGTTCCCTTCCCATGGCTGGGATGCCCTGAGCCTCTCTCTGCTCTGCCATCTCTGTCTGGCTCCCGTGTCCGAAATTCTGAATTTTTTCTGCTGACACAAAATTGCTGCTTCAGCTGCCAGAGGTTCCTCTTCTGGAAGAGATCAGAGGAAAAAAATTAAGGCTTTTATTGATCCCCCCAGATTTCCTCTGGAATGCAGGCACAGGATGTCAGAGCAGCCATCCAGATGTGGCCTCCTGGTCACCCCCAGCTCCAGATGTGCTGCCTCTGCTCTCTTTGCTCCCCAGCTGAAGGGCAGGAAAACCCTTCCCAGGAAGTTTTCCTGCTCCTCAGCAATTACAGCTGCTCAGGGAATTCCTTTTTTCCTCCCTGGCAGGTGAGAGAGGCAGGATCTGATCCTGCTTTTCTTATTGTCAGCATTTCCCTCCCTCCACCCTGCTGCATGTCAAAGGTTTAGATTTTAAGTTGCACTTTTGGCTCCCATTTTTGTGACCAAAATTAAAGAAGAGGAATCTCTGCATTGGAATTTACTTGAAAAAAGGGGGGCTTTTTTCAGGATAAAATAACATTTCTAGGAAATGTTTGGAGCTGGCTGGCATGATATTATTAATTCCATAATGCCCTTGGAGCAACTGGAAATATGGGAGACACAGCTGAGGTGCATCAGGACTCATCCCCAATCTGACCTGGTCCCACAAATTAGACAAAATTAAAAAGTTTTAATACAATCCAAGCAATTTTCCTACTTGTTTCTGCATTTCCCTGTGGCATAAACAACCTTCCTGAATTCCTCAGTGTTTGAGAGGGTAAAAAAAGCTTGAAAGTGAGGAGAAAAAGGAAGAGCATAACACAAAATCCAGAAGGGAATGGAAGTGCTGTTGCATTATTTATGCCATGCCTTGAAGAAACAGCATGAAAATAATCCTTTTTGGTGAGCACCACTGTAAAATCTAAAATTTCAGTGTGGAAGAGAAGTGGGGGAGTTGTGTTTGAGCCCTAAAATTCTGCACAACTTCACAGGAACAGAAAAAGAGTCTTGGTGGCCTCAGGTTTGTCACTCAATGATTCATTGTGGGAACAGCACAACCACAGGGCTGGAGCTCCTGAGCCCCTCAGCTGTGGGAACAAGGGCTCTCCCTGCCAAACTGGGCAGAATTTGGGAGATTTCCGTTAAAGGTGTTGTTTTCTCAGCCCTTGGAGGATGCTGGTGGTGCTCAGAGGATGTTGAGTGTGGCTGCCCTGGGGAGGGGCTGAGGTTGGACCTGTCACAGCACCTCAGTGACCACATCCCCACAGCTTGGATGTCACCTGAGAGATGGGATTTGCCTCTTGTAAACACTCTGGGGCTGGGTTTACTTTAGTACCATTTATTATCCATTTATATTTCCTTTCTGAATCTCAATCCAAGCCCAGGTGCCCCTTGCAGGCCTTTACTGCCAAAGTTCAGGAGCTGAGCTGGATTTAGGGGGCAAATATTGATGCTCTGCCCTGCCTGGGGCTATGAAATCAAACTCTCTAAGACTGAAATTATTTCATTTTTAATAAGCTTTTTGACCCAAATCCTGAAGAGCTGAGGATTGCTCCATTGGGTGGGACAGGGGAGTCTTTGGGGACATTTGGTGACAAGTGCTGAGCCTCTCACAGCAGCTTCCTCCCTCATTTTCAGGACACTTGGCTCTAAAGCAGCAGTTGAGAACTCTCAGTGAGTCAGGTACTTTCATCAGAAAAAAACCCCAATTTTTGTTCTTAATGCCTTTGAAGCAGAGGCTGCAACTTCAGCATTAAAAGGCAATTGGATCACTAAATCCTCTTATTCCAAATAAACAGGGAGCTAGATGCCCAGAGAGTGTCAGAGGGAGGATGAGGAGCAGCACAGAGATTCCTCCCAGCCCGGGGGGTTTGCACATCCCCGTCCAGCCCTGCTCCTCCCTCGGGAAGCAGAGCTGGGATGTGAGAAATTGCACAATTCCCTTTGTCCCTGGTGTGAGAAGTGATACTCACTTCCAAAAATGTAAAAGATTTATTAAAACCTTATCAAAAATACAACAGGAGACTGAATAGAGAAAATATTACGGCGCCAGGAGCAGAGGATTTTTCCCGTCATGTGCTCATCCACAGAATGGACGTTTCAACTTTTAACCCTTTAGCCCCTCCCAAATTCTGTCCATCAACTCCTTCTTTGCTGTCCAGTGGTGGAGTTCACTTCCTTAAATCCTGATTGGAGCTCAGGTGCTGCCATAGTGACAGTCCCACCCTCCCAAATGTCCCAAACCCAGGCCACCCCTGATAACAGCACAAGGGAGGTCAAACACAACTATAAATCTATAAAACTTCTCTTAATACATATGCAGGATATTTGCCTTTTAATTGTGAGAGTCAAATATTGCATTACTCATCTCTCACACAGGGATCCTCCACCTGGGGTTTTCTCCACCTTCCCCAGGTGTGGTGGTGTTCACAGGGGTCCCAGGAAGAGGGAAGAGATGAGGATCTGACTCCATGTTTCAGAAGGCTTGATTTATTATTTTATGATATTTATATATATTATATTATAACTATACTAAAAGAATAGAAGAAAGGATTTCATCAGAAGTCTTGCAAGTGAAGAAATAAGAATGGAATGATAACAAAAGCTTGTGATTCTCAGAGAGTCTGAGCCAGCTGTGATTGGCCATTAATTAGAAACAACCAACATGGGCCAATCCCAGATCCACCTGTTGCATTCCACAGCAGCAGATAATCAATGTTTACATTTTGTTCCTGAGCCCTCTCAGCTTCTCAGGAGAAAAAATCCTAAGGAAAGGATTTTTCATAAAAGATGTCTGTGACACCCAAGCACCTTTTGTCCTTCCCCAGGCTCAGCCCTGGTCCTGCCTGGCCCCTGGGAGCTGCTGCTGCAGGAGGAGGCTCAGCCTCATCCCACTTCTCCTCAGTTGCTGCAGGTTGGGTACAGGATGTGCACAGGAGCTGTGATTTCCCCTGAAAAGGGACGCTCTGGTGGGGTGGAAAATTGGGGCAGGGGCTCCCAGTAGCCACCCCCAGCTGGTGCTGGAGCCTGACTGGGAGAACCCTGTGATTCAACCCCGAGAGATTTAACCCTGCAGGTGCCCAAAGGTGACTTTTTGTGGGGTGTTAAGAACACTGAAGAAATGAGTAACATTTCCTGGACAGGAGAGCCTGTGGGTCACAGAGGCCTTGTTCTCCAGACCTGCCTCAGCATCTAAACTGGGAACACTGGGGAAGATGGGATGCCAGGAGAGTTAAAATAATCTACAGGATCACAGAATATCCTGAGTGGGAACGGATCCTCAGGGATGATCAGTGCAGCCCCTGTCCTTGCACAGCCACCCCAAGAACCCCACCCTGAGCACCCCTGAGGGCTCTGGCAGTGAGGGGCTGGGAACACAAACCCTGTGAGGAACAGCTGAGGGAGCTGGGGGTGCTCAGCCTGGAGAAAAGTAGACTCAGGGGTGCCCTCAGCACTCTCTGCAGCTCTTGAAAGGTTCCTGTGCTCAGCTGGGGCTGGGCTCTTTCTCCAGGCAGCACTGACACAACCAGAGCACACAGCCTCAAGCTGCACCAAGGGAAATACAGGTTGGATATTAGAAAAAAAATATAGGCTGGATATCAGGAAAAAGTTTTTTACCGAAAGGTGATGAAGTTCTGGAATGGCTGCCCGGGGAGGTGGTGGAGTCCCCATCCCTGGGTGTGTTTAACAAAGCCTGGATGTGGCACTGGGTGCCAGGGTTCGGTTGAGGTGTTGGGGCTGGGTTGGATTCAATGACCTTAGAGGTCTCTTCCAACCCAATGATTCTGGAATTGTGTGAATTCTGTGATTCTGTGAATTCTGTGTGCAAATGCTCCTGGAGCTCTGGCAGCCTTGGCACCATTCCCTGGGCAGCCTGGGCAGTGCCCAGCAGCCTCAGGGGGAAGAACCTTGCCCTGAGCTCCATGCCAAGGCCTGGCCCAGCTCCAGCCCTTGCTGGGCTCCTGTCCCTCTCACCACAGAGATCAGAGCTGCCCCTGTGCCAGCTCCCCTTGGCACCAGAGCTGGGGAGGTTCAGTTCCAGCCACGTCTCTGGGAGAATTGACCCAAGAAGGACAAGAAATGAGGCTGATGTCCATGTCCCCAGTGCCACAGGGAGATTTTGCTGCTGGAAAAGCTTGTGGCAGCACAGGGATGGGGTGTGAGGGCTGTGGATGGAGCAGCTCCCAGCACATGACAGCCACAGGCTCTCAGTGGGGAAACTCGAGTGATTTTGGCAAGTGGGGAGCAGGGGGAGGAAAAAAGCTTGAAAATGAGGAGAAAAAGGAAGAGCAAAACATATCCAGAAGGGAATGGAAATGCTGTTGCATTATTTATGCCATGCCTTGAAGGAACAGGGGCAAAATAATCCTTTTTGGTGAGCGCTGCTGTGAAATGTAAAATTTCAGCATGGAAGAGCCCTCAAATTCTGCACAACTTCACAGGAACAGAAAAAGAGCCCCAGAGTCCATGAGTGAAAGGGAAGAGAGTGAAAGGCTGCAATTAAAGGTTAACACTTGTCCTGGGAGAGAGGAGGTGAGTGTCTGTGCTCTGAAATAGCATCTGCTGACGCCGGTGTCTCACAACTCTTTCTTAAAAGACGAATTATGTTCCTTTTTTTCCACTGCACTCTCTCACAGCCCTGTTGAGGAGGGAGCCTGATGTGCATCATTGTGAGATCTCCGCTCGTCACCCCCTTCCCAGTGTGGTAACATTAATTCACACCTCCCACACACGCTGCCTTTCTCTAATACAGCAGCAACAACCTGGCATGGAGAGTGAGATTACAGCAGAAAAAGACTTTCCATTGAATTACCTCAATGTCTCGAGTGACCTCAAAAATCACACCATGCCTTTCTCCCCACTCTCTCCCGTCCCTGTTGCATCAGGAGGTTTTGCATCCCTCTAAAAACACACCCAGAGTTTCTGTGAGAGAGGAGTGAAGGGCTCTGAGCACTGAGAGTGCCTTGGGCCCTGCAGGCTCTGAGCCAGGAGGTGCTGCAGGGGGATTGTCTGGCGTGTGTTTGTTTTTTATCACCAAAAAGGGCTGGGGGTAAACTGGGAGTTGCCATCAGTTCTAAGCTGGAGCAATCCCTGTGGCATAAAGGTGCTGCTGTCCCTGATGGGACCCTGAGCACCAGGCTCTGGCATCCTGCTGGGCTGTGCCCATCTCCCCCTGCCCCTGGCATCCTGCTGGGCTGTGCCCATCTCCCCCTGCCCCTGGCAGCCTGCTGGGCTGTGCCTTTGTCCCCAAATTCCCATCGCAGAGACCCAGAGCACTGTCAGAACCCTGGCTGCTGAGAATTTCAGACTTTCTGTGCTCTCGGGCACTGACCCCCAAGAGAACACTGCACTGACCTGAGGCTGGGGAGAAGCTTCCAAAATGGAATGGTAGAACTGGGATTGTGGGCGTGGAGTTTGAATAGAAGTGTGTGATATCACAGGGTGGAAAACTGAGAGTTGAAGGGTTTAGGGTGTAGTAATATATATATATATATATATAAAACAAGATGGAGGTTTTGGGGTGGAGGCTGCTCCTTCTCCTCCTTCTTCTTCACCTCCTTCTTCTCCTTCACCTTCTTCTCCTTTTTCCTCTTCATCTTCTTCCTCTTCTTCTTCTACTTCTCCTCCTTCTTCTTCTTCTTCTTCTTCCTCTTCTTCTTCACCTTCTCCTCCATGGGTTTGGGTGGTTTTGTGTAATTGGATAAAAAAGTCCTCATTGCGGGCCATGGGTGGTTGGTTATTAGGTTAAAAGTAAAAATAATTTAGGTGTCATTTCTTAATTGGACAGTTTATCCTTAAAAAGCCTTGTAGAGAGAAAGATGGGGCTCCATTTTTTCGTTTGTTAGAGTGAAGTGCTGCAGAACTCAGGGTTTGTGAGACTGTGACAGACATAAGAACAAATAAACATCTGAGTCCAAACATGAATTACCATCTCAGGCATTTAATCCTGACCCTGGAAAAAAGAAGTTAAGACTCCACAGAGCACCAGGTGGGTGTTTCTGTGCAGGTTTTACCACAGGAGTGCTGGCACAGAGCACAGGGCACAGAGGTCTGGGAGGGCTCTGACTCTGCTTTAATTCAGTCTCCAAAGCCCTGTGGCAATCGCTGCTGCCATAAAACCTCATCCCAAATACCCAAAGGAGCCATCCTCCTCCATGGGAGAGGCAAGATAAAGAGCTGGTGGAGGTGTTGGATCACCTGCAGTGCTGGCAGTGCCCAGGCACCCTCAGGGGATGTGACAGAGTGGGCAGAGCAGCTGCTCCAAGGGCACTCCCAGCTCGTGGGGATGGAGAGGAGAAAGCAGAGTTGAGCTCCCTGCTCCTGCCTCCATCCCCACAGATGATCCACAGGGAAAGGAGCTGCTGCAGCAACAGAGGAAGGAAAAAGGGATTTGCAGGGCTGCAGCTGTGCCAGCTGTGGGGTAAATGCAGCAGCGCAGCTGTGCCAGCTGTGCTGTGGCTGCAGCTGTGCCCGCTCAGGGCTGTGGTCACAGCAGGGATGACCAGGGCACAGGAAGAGCTCTGACCATGATAAACCTTTACAAGAAAAAGGAAGAGCCTGAAAAACAAAGGTGTGATGGCTCAGCTGATACCAGTAAAATCCCTGGTCCTACCCCATGGCTCCCCTGCAGCTCACAGGAAATCAATTGCAGCTCTTTGCTCCTGTGGTTTTGTGACAGGGTGTCACAGCTCAGCCACGGGGACAGCCCTGGGCAGGCAGCACCAGGGGCTGTGTCACCGTCATATTTACTGGAAAAATCCCTTCACCAGGATTTTCTCCTGGGAAGCTGAGAAGACTCAGAGAAAAATGAAAACAATAATTATCTAATTTGCTTCTCCTGTGCTTTGCTGCTTTGGAATGTGGTTTGGACATTGTTTATCAACAGGTTTCGTTGGTTTCATGTGAATTGTTTTTGCTTAATGGCAAATCATGATCCAGCTGTGTCAGGGCTCTGGAGAGAATCATGAGTTTTTCTTTAATATCTTTTAGCCTTCTGTCTGTATCCTTTCTATATTCTTTAGTATAGTTTAGAACAGCATTCTTTATTATAATATAGATCATAAAAGAATAAATTGGCCTTCTAAGAACATGGGGTCAGATTCCTTCCTTTCCTTCCAATGACAGGGTTCTCAGAAAATACCACAGGGCTGGCAGTGCCTCTGGGGGATCCCCAGAGCTGCTCCTTCCTCCAGAGAGCTCAGACTGGGGCTGGCTTTGTAAGGAGAATGATCTGCTTTTCTCTAGAAGTTTCAGGGGAAATGAAAGGACTGATTGGAGTCTATTTGAGAGCTAAACTCTCTTTGCTAGTCAGAAATCCCTGGGAAAGTGTCCTGCTAGATGCCTCCAGCATCCCTGACCCCGTCTCACTCATCCCTCCCACATTCCTGCAGCCTCCCCTCTGCCCCCTGGCCCATCCCACGGCCCTGCCACATTCCCTGCAGTGCCCGGGGCCTTTCCTGGCTCCTGGGGCAGCCCTGGGAATGCTTCCCATGCTCTGGGAGGGGTGTCCTGCTGCTGTGGTGCTGCCAGGGTCATCCCAGAGCCTGTGTGCTCCTGGGGCCACTGGAGCAGGGCAGGGACTGGGCAGCCCCATGCCAGTGTCCCTGCAGGGCTGGGGCAGCACAATTCCCTGGGGCAGGAGCACATCCCTGGGCTTGGAATCCCCCATGGAATCCACTGGGACCGGCTGTGTCCCCAAGGGCTCTGTGACATCACCTGGGTCTGGGTGAGGTCATGGAAGCCCTGCTCTGGCAACCCCGGTGTTGGGGGTCCCTGGGGCACCTCTGCCCTGCCCCAGAGGGGAGTCAGGCCCTGCAGGGAGCAGCACGTCCTGTGAGATCCTGCTGGGCACTGACCACCCGCTGCCACCAAGGGGCCCTGCCTGAGCCACAGGGGTCACCCTGCTGGGGGATTGGCACGGCTGAGCTGCCCTGGCTGAGCACAGGTAGGTGTCCCTTGGGCTCTTTGGAATCGTGGAGGTGGCAACCAAACCCTGCAGGGGACACCAAGCCATGGAGGTGACACCAAGCCAAGCAGGGGACATCATAAACCTTCCAGGATTTTATGATTCTCATGATTTTCTCACAAAACCTTCCGGGATTTTGTGATTCTCATGATTTTCTCACAAAACCTTCCGGGATTTTGTGATTCTCATGATTTTCTCACAAAACCTTCCGGGATTTTGTGATTCTCATGATTTTCTCACAAAACCTTCCGGGATTTTGTGATTCTCATGATTTTCTCACAAAATCTTCCAGGATTTTGTGATTCTCATGATTTTCTCACAAAACCTTCCAGGATTTTATAATTCTCATTATTTTCTCATAAAACCTTCCAGGATTTTGTGATTCTCATGATTTTCTCACAAAACCTTCCAGGATTTTGTGATTCTCAGCCCTGCTTGGTCACTCAGCTTTTCTTGGGAGCTGGAAACTCCTTCCCCCTCCCAATGTCCCTGTCACAGGGTGGCAGCCACGCTCAGGACACTCAGGGTGACAGGGAGACACTGCAGAGGTGTTTTGCAAGAGCTCTGAGAGCTTTTAATCGATGTTTGCTGACATAATTGGTGCTCCAAGCCCTTTGTTGGAGCGAGCAAACAGATCCTAATCCTCTGCAGGGAGCTCTGAGCTGGGGGTGAACTGGTTGGACCTGCCCTGGAGGAGCTTTGGTTTGAAAGCAAAACCAACTTTGGTTGCATGGAAACATTGCCTGCAGTGGGAGGATTTAATGACTAATCGTGGGTTTTGTTAATTCTAATTGAATGCTTTCACTTTCAGGGAGTTCATTTAATGATAGGATCAAATAATTGCTGAGAAACAGCCCTGAGTCTTGTGCTCCATGGAAATTGGGGCGTGAATTGGGGGTTTTGGGGCAATTCTGGCAGGAAAAGGTGTTGAAATCTAAAACCAGATCCTGTGCTATGAAATGGGAGCTGAGGAGAAAAACCTCTGGGATTTCTGCAGAGTTTCTTATTTGGGATGATAAAAATGCTGCTAGAGAGGAAACACAACTTCATGGCAGTAAAATGTGGCATTTATTGAACTGAAATCAGCAGCAATCTCAAAAAACACAGCCTGGCTGTGTCACACTCAGTTTTAACAAGGTCTCTTTACATCATAATGTCATAATTATAAATAGATGAAATATTTCAATTAATTTAAAGTATTTACATTTTTCAAGCTCAGTGGTGAAAAAGCTAAAATCTAGGTGGGATTTCTAAGTCTACAACAGTCAGTCCCCAAAAATCTCTAAATTATTATAATTTCTTTCAGAAAACTGACATTAACACTGAAGGGCTTTGCAAACTGCAGCTCCTGGTAGTTTTTATTTTTCTTTGGTTGTGTAATATTAATATAAAATTTATATTTCTGTAAAACACTGCAGTGCTTAAAAAAATATTTTCCTCAGCACCTGCACTGTTGGCAGTTTCCTGGAGTATGAAAAGAATCATGGCAATAGTGCAAAGATTTATCTCAAGGTGAGAGAAAACGCTGAAATAATTTATAAAAGAAATATTTTCTAGGTTTTATAGCTATTTTTCCTTCATCAGTGGACAAAAAGGTCTGGGAAGACCAAGTTGAGGTGTCAGTGAACCTTCCCTGTGCTGGGGTGGGGGAAGTACAACCCATAGAGGCCCTGCTGCACCTGGTACAGGTGGGACTTTCTCCTCAGGCAGGAGAGAACCTGGTGGGAAAAGAACAAAAAATTAATGAGAAGAAGAACAAAAATTAATGGGAAAAAGAACAAAAATTAATGGGGAAACAGAACAAAAATTAATGGGGAAACAGAGCAAAAATTAATGTGGGAAAAGAACAAAAAATTAATGGGGAAACAGAACAAAAAATTAATGGGGAAAAGAACAAAAATTAATGGGGAAAAGGAACAAAAATTAATGGGATAAAGAACAAAAATTAAAGGGGAAAAAGAGCAAAAAATTAATGGGGAAACAGAACAAAAATTAATGGGATAAAGAACAAAAATTAAAGGGGGAAAAGAGCAAAAATTAATGGGGAAAAAGAACAAAAAATTAATGGGGAAAAGGAACAAAAATTAATGGGATAAAGAACAAAAATTCAAGGGGAAAAAGAGCAAAAAATTAATGGGGAAAAGAACCGAAATTAATGACAAAGAGACCAAAATTAATGACAAAGAGACCAAAATTAATGGCAAAAAATATTGAATCCATGCTCTGCCCGCCATTAGGTGTCCCCAAATCACATTGCCAGGTGGGAAGGGAAGGATTTTGGGAATTAAAATCCCAAAATGCCTAAAGCTGAGAGGCAGCCCTGCAGCAGAGGGGTTTCCTCTCCTAAATCCTGCTGGCTCTAATTTTGTCTCCTGAACCTCCCTGCTCTCTGTAGGTTGTGCTCTTCTCCTCAGCTGGTGCAAAGCAAAGTTTTCAAGCAGTGATTTTAAGGTGTTGTTCCCCCTCAAAACACCACCAGAGGTGGAAGTGGATCTGCTCTGCCTTTTCCAAGGATTTGCAGTTGGAGCATGGCCTAACCCTAACCTTAACCCTGCCAGGCTGCAGCAGTCTGTAGTAAAAGAGCACTGAAATAATTTATGATTTATATTTATTGTAGTTAAAAGAGCACAAAATTCTCAGTGTGCTTCCCACAGGCTGTTAAAAATGTTGGGTTTGGCACTCCCTTACTGGAACCTGCCCATCCTGCAGGTTTTTGGACAGGGAAGAGGTTTAGGAAATGCTGTTTCCACCTGTGGATTCCCTAATTCCTGCTCCTCATCTTGGTGTTGGCCTCACCTTTGGGTTTGTGTTTTTCCCTCTGCAAAAACCCAGTGCCAACCACGATCCTGCTGCTTTTCTAGAAGGAAAATTCTGCTTCCTTTGCTAAAAATCTGCTTAGCTGAGCCTAAATTCCCTTCCCCATCCCCAGTGCTTGGAAGAGCTGGAATGGAATGAAGGATTTGGGGTGGTTTTTGCTGTTTCCAGGCACGGGGATCATTGGGAATGTGTTTGATGTCTCTCCTGTGGCTCTGCAGGAGTCAAGGGAGAGGTGGGACAGCAAAGGGGACACTCACCAGGAAGCACAACAAGAGGAGGAGGATGAAGCCCAGCAGGGTGAAAACACAGATGAGGATGATGGCCCAGAACTGAAGCTCTGAAAAGGGTGGGGGGAAAAAAACAGGAGCATGTCAGGTTTAGAGACTCTTCCATGTGGGATTGTGAGAGGGAGATCTCACCCTGGCAAAGTTCACTCTGTAGGTCAGGACAAATTACAGAAATTTGGGGAAATGGAGGGAGGGTTCAGGGATCCACAACCTTAAATCCACTGCAGAGAGCAGAATGCCACAACTGATTCCAGGGATGTTCAGAGTGACAAAGTTCTGGGATGTTCAGAGTGACAAAGTTCTGCTTAACTGCAGAACTGCTTCTGGACTCTTTTGGGCTCAGGGTGTCAGCAAAAGCTGTGGTTGTTTTACCAGAGTGTTTGTGGTGCATGGGAAAGGAACAGTTCAGGTACTTTTCTTCTCTCTCCTGTTTGTTCTGGAGTTGTTGTTAAGCTAAACCATATCTGGTCTGGTCATTTTTTAGAAATACTGCAAAGTTATCAAAATTTATTGGTGCCAGAGTTTTCAAACAGTTCCCAAACTGTGCTGGTTTTGCCTGTCCTTCAGTTCCATTCCCCTCAGGCTGGTGGCATCTGCTGTTTGCTACCAAATGCCTTGGATTTCTGGTCTTCTTCATGGGTTTAGTCCCATTCCAAGATATCTGATGCTAATTTATTACAGCTGAAGTGTTTATCAGTGTTGAATTATTTATTAGAGCTCAAGTATTCAGTGGCTGTCAGGTCAATCATTGCCCAAAAAAACCCCACAACACCTACCAGATCTTTTGGACTCTGCTTCATCTGTCTTGAGTGGAGAGTAACCTGGAAATGAGGAGTGGGACAGATGAGGAATGCAACTCTGGAGCTGATTTAAACAAAATCAGGAAGAATTCCCCAAAATGTCCCTCCAGCAGCTCTCACCTTCCACCGCCAGACTCTGCTCCTCCAGCTCATAGCTGGAGCCCAGCCTGGTGAAGCCCTGGGTCAGGAGTTTCAGCTCCTCAAACACCTCCTGCTCTTGCAAAGTCCCTGAGAGGGGATCCAGGGTGAACTTGCAGGTTGAGGCAACCTCTGTGTGTCCTTTGCCATGGACAGGCCTGGAGGGTGACAGCAGAGAGGAGAGAAAATGGAACAGAGCTGAGCAGAGCAGGGAGAGGGATTTGGAGCCTCAGGTCCTCAGATGTCCCAGCGATGTTTTATTGGGATGGGATCACTTTTAGCAGCTTGTTCTGGGTGAAATCCATCCACTGATTTAATCCCCAGTAAGGCATTTTTAAGAGGTAAATCATCTCTGTTTCTAAGAGGAAAATCAACTCTATTTCTAAGAGGAAAATTTCTAATTCTAATAATTATTAAATAATTCTAAATAATAATTCTAAAATTTCTAATTCTTTCTATTTCTAATAGTTAAACCAACTCTATTTCCAAAAGTTAAATCTACTCTGCTGCCTTGTTCCTCCAAAGAGGAGGACCTCACACCACAGGCAGGTTTTGTCCTCAGGCTGATCAGTTGTGTGGTCAGTGCTGTGTGTCAGTGGAATTTGAGCTTATTTGAACACGTTAAATGAGAGAATGAATGTGTTTGCTCTGCCCTGGGGTTGTTCATGCATGAAAACAGCTCTGCAAGCACCGAAACAAAACCAGCTCTGTTTGGACAGAAACCTTTTGTGGTAAAGGCAAAAGTTACTGAGGGAGAATGAAGTGACTCCCACGTGTCACTGGGGGCACAGAGGCTGGCAGGGAGGGCTGGACACCCTAAATGTCTTCCTGAGCTGCTCTTTTGGGGCTTCAAAAAGCACTGGACATACCCAAAGCTCTCCACAGTGCAGCCAACAAATTGGTCCTTCAGGCGGCTGCTCCTGAACACCTCGAGCTGGTGGGGAGAAACAAAACAGTTGAGGAAAGCTGAGTTAATTTAACACATCCTTTGGACAGGGAGCTCAAGCTATGGCTGCTCATTTCACCTCTTTCTCAATCTTCTCTTTGTTCTCTTGGTACATCTGGGAGCTGGAGTCCTGCAGCTCAGGCGAGTAGGGAAGGTTGGTGATTTGGAAATTTAATCCGAATTTTTCTCTGCCAGACTCCAGGGGTGTCTTGTGAGTTGCTGCCTCAACTGAGAGTTCCAAGGCTGGAAATGGAGAGGAAAGTTAAATTCCAGCAGACAGAAATGGAGGCTTTCCTACCAAGCAGCACTGAGCTGCAGCTTTTTAGCTTGAAGTCTTAGATTGGCAGAACTTGAGTTTCACTGGGGTCTGAGAGGAAACTCTAAATGTTCCAGGCCATTTATTTCTTTGAGATGCTGCACATTGGGAAAAAAAGCTGAAGGTCTGTTTAGCTCTAGATGGTTGAAGTTCTGGTGAGCAGTTCATACCTAATTTCCTGATTTTTTAATACGGAAAACACCTTAATTTTGAAAAACAATTTAATTTTGAACAACACCTTAATATTGAAGAACATCTTAATATATTGAATGACCCTTTAAGCCATCGATGACTAGAGGACTGAATGTCTGAATGGCCTAACTCAAAGCCCAGTGATCCAGCTTAGTGAGAGATTTATTTTTGCTCTGACAGAGCAGAATTTGGGACGTTCTGAGTGTGCTGTGGCAAAGTGAGTTGTCAATGAGGACACTGGGAAGGGATTTATTCCACTTACTGTCCACTGAGAATTCCTGCAGTCGGTAGCTGCTGCCCAGCCACAGCCCCGTGGTGTTGGAGGTCCTGTCCTGGAAAGTCCTTTCAACCACAGCCCTGCTGATCTTGGGGTCGGGCTGGAAGAAGCACTGGCAGTCGACCACTATGGATCCAGGCCTGTGGGCAGAGGGACAGAGGTTTGGAGATAAATGGGGTGGCCAGGAAGCTCAGTGTGGGAAGGATTTTCCTGAAGGGTTCTTGCTGTTCTCCAGGTTGAGTGGTTTAACGTAAGGTGGTGGAATGGGCTGGTTGGGGCTTTTCCTTTGGACAGGGACAAGAATTAAAATTTTACCTCTTCTCTGCACAAATTTAAGTTGTTTTGTATGAATGCAATGTAAGAGCAGCACTTTTAGGTTTTTTAAAGCTTTCATTGTGTGGGAGGGTCCCTTGTCCAAGCCTCATTCCATCCTGAGCAGGACACCACAGCTCACTTTTAAAATCTAGTGGAGTTCAGGATGAGGGGAGTGCAGAGGTCACAGTAAAGGGATGGGATCTGTAATTCCTGGGATACTCAGAGAACTGAGAGAGCCTTACAGAAACCCTGACTGTGAAACCCTAGTCCAAAAAAATTCAAACTGACAAATTCTGGGAAGCCTGGAAATGCCTCCTTAGGGCATCAGTTTCCAACAGGTGAATGAAAGGGAGGAATTCCACAGGGGCCAGTGGCACTCAGCTATGGGGGAGCAGTGCCAGGGTGAAGCAATGTTTAAACAAAAATCAGATTTTATCCCAGACCTCAGCCCGGTGATCCTGCAGGTCAGGAACTGCTCCCGCAGGTCGCTCTGACGGTACAAGTGATTCATCTGAAATTAAAATATCACATTAAATATTAATGAGTTTGGGCACTGTGCTGGAAGCTTTGGGCCAGCAGGAGGGACTTGAGGTCTGGGTTATTTTTCTGGTTTGGTTTCATGAGGGTTGGGTTTTACTTTGGAATAGGCACCTTCTGGTGGTGGGGTCTGACTTCCAGCCTGGCAAACATTCCTGCCTTAGGAATGCTTCCTTCCTGAAATTCCTGAAATTCCTTCCAGGATACCAGTGTGGGAGAGCAGTGTCCTGAGTGACATCCCACCCTCACAGACCCACAGCCCAAAGAGAGCAAAACCCACCCAATCAGGGCCTTATCAGGTTGATAAATTGGATTGGTGCTGAAGAGAAAATGTTGGATTCTAGAATGAATCATGGATGTGCTGAGCAGGATTGGCCAGAAGGGATTGGCCTTGGATGCACTTCTGGTGCTGGGAGTGAAATGCTGGGGTGTGTTCATTTAACAGATCAGCCCTGGCATTTTGCAGTCCCTGTCTTTGACTGGAGAGAATTTCATAAGACCCCATGGAATGATTGAATGGTTTGGGTTGGAAAGGACCTTAAAGATCCTCCAGTCCCAGTCCCCTGCCATGGGCAGAGTTCACACCCACCAGCTACAACTTAAAACCAAAACTGGAAAAGACCAATCTTATCTTTCAGATTCTAGAAATTTTGCTTCCAAAATGATGATTTTTTAGGGTTTGTTTGTTTTGGTTTTTTTTAAATTCAGACTTCAATCTTTGGTAGTTGCTTCAAAAACTGGCCACCCAGACATATTCTCAAATCCTCCTTACCTTGTTGGTGATGCTTTCTACTGCTGCTCTGTATTCTGGAGACTGGGAGTCAGGGTTGGTGAGGTTTTCATTGACTATTCTAAAGCTCAGTCTGTAGCCAAGTTTGGCTGGAGCCAAGAGAGGCTTTTTGGTGGCAGCTGTGCCTGTGAGGGTGAAATCTAAATAAAAAGGGTACAGTTAGTTTATTTTTACATCTGTTCATATCATAAAAGCAATGAGATATATCCCTGCTTAGATCATACACTGTAACACTGAAATTCACCAGGAATTTGTCTGATTTAAGGAATGGAATATCCTGTAGGATTGGTTTTGTCAAACTTAAATAAAACCAACCAGCCAAAAGGTTCATCAGTGCTCAGGCCCCAGGGATGAGGAATGATCACCAGGAGATCCCAAAATCCTGTTATCCCCATGGATGCTTACCATCAACATACAGGCTGCTCCTGTCCAGGCTGTAGTGGCCCAGTTTGGTGACATTGTTTGTCATGGTGCTCAGCTCCTGGTAAAGCTTTTCTCTGTCAAACCTGGCCAGGCTGGCATTGTCCTTGTAGCTGCACACAGCGTCCACTTTTGTGTCATCCTTGTGCCTTCCAGACCTGGGGACAAATGTCACACACGTTCTTTGGGACACTGCTCTGCTGGCAGAACTTCCCCAGAGGGGTTTTTAGGGCAGACACCAAACCCTCAGTGCCAACGGGCTCCTGCATCCTTCACCAGGCTCTCCAGAACTGGGGTGATGTTATTTAGATACCAAAATGATTTTTCCAGCTAAAATAAAATCCAGGCTGGACAGGGAGGTATCAATGGCTGCTGTTTCCTGGCCTCAGAACAGCCACGAATTGAAGGTGTGTGAGAGTGGGTAAAGAAATGGTTCATTGCAATTTTAGGAGTATTGTAGATGGTTTATATTTAGGTGTTTTAGTATTTCAGACACTTTTAGTATTCTTTCAAATATTTTTAGTGTCTGTAGGGAGGGCTCAGAGCAGGGACCAGGGTCTGCTCTTTGGTGCTGAGCAATGGACAAGAGGAAAAAGGCAGGAATTGATGCCCAGGATGTCGATGAGCATGAGGAAGAACTTCTTCCTTGTGCAGTGACCAGGCACTGGGACAGATTGTCCAGAAAAGTTGTGGAATCTCCTCACTGGAGATATCCCAGAGCCATGTGGACTCAATCCATGTGCTCTGTGGGATGACCCTGCTGGAGCAGGGAGGTGGGACCAGGTGACCCATCAAACCTGACCCTGATTCATTCTGTGATTCTGGAATTCCAGATCTCACCTGAATCTCATGGCTTTACATCCTGTGTAGGCAGAGCTTATGCTGCTCCTCTTGAAAAGAGGGTCAAGCTGTCAAAAAAAAAAAAAGGACAATTGAGAGCTGGGACTCACATTCTGAGTTTAAAACAGGTGAATTTAGGTCACCACCAAGACCCAATAGAGGCACAAGAAGAGCCAGACTCACATAGTGGTTCATCACTTTTACTGTGGAAAGGAATCTGCGGGAATTTGGAGCTTCCAGATCTGCAGAGTAGCGGAGGTTGGTCAAGGTGAAGTTCAGAGTGAAATTCCTGGATGTTGCTTTTGGTGCAGCTGTGGTGCTCCGGGCTGTAATCAAAGGGGAGAAGGATTAGGAATTTCCTACAACAAAAAAAAGCTGTTTTAACTTTCAAAACATTCTTAATCCCAGCACACTTCAAGGCTACTTTTTATTATTTTTAAAATTTAGATAATATAATATATTATCTAAATTATATATATTATTATATATATTATATTATATTATATTATATTATATTATATTATATTATTAATATAATATAATATAATATAATATAATTTTTATTATTTAGATAATCTCTTCCCCTCTGATTTTCTCAGGGCATTTCTCCTGTGAGAGCTTCCCTTGAAATGAATTTGGCAAAATGAATTTGGCAAAATACTTACGGGATCTCTCAAGGGGTTCGTTGTAACCTGGAAAGGAAATGAAAGAGAAAGGGTCATGTAAGAGAGCATCTACTTTGGAGAATGGAAGTGGAGAGGAGGTGATTAAAAGGATGACTTGGGAATGAATCATCAGAACCAGGCCCCAAGGGTGTGAATGTATTAAATAAACAAAGCTTAGGCAGAACAAGGTGCTTTGGGAGAGCAGCTACAATGAGAAAATGTGTGTGCCAACGTTTAATTAAACACTGTAGGACAGGAATCAGGTGAAATGTTCACAGGCAGGTGAATGATTGAGGTCAAGACTAAAATAAAGTTCACTCTTCAATAATAGAAAAATTAAAATCTTCAAAAATGTCGACATGGGAAGATTTTTAATCATACACAGAGAAATTATGCAGAAAACTTTCGACCTTCTCCTTCAGGTGACATTTTAACATGGAGGTGATCCCTGAGAGCTAAGGTGGTCCCAGACTGCTCCAGTGCCTGGAGGGGTGGAAAAACCGAACACTCACCATTGATATAGAGGCTCTTGTTGTCCAGGCTGTAGATTCCCAACTTGGTGATGCCACTTGTCATTCCCTTCAGCTCTTGGTAAATCTCAGCTGGGTTAAACCTGGGCACCTGGGAGCCCTTTCCGTAGCTGCAGATGGTGTCCACTCCTGTGCTATCCCTGTTCTTCCCAGGCCTGAGGAATTTAATATCATGGAGCTTCTGTTAGTTATTAAAATATTTTGGGTGTGTTTGTTCATTTGTTTGTTTGTTTTGATGTAATTAAAAAACCCTCCAGATAAATCTGCCCACAGTTCTCAGAGAAACTGCAGAAATCACCAAGATATGGCCTTACAAAAAAAAAAGGCTTTGTAAGATAAAGATCATACAAAGTGGCATAGAAGCTTTATTATAATGAAAGCAACTACTTCAAAAAGGAGAACAGTTATTAAAGTGTCAGTCAAATGTGAGGAAATTAATTTGCTGCAGTTCCAAGTAAATCTCTGTGGTTATTGCTCACCTGAATCCAGTCACTTTGCAGCCAGTGAAATGGGGGCCAATGCTGCTCTTCTGCAGTAGGGAGTCAGTCTGGCAAGGAAAAGTCTTTGTGAATACAGGAAGCCCAAAATCCTGAGTGATTTCAGTGAAAAACTACAGAATTTTGGCTTACGTAGTGTTTCATGATTTTCTCAGCGGACCGGAATTTGCGGGAATTTGGTGTCTGCAGGTCTGTGGTGAACATGAGGTTGGTTATGGTGAAGTTCAGGGTGAAGTGCTCTGTGACTGCCCCTGGGCTTTGTGTGGTGGTTGATTTTACTGCTGCAAGAGAGAATGGAAATGACAGCGATAAAATAAGAACAGGATCTTCATATGACATTGCTGTTATTGGGTTTCTTAGAGAAAAAACCCATGTGAACATGATCCCACCCTTCAGACATTTTGCAGTTTTAAACATTGCCAAATCAGCAGGAAAGAAAATCCATTTATGCCTTTAAGCAGCCTTAACCTGTATTTGGTTTTAAATATACTTACAGGATGGACTGTAAGGAGGTTCATTGTAACCTGAAAAACAAATGGAAAATTATTAGGAAAATATTCCAATAAAGTCTCAGCAGGACTAAATACAGGGGATTTTATTACAGGATTGTGGTTACTGAATTCAAGACTTTTAACTTGGTGACTGACGGGGTTTTGCCCTCTAATTTTTGTTCTCTGTTTTGAGAGATAAATTAAATCTTCATTCTGATTTCAAATTAGTCTGTGTCAACATTGAATGTTGGACTTGATCTCAGAGGTCTTCTCCAACTATATTGATTCCATAATTCCAACACAGAACCCCCAGCATAGTTTGAGACAAAAAGGACCTTAAAGACCATCCAGTTCCACCTCTCTGCCCTGGGCAGGAACAACTTTAACTAGACCAGGATGCTCAGAGCTCCATCCCACAGGGCCTTAAACACCTCCATGGAGAGGGAATTCAAATTTCATTCAGAAAAACGCCTTGAGAAGGTCTCATTACCATTGACATAGAGGCTCTGGCTGTTGAGGCTGTAGGGTCCCAGCTTAGTGATGCCATTGGTCATTTTGCTCAGCTCATGGTAAACAGTTGTGCTGTTGAATTTGGGATCTGAAGGCTCATCCCTACAGCTGCACATGGCATCTACTCCTGTGTCATCCCTGTTCTTCGTGGACCTAGGAAATGAGGCATGGGTATAGTTATTGAGAAATCTATCTTAATTTCTAGTATACGAAGAGAGGGACCAGAAAAACCCCTCAGACATTGCTACCACAAGAAAATACCCAGAGATGAGTTAGATGCTGTGAAATGGGACTTTTAAGAAGCAGGGAATGGGGACTGCTCCCAGACATGCTCTTACCTGAATGCCATTACTTTGCAGCCAATGTAAGCTGGGCCAATGCTGCTCCTTTGGAGTAAAGAATCAACCTGGAAATGGAATAACAACATCGAAGTAAGCAAAATGTGCCAGTGAAGGTAAGAGATGAGAGATACTGAGAGAACTGTGCCCCAGCAGGGCATTGATTGCAAGACTTACATAGTGGTACATGACTTTTTCTGTTGACTTGAATCTCCTGGAACTGGGTTTCTGCATGTCTGCAGTGAACTGGAGGTTGGTTATTGTGAAGTTCAGGGTGAAGTTCTTCACCGCTGGTGCCAGAGGTTGGGTGCTTTGATCAGCAGCTGTAATGAGAAAGGAAAGTTATTGCTTGAAAATACAATTTATGTTCAACATCCCAAGAGGAAACACTAGGTAGAATTCCCAGATATTCGAGGTGGCTTCAAGGCTATATAAGCTGTGGTTCCCTAATAGAATCACAAATTCTCTTAACACTGTTTTATAGAGCAGCAGTGCTCTTGCTTAATTAATCAAACTTGCTGTTTTGGCTGTTGCTAATTTTAGCAAAATATTCCTGCCCCTCAATTTCTCTTTAACAGTACTTACATAGTTCAGGCTGCACTTCATGATGACCTATGGGGGGAAGAAAAGGGACAGGATTTGAGGAAGTGCCTTACAGCTGGGAAGGTTTGGCACACACTAGAATACAGAACATGTCTGAGAGCTCATGTGTAAACATTTCCAAGGAAAGATTGATTTGGTGACTGTCCAGGCATAAATGCAAATTACCCTGTTGGCAAGGTGCTGCTTTTCCTAGCAGTGTACGGAATTCTCCCCTTATGAGGGATATTTAGATGGAATTTACCAATTCCATAATCCAGTTTAGAATCACAGAATGGTTTGGGGTGGAAGGGAACTTAGAGATCAGCAAGTTCAAACTACACTGTAATGGCCAAGGAATCATTTAACTTCTACAGGGAAAATTTATGCATAATTTTGTAAAGTGGTGATAAGCTGTAGTACCGTTCCTTGACCTTGATGGGTCAATCCTTATATTTTCCAAGATATTCATGAATAGAATACATAAAATGACTTTAACAGAGAAAGTATACGTAAAAAAGGTTAATTTTGCTATATTAAAAAAAGATGTAGAAGGAGGTAAAATTATAAATGTATGTAGAGTGTATGAGAAATTTCAAATGTATGTAGAGCATATAAGAAACCCAGCAAAAAGAATGAGAGATAGAACTGACTAAAAGAACAAAAAACAGGAAAAAAAGAGAATTATTTAGTGAATGAATATGAAAATATAGGAAATCATTTAAGTATAGAAAATGAAGTACATGAAAGTTAAAGAAATCCAAAAGAATTGTCACCGTTGACGTAGAGGCTGTCCTTGTCCAGGCTGTAGGGGCCCAGCTGGGTGATGCCTCTGGTCTTGTTGCTCACTTGGTGGTACAGCCCCACCCTGTCCAAAGGCGCAGCCCAGGGCTCCTTGCTGTAGGTGCACATGGCGTCCACCCGGGTCTGGTCCCTGTCACTGCCCGGCCTGCAAAACACAGGGACCTCCATGAGCACCTTCCTCTGAACATTCTGCCTTCAACGCTCAACCCGTGGACTGCCATGGCCATCTCTGCATGGGAATGGAAGGTCCACCTTCCCAAAATCTGTGCATGGCTGATGGGTTGAGACTGCTCTACAACCTCACTAGTGCCTTGAGCCTCTGCAGTGGAAGAGGGCATAAAAGGAATTTACACTAATCTCATGGTTGGGCCTTTACCATCGGAAGGTCATAGTCCATGTAATCAGGAGATTGTCTGAGAGAGAGGGTATCAGAGAGAGGTTCCTGGGTCTTGAGTGCATTAGAGAGAAGATCTGGCTTCCGTAAAAGGGGAGAACACACACAAGTGTGACTGGTCCCTTTATGAGAGAAGGCCTTGCAAGGGACACGGGGGGGCAACACATACCTGAAGTCTGTTGTTTCACATCCTTGGAAAACAGGGCCAATGGTGCTGTCCTTCAGCAGGCGGTCAAGCTGCAATGGGAAGAGATTTCTCAGTCAAGCCATGACATTTTCTGTGTACTCCCTCCAAGCTGATCAGTACAGTAAGGGCATGAGTATGTACAATGGTGTTTGACTTACCAGGGTATTCATCACCCTTCGTGTAGCTCTGAACCTGGCCGAGTCAGGCTTCTCCAGGTCAGAAGTGTAGGGCAGGTTGGTGATGGTGAAGTTGACGGTGAAATGCTCAAGGGTGGCAGCTGTTGTTTTTAGTGGGTGGGATGGAGCTGGAAGAAGTAGAAATAATTAATGACAAGGGGCAAGAGGATCAGTATCAGGGATCTGGATGGAAAACCATTGAGGTCTCCTACCAGCCCTTTTGGCCATGGAAAAGGTTACCATCACCCCCATGTTTCCCCAAGGATTTCAAGGCCACAGCCCCACTGACTGAGGGCGGACCCCAGCAGAGAGCTTGTGACCTGATCCCATCCTGCTCCTCCAAGGTACTCACTGGTCAGCAGTGGCTGCTCGTTGTAGCCTGGGGAAAGAGAGAGACAGAGGGTCAGGAGCTGGAGCTGGTCAAGGGGCAGCAGTGGGGCAGGGCTGCCATGGGAGAGCAGAGGAGGCCGAGGGAGGAGCGGTGCTCACCGTTGACGTAGAGGCTGTCCTTGTCCAGGCTGTAGGGGCCCAGCTGGGTGATGCCTCTGGTCTTGTTGCTGACTTGGTGGTACAGCCCCACCCTGTCCAAAGGCGCAGCCCAGGGCTCCTTGCTGTAGGTGCACACGGCGTCCACCCGGGTCTGGTCCCTGTCACTGCCCGGCCTGCAAAACACAGGGACCTCCATGAGCACTTTCCTCTGAACATTCTGACTTGAAGGCTGGATTCTGGAGCTTTTATGGTCTTTTCAGGGAGGACTTGAGAGTCTACTATGACTGATATATGAGCATGTGGTTGGAACAGCATTGGAAGACATGGGATACTCTAAAGAAGGGAGGGTATTGAGGTGGAGGTTGCAGCCCATAAGCTGGGCACCAATAGACAATTGATCTTAGACAGCCTATGGATCTCATGAAGGGTCCTGCAGTGACAGTTGATCATGACCCATACCTGAAATCTGTTGTTTCACATCCTTGGAACACAGGGCCAATGCTGCTGTCCTTCAGCAGGCGGTCAAGCTGTCAATGGAAAAGGTTTTCCAGTTAAGCCATGATCTGTTTTCTGCACTCGCTCCAAGCTGATGAGGTCAGAGGGGGTACAGGTATGTCCCAGTGGTGGTTCACCTACCATCATGTTCATCACCCTTCGTGTAGCTCTGAACCTGGCTGAGTCAGGTTTCTCCAGGTTGGAAGTGTAGGGCAGGTTGGTGATGGTGAAGTTGACAGTGAAATGCTCAAGGCTGGCAGCTGTGGTTGTTGGTGAATGAGTGAGAGCTGGAAGAAGCACAGATGGGGAAAGAGAAGATTCAAGAGTTGGGATGTCCAGGCTATGGCTGGACAAACACAGAGGGCCCCTGCCAAGTGTATTACCCATGGGGATGGCAGGGTAGCTCCCCATTCCCCCAGGAACTCATGCCCCATCCCCTGCCTCTAGCACAAGAGAGACCAGTTTGAGGCACTGGCTGACTTTTTATCCCATCCCAGTCCTGCAAGGTACTCACTGGTCAGCAGTGGCTGCTCGTTGTAGCCTGAGGAAAGAGAGAGACAGAGGGTCAGGAGCGGGGGCTGGGCAAGGGGCAGCAGTGGGGCAGGGCTGCCATGGGAGAGCAGAGGAGGCCGAGGGAGGAGCGGTGCTCACCGTTGACGTAGAGGCTGTCCTTGTCCAGGCTGTAGGGGCCCAGCTGGGTGATGCCTCTGGTCTTGTTGCTCACTTGGTGGTACAGCCCCACCCTGTCCAAAGGCGCAGCCCAGGGCTCCTTGCTGTAGGTGCACACGGCGTCCACCCGGGTCTGGTCCCTGTCACTGCCCGGCCTGCAAAACACAGGGACCTCCATGAGCACTTTCCTCTGAACATTCTGCCTTCAAGGCGGGATTCTGGAGCTTTTATGGTGTTTTCAGGGAGGACTTGAGAGTCAATGAATACAACAATATGAGCATGTGGAAGGAATAGCATTGGAAGACAGGGGATACTCTAAAGAAGGAGAGTATTGTGGTGGAGGTCCCAACCCATAGGCTGAGCACCAAAAGACAATAGATCTTAGACAGCCTATGGATCTGATGAAGGGTCCTGCAGAGACAGTTGATCATGACCCATACCTGAAATCTGTTGTTTCACATCCTTGGAACACAGGGCCAATGCTGCTGTCCTTCAGCAGGCGGTCAAGCTGCCAAAGGGAAGAGGTTTCTCAGTTAAGCCATGAACATCTTTCTGCACTCATCCCTAGCTGATGAGGTCAGAGAAGGTGCAGCTATGTCTCATTGGTGGTTCACCTACCATCATGTTCATCACCCTTCGTGTAGCTCTGAACCTGGCTGAGTCAGGTTTCTCCAGGTCGGAAGTGTAGGGCAGGTTGGTGATGGTGAAGTTGACAGTGAAATGCTCAAGGCTGGCAGCTGTGGTTGTTGGTGAATGAGTGAGAGCTGGAAGAAGCACAGATGGGAAAGAGAAGATTCAAGAGTTGGGATGTCCAGGCTATGGCTGGACAAACACAGAGGGCCCCTGCCAAGTGTATTACCCATGGGGATGGCAGGGTGGCTCCCCATTCCCCCAGGAACTCATGCCCCATCCCCTGCCTCTAGCACAAGAGAGACCAGTTTGAGGCACTGGCTGACTTTTTATCCCATCCCAGTCCTGCAAGGTACTCACTGGTCAGCACTGACTGCTCGTTGTAGCCTGAGGAAAGAGAGAGACAGAGGGTCAGGAGGTGGAGCTGGGCAAGGGGCAGCAGTGGGGCAGGGCTGCCATGGGAGAGCAGAGGAGGCCAACGGAGGAGTGGTGCTCACCGTTGACGTAGAGGCTGTCCTTGTCCAGGCTGTAGGGGCCCAGCTGGGTGATGCCTCTGGTCTTGTTGCTCACTTGGTGGTACAGCCCCACCCTGTCCAAAGGCGCAGCCCAGGGCTCCTTGCTGTAGGTGCACATGGCGTCCACCCGGGTCTGGTCCCTGTCACTGCCCGGCCTGCAAAACACAAGGGCCTCCCTGAGCACCTTCCTCTGAATATTCTGCCTTCAATGCTGGATTCTGGATCTTTTCTGATTTTTCAGGGAGGACTTGTGAGTCAACTAATACAACAATATGAGCATGTGGAAGGAAGAGCATTGGAAGACAGGGAATACTCTAAAAAGGGAGGGTATTGAGGTGGCGGTCCCAGCCCATGAGCTGGGCACCAACACTCAATAGATTTTAGACAGCCTATGGATCTGATGAAGGGTCCTGCAGAGACAGTTGATCATGACCCATACCTGAAATCTGTTGCTTCACATCCATGGAAAACAGGGCCAATGCTGCTGTCTTTCAGCAGGCGGTCAAGCTGCCAAAAAAGAGGTTTCCCAGTTAAGCCATGACCATATCTCTGCATTCACTCCAAGCTGATGAGGTCAGGGAGGGTGCAGCTATGTCCCAGTGGTGGTTCACCTACCATCATGTTCATCACCCTTCGTGTAGCTCTGAACCTGGCAGAGTCAGGTTTCTCCAGGTCGGAAGTGTAGGGTAGGTTGGTGATGGTGAAGTTGACGGTGAAATACTCGCGAGCAGCACCTGTTGTTGGATGGGATGGAGCTGGAAGAAGAACAATTGGGAAATTACAAATTACAAAAATCATGATTGTTGCAGCTGTGGCTGGATGAGTACAGTGGTCTCCAGGCAGACCTCTACTCCATGGCAAAGTCTGGGAAGCTCCCAATGTCCCCAGGATCTCATGCCCCAGCCCCCAACTTCCACTGTCTTAAGAAAGACCCCAGTGTGACACTGGATTCCCTCAGACCTCCTCCCGCTCCTGCAAGGTACTCACTGGTCAGCAGTGGCTGCTTGTTGTAGCCTGGGGAAAGAGAGAGACAGAGGGTCAGGAGCTGGAGCTGGGCAAGGGGCAGCACTGGGGCAGGGCTGCCATGGGAGAGCAGAGGAGGCCGAGGGAGGAGCGGTGCTCACCATTGACGTAGAGGCTGTCCTTGTCCAGGCTGTAGGGGCCCAGCTGGGTGATGCCTCTGGTCTTGTTGCTCACTTGGTGGTACAGCCCCACCCTGTCCAAAGGCGCAGCCCAGGGCTCCTTGCTGTAGGTGCACACGGCGTCCACCCGGGTCTGGTCCCTGTCACTGCCCGGCCTGCAAAACACAGGGGCCTCCATGAGCACCTTCCTCTGAACATTCTGCCTTCAACGCTCAACCCGTGGACTGCCATGGCCATCTCTGCATGGGAATGGAAGGTCCACCTTCCCAAAATCTCTGCATGGCTGATGGGTTGAGACTGCTCTACAACCTCACTAGTGCCTTGAGCCTCTGCCGTGGAAGAGGGCATAAAAGGAATTTACACTAATCTCATGCTTGGGCCTTCACCATCGGAAGGTGAGAGTCCATGTAATCAGGAGATTGTCTGAGAGAGAGGGTATCAGAGAGAGGTTCCTGGGTCTTGAGTGCATTAGAGAGAAGATCTGGCTTCCGTAAAAGGGGAGAACACACACAAGTGTGACTGGTCCCTTTATGAGAGAAGGCCTTGCAAGGGACACTGGGGTGCAACACATACCTGAAGTCTGTTGTTTCACATCCTTGGAAAACAGGGCCAATGGTGCTGTCCTTCAGCAGGCGGTCAAGCTGCAATGGGAAGAGATTTCTCAGTCAAGCCATGACATTTTCTGTGTACTCCCTCCAAGCTGATCAGTACAGTAAGGGCATGAGTATGTACAATGGTGTTTGACTTACCAGGGTATTCATCACCCTTCGTGTAGCTCTGAACCTGGCCGAGTCAGGCTTCTCCAGGTCAGAAGTGTAGGGCAGGTTGGTGATGGTGAAGTTGACAGTGAAATGCTCAAGGGCAGCAGCTGTTGTTTTTAGTGGGTGGGATGGAGCTGGAAGAAGTAGAAATAATTAATGACAAGGGGCAAGAGGATCAGTATCAGGGATCTGGATGGAAAACCATTGAGGTCTCCTACCAGCCCTTTTGGCCATGGAAAAGGTTACCATCACCCCCATGTTTCCCCAAGGATTTCAAGGCCACAGCCCCACTGACTGAGGGCGGACCCCAGCAGAGAGCTTGTGACCTGATCCCATACCGCTCCTGCAAGGTACTCACTGGTCAGCAGTGGCTGCTCGTTGTAGCCTGGGGAAAGAGAGAGACAGAGGGTCAGGAGCTGAAGCTGGGCAAGGGGCAGCAGTGGGGCAGGGTTGCCATGGGAGAGAAGAGGAGGCCGAGGGAGGAGCAGTGCTCACCGTTGACGTAGAGGCTGTCCTTGTCCAGGCTGTAGGGGCCCAGCTGGGTGATGCCTCTGGTCTTGTTGCTCACTTGGTGGTACAGCCCCACCCTGTCCAAAGGCGCAGCCCAGGGCTCCTTGCTGTAGGTGCACACAGCGTCCACCCGGGTCTGGTCCCTGTCACTGCCCGGCCTGCAAAACACAGGGACCTCCCTGAGCACCTTCCTCTGAACATTCTGCCTTCAAGGCTGGATTCTGGAGCTTTTCTGATTTTTCAGGGAGGATTTGTGAGTCAACTAACACAACAATATGAGCATGTGGAAGGAATAGCATTGGAAGACAGGGAATACTCTAAAGAAGGGAGGGTATTGAGGTGGCGGTCCCAGCCCATGAGTTGGGCACCAACACTCAATAGATTTTAGACAGCCTATGGATCTGATGAAGGGTCCTGCAGAGACAGTTGATCATGACCCATACCTGAAATCTGTTGCTTCACATCCATGGAAAACAGGGCCAATGCTGCTGTCTTTCAGCAGGCGGTCAAGCTGCCAAAAAAGAGGTTTCCCAGTTAAGCCATGACCATATCTCTGCATTCACTCCAAGCTGATGAGGTCAGAGAGGGTGCAGCTATGTCCCAGTGGTGGTTCACCTACCATCATGTTCATCACCCTTCGTGTAGCTCTGAACCTGGCCGAGTCAGGATTCTCCAGGTCGGAAGTGTAGGGCAGGTTGGTGATGGTGAAGTTGACGGTGAAATAGTCGAGAGCAGCACCTGTTGTTGGATGGGATGGAGCTGGAAGAAGAACAATTGGGAAATTACAAATTACAAAAATCATGATTGTTGCAGCTGTGGCTGGATGAGTACAGTGGTCTCCAGGCAGACCTCTACTCCATGGCAAAGTCTGGGAAGCTCCCAATGTCCCCAGGATCTCATGCCCCAGCCCCCAACTTCCACTGTCTTAAGAAAGACCCCAGTGTGACACTGGATTCCCTCAGACCTCCTCCCTCTCCTGCAAGGTACTCACTGGTCAGCAGTGGCTGCTCGTTGTAGCCTGGGGAAAGACAGAGACAGAGGGTCAGGAGGTGGAGCTGGGCAAGGGGCAGCACTGGGGCAGGGCTGCCATGGGAGAGCAGAGGAGGCCGAGGGAGGAGCAGTGCTCACCATTGACGTAGAGGCTGTCCTTGTCCAGGCTGTAGGGGCCCAGCTGGGTGATGCCTCTGGTCTTGTTGCTCACTTGGTGGTACAGCCCCACCCTGTCCAAAGGCGCAGCCCAGGGCTCCTTGCTGTAGGTGCACACGGCGTCCACCCGGGTCTGGTCCCTGTCACTGCCCGGCCTGCAAAACACAGGGGCCTCCATGAGCACCTTCCTCTGAACATTCTGCCTTCAACGCTCAACCCGTGGACTGCCATGGCCATCTCTGCATGGGAATGGAAGGTCCACCTTCCCAAAATCTCTGCATGGCTGATGGGTTGAGACTGCTCTACAACCTCACTAGTGCCTTGAGCCTCTGCAGTGGAAGAGGGCATAAAAGGAATTTACACTAATCTCATGGTTGGGCCTTTACCATCGGAAGGTCATAGTCCATGTAATCAGGAGATTGTCTGAGAGAGAGGGTATCAGAGAGAGGTTCCTGGGTCTTGAGTGCATTAGAGAGAAGATCTGGCTTCCGTAAAAGGGGAGAACACACACAAGTGTGACTGGTCCCTTTATGAGAGAAGGCCTTGCAAGGGACACGGGGGGGCAACACATACCTGAAGTCTGTTGTTTCACATCCTTGGAAAACAGGGCCAATGGTGCTGTCCTTCAGCAGGCGGTCAAGCTGCAATGGGAAGAGATTTCTCAGTCAAGCCATGACATTTTCTGTGTACTCCCTCCAAGCTGATCAGTACAGTAAGGGCATGAGTATGTACAATGGTGTTTGACTTACCAGGGTATTCATCACCCTTCGTGTAGCTCTGAACCTGGCCGAGTCAGGCTTCTCCAGGTCAGAAGTGTAGGGCAGGTTGGTGATGGTGAAGTTGACGGTGAAATGCTCAAGGGTGGCAGCTGTTGTTTTTAGTGGGTGGGATGGAGCTGGAAGAAGTAGAAATAATTAATGACAAGGGGCAAGAGGATCAGTATCAGGGATCTGGATGGAAAACCATTGAGGTCTCCTACCAGCCCTTTTGGCCATGGAAAAGGTTACCATCACCCCCATGTTTCCCCAAGGATTTCAAGGCCACAGCCCCACTGACTGAGGGCGGACCCCAGCAGAGAGCTTGTGACCTGATCCCATCCTGCTCCTGCAAGGTACTCACTGGTCAGCAGTGGCTGCTCGTTGTAGCCTGGGGAAAGAGAGAGACAGAGGGTCAGGAGCTGAAGCTGGGCAAGGGGCAGCAGTGGGGCAGGGCTGCCATGGGAGAGCAGAGGAGGCCGAGGGAGGAGCAGTGCTCACCGTTGACGTAGAGGCTGTCCTTGTCCAGGCTGTAGGGGCCCAGCTGGGTGATGCCTCTGGTCTTGTTGCTCACTTGGTGGTACAGCCCCACCCTGTCCAAAGGCGCAGCCCAGGGCTCCTTGCTGTAGGTGCACACGGCGTCCACCCGGGTCTGGTCCCTGTCACTGCCCGGCCTGCAAAACACAGGGACCTCCCTGAGCACGTTCCTCTGAACATTCTGCCTTCAAGGCTGGATTCTGGAGCTTTTATGGTCTTTTCAGGGAGGACTTGAGAGTCTACTATGACTGCTATATGAGCATGTGGGTGGAACAGCATTGGAAGGCAGGGGATACTCTAAAGAAGGGAGGGTATTGAGGTGGAAGTCGCAGCCCATAGGCTGGGCACCAATAGACAATTGATCTGACATAGCCTATGGATCTGATGAAGGGTCCTGCAGTGACAGTTGATCATGACCCATACCTGAAATCTGTTGTTTCACATCCTTGGAACACAGGACCAATGCTGCTGTCCTTCAGCAGGCGGTCAAGCTGACAATGGAAAAGGTTTTCCAGTTAAGCCATGATCTGTTTTTTGCACTCGCTCCAAGCTGATGAGGTCAGAGGGGGTGCAGCTATGTCTCATTGGTGGTTCACCTACCATCATGTTCATCACCCTTCGTGTAGCTCTGAACCTGGCTGAGTCAGGTTTCTCCAGGTCGGAAGTGTAGGGCAGGTTGGTGATGGTGAAGTTGACAGTGAAATGCTCAAGGCTGGCAGCTGTGGTTGTTGGTGAATGAGTGAGAGCTGGAAGAAGCACAGATGGGGAAAGAGAAGATTCAAGAGTTGGGATGTCCAGGCTATGGCTGGACAAACACAGAGGGCCCCTGCCAAGTGTATTACCCATGGGGATGGCAGGGTAGCTCCCCATTCCCCCAGGAACTCATGCCCCATCCCCTGCCTCTAGCACAAGAGAGACCAGTTTGAGGCACTGGCTGACTTTTTATCCCATCCCAGTCCTGCAAGGTACTCACTGGTCAGCACTGACTGCTCGTTGTAGCCTGAGGAAAGAGAGAGACAGAGGGTCAGGAGGTGGAGCTGGGCAAGGGGCAGCAGTGGGGCAGGGCTGCCATGGGAGAGCAGAGGAGGCCAACGGAGGAGTGGTGCTCACCGTTGACGTAGAGGCTGTCCTTGTCCAGGCTGTAGGGGCCCAGCTGGGTGATGCCTCTGGTCTTGTTGCTCACTTGGTGGTACAGCCCCACCCTGTCCAAAGGCGCAGCCCAGGGCTCCTTGCTGTAGGTGCACATGGCGTCCACCCGGGTCTGGTCCCTGTCACTGCCCGGCCTGCAAAACACAAGGGCCTCCCTGAGCACCTTCCTCTGAATATTCTGCCTTCAATGCTGGATTCTGGATCTTTTCTGATTTTTCAGGGAGGACTTGTGAGTCAACTAATACAACAATATGAGCATGTGGAAGGAAGAGCATTGGAAGACAGGGAATACTCTAAAAAGGGAGGGTATTGAGGTGGCGGTCCCAGCCCATGAGCTGGGCACCAACACTCAATAGATTTTAGACAGCCTATGGATCTGATGAAGGGTCCTGCAGAGACAGTTGATCATGACCCATACCTGAAATCTGTTGCTTCACATCCATGGAAAACAGGGCCAATGCTGCTGTCTTTCAGCAGGCGGTCAAGCTGCCAAAAAAGAGGTTTCCCAGTTAAGCCATGACCATATCTCTGCATTCACTCCAAGCTGATGAGGTCAGGGAGGGTGCAGCTATGTCCCAGTGGTGGTTCACCTACCATCATGTTCATCACCCTTCGTGTAGCTCTGAACCTGGCAGAGTCAGGTTTCTCCAGGTCGGAAGTGTAGGGTAGGTTGGTGATGGTGAAGTTGACGGTGAAATACTCGCGAGCAGCACCTGTTGTTGGATGGGATGGAGCTGGAAGAAGAACAATTGGGAAATTACAAATTACAAAAATCATGATTGTTGCAGCTGTGGCTGGATGAGTACAGTGGTCTCCAGGCAGACCTCTACTCCATGGCAAAGTCTGGGAAGCTCCCAATGTCCCCAGGATCTCATGCCCCAGCCCCCAACTTCCACTGTCTTAAGAAAGACGCCAGTGTGACACTGGATTCCCTCAGACCTCCTCCCGCTCCTGCAAGGTACTCACTGGTCAGCAGTGGCTGCTTGTTGTAGCCTGGGGAAAGAGAGAGACAGAGGGTCAGGAGCTGGAGCTGGGCAAGGGGCAGCACTGGGGCAGGGCTGCCATGGGAGAGCAGAGGAGGCCGAGGGAGGAGCGGTGCTCACCATTGACGTAGAGGCTGTCCTTGTCCAGGCTGTAGGGGCCCAGCTGGGTGATGCCTCTGGTCTTGTTGCTCACTTGGTGGTACAGCCCCACCCTGTCCAAAGGCGCAGCCCAGGGCTCCTTGCTGTAGGTGCACACGGCGTCCACCCGGGTCTGGTCCCTGTCACTGCCCGGCCTGCAAAACACAGGGGCCTCCATGAGCACCTTCCTCTGAACATTCTGCCTTCAACGCTCAACCCGTGGACTGCCATGGCCATCTCTGCATGGGAATGGAAGGTCCACCTTCCCAAAATCTCTGCATGGCTGATGGGTTGAGACTGCTCTACAACCTCACTAGTGCCTTGAGCCTCTGCCATGGAAGAGGGCATAAAAGGAATTTACACTAATCTCATGCTTGGGCCTTCACCATCGGAAGGTGAGAGTCCATGTAATCAGGAGATTGTCTGAGAGAGAGGGTATCAGAGAGAGGTTCCTGGGTCTTGAGTGCATTAGAGAGAAGATCTGGCTTCCGTAAAAGGGGAGAACACACACAAGTGTGACTGGTCCCTTTATGAGAGAAGGCCTTGCAAGGGACACGGGGGGGCAACACATACCTGAAGTCTGTTGTTTCACATCCTTGGAAAACAGGGCCAATGGTGCTGTCCTTCAGCAGGCGGTCAAGCTGCAATGGGAAGAGATTTCTCAGTCAAGCCATGACATTTTCTGTGTACTCCCTCCAAGCTGATCAGTACAGTAAGGGCATGAGTATGTACAATGGTGTTTGACTTACCAGGGTATTCATCACCCTTCGTGTAGCTCTGAACCTGGCCGAGTCAGGCTTCTCCAGGTCAGAAGTGTAGGGCAGGTTGGTGATGGTGAAGTTGACAGTGAAATGCTCAAGGGCAGCAGCTGTTGTTTTTAGTGGGTGGGATGGAGCTGGAAGAAGTAGAAATAATTAATGACAAGGGGCAAGAGGATCAGTATCAGGGATCTGGATGGAAAACCATTGAGGTCTCCTACCAGCCCTTTTGGCCATGGAAAAGGTTACCATCACCCCCATGTTTCCCCAAGGATTTCAAGGCCACAGCCCCACTGACTGAGGGCGGACCCCAGCAGAGAGCTTGTGACCTGATCCCATACCGCTCCTGCAAGGTACTCACTGGTCAGCAGTGGCTGCTCGTTGTAGCCTGGGGAAAGAGAGAGACAGAGGGTCAGGAGCTGAAGCTGGGCAAGGGGCAGCAGTGGGGCAGGGTTGCCATGGGAGAGAAGAGGAGGCCGAGGGAGGAGCAGTGCTCACCGTTGACGTAGAGGCTGTCCTTGTCCAGGCTGTAGGGGCCCAGCTGGGTGATGCCTCTGGTCTTGTTGCTCACTTGGTGGTACAGCCCCACCCTGTCCAAAGGCGCAGCCCAGGGCTCCTTGCTGTAGGTGCACACAGCGTCCACCCGGGTCTGGTCCCTGTCACTGCCCGGCCTGCAAAACACAGGGACCTCCCTGAGCACCTTCCTCTGAACATTCTGCCTTCAAGGCTGGATTCTGGAGCTTTTCTGATTTTTCAGGGAGGATTTGTGAGTCAACTAACACAACAATATGAGCATGTGGAAGGAATAGCATTGGAAGACAGGGAATACTCTAAAGAAGGGAGGGTATTGAGGTGGCGGTCCCAGCCCATGAGTTGGGCACCAACACTCAATAGATTTTAGACAGCCTATGGATCTGATGAAGGGTCCTGCAGAGACAGTTGATCATGACCCATACCTGAAATCTGTTGCTTCACATCCATGGAAAACAGGGCCAATGCTGCTGTCTTTCAGCAGGCTGTCAAGCTGCCAAAAAAGAGGTTTCCCAGTTAAGCCATGACCATATCTCTGCATTCACTCCAAGCTGATGAGGTCAGGGAGGGTGCAGCTATGTCCCAGTGGTGGTTCACCTACCATCATGTTCATCACCCTTTGTGTAGCTCTGAACCTGGCGGAGTCAGGATTCTCCAGGTCAGAAGTGTAGGGCAGGTTGGTGATGGTGAAGTTGACGGTGAAATACTCGTGAGCAGCACCTGTTGTTGGATGGGATGGAGCTGGAAGAAGAACAATTGGGAAATTACAAATTACAAAAATCATGATTGTTGCAGCTGTGGCTGGATGAGTACAGTGGTCTCCAGGCAGACCTCTACTCCATGGCAAAGTCTGGGAAGCTCCCAATGTCCCCAGGATCTCATGCCCCAGCCCCCAACTTCCACTGTCTTAAGAAAGACCCCAGTGTGACACTGGATTCCCTCAGACCTCCTCCCTCTCCTGCAAGGTACTCACTGGTCAGCAGTGGCTGCTCGTTGTAGCCTGGGGAAAGACAGAGACAGAGGGTCAGGAGGTGGAGCTGGGCAAGGGGCAGCACTGGGGCAGGGCTGCCATGGGAGAGCAGAGGAGGCCGAGGGAGGAGCAGTGCTCACCGTTGACGTAGAGGCTGTCCTTGTCCAGGCTGTAGGGGCCCAGCTGGGTGATGCCTCTGGTCTTGTTGCTGACTTGGTGGTACAGCCCCACCCTGTCCAAAGGCGCAGCCCAGGGCTCCTTGCTGTAGGTGCACACGGCGTCCACCCGGGTCTGGTCCCTGTCACTGCCTGGCCTGCAAAACACAGGGACTTCCATTCCTCTGCATATTCTCCTTTCAAGGAGAATGCGTCTTGGTTTGGTCTTGTTACTTTCATAGCCATTTGTAACTTGAAAATCCAGGCCTGCCTTCCCACAATGTGTGTGTGTTTTGTGGCAGATAGTGTTCTTCAACTTCACTAATGCTCTGCGATTTAGAAGAGTGTGTCGAAACACTTTAGGAATATTATTTAGTTTACCAAATTATCTGGGCACAAAATTCCGAGATGAGACCAAGGGCTTAAAGGGGGACCTCTGAGAGGAAATGGCTTCATGGATTATATCCTGGAGCAGGACTGGATTAGCGAGAAGGTCCTGCCTCCATAAAAAAGGAGAACAGCAGGGTTCTTGGTCCAGGTCCTATACCCTTCAGAGGGATGCTGAGGTGGAACCCATACCTGAAGTCTGTTGTTTCACATCCATGGAAAGCAGGGCCAATGCTGCTTTCCTTCAGCAGGCGGTCCAGCTGCCAAGGGAAAAGGTTTTACAATTATACAGTAGCCAGCTCTGCACAGCTTCCAAGCTGATGAGGTTATTGAGGTAGAGGATATGGCTCAGTGCTGATCCACCTACCATCATGTTCATCACCCTTTGTGTAGCTCTGAACTTGGCCGAGTCAGGGTTCTCCAGGTCAGAAGTGTAAGGCAGGTTGGTGATGGTGAAGTTGACGGTGAAACGCTCAAGGGTGGCAGGTGTGGTTGTTGGTGGGTGAGTGGGAGCTGGAAGAAGCACAGATGGGGAATGAGAAGAGTCAGGAGTTGGCCTGTCAAGGCTATACTTGGACAAACACAAAAGGTCCCTGCCAGCTGTATTATCCATGGGGATTGAAGGCAGCCTCTCCAATTCCCCATGGTCCCATCCCAAGCTTCACCGCAACAGAGAAGGCCAGTTTGAGGCACTTGCTGTCTTGTGACCCCATCCCACTCCTGCAAGGTACTCACTGGTCAGCAGTGGCTGCTCGTTGTAGCCTGGGGAAAGAGAGAGACAGAGGGTCAGGAGCGGGGGCTGGGCAAGGGGCAGCACTGGGGCTGGGCTGCCATGGGAGAGCAGAGGAGGCCAAGGGAGGAGCAGTGCTCACCATTGACATAGAGGCTGTCCTTGTCCAGGCTGTAGGGGCCCAGCTGGGTTATGCCTCTGGTCTTGTTGCTCACTTGGTGGTACAGCCCCACCCTGTCCAAAGGTGCAGCCCAGGGCTCCTTGCTGTAGGTGCACACGGCGTCCACCCGGGTCTTGTTCCTGTCACAGCCTGGCCTGCAAAACACAGGGGCCTCCCTGAGCACCATCATTTCCATATTCTTAATTCTGAGTTTACCCCTTGGACTGCCATGGCCATAACTGCATGGGAATGGAAGGTCCACCTTCCCAAACTCTGTCTCATGGCTTGAGACTGCTCTAAAACCTCACTACCACCTTGAGTCTTTTCTGGAGGAAGACGGCCTAAATGGCTTTTACACTGCTCTTGGCATATGGCCTTCACCATCTGAAGGTGAGAATCCATGTAATCAGGAGATTGTCTAAGAGAGAGGGTATCAGAGAGAAGTTCCAGGCGCAGGAGTGTATTACAGAGAATATCTGGCTTCCATAAAAATGTGAGAACATACATGAGTGCGGCTCATCCCTTATAAGAAGGAGGTTTTTGCAAAGGGGCGCAGGCATGCAACACATACCTGAAGTCTGTTGTTTCACATCCTTTGAAAACCGGGCCAATGGTGCTTTCCTTCAGCAGGTGGTCAAGCTGCCAAGGGAAGACATTTCACGGTTAAGCCACGAACAGCTCTCTGCACTCCCTCCAAACTGATCAGTACATTGGGAAACGAATATGTCCCACTGATGGATGACTTACCAAGGTGTTCATAACCCTTTGTGTAGCTTTGAACTTGGCCGAGTCAGGATTCTCCAGGTCAGAATTGTAGGGCAGGTTGGTGATGGTGAAGTTGACGGTGAAATGCTCAAGGGTGGCAGCTGTGGTTGTTTGTGGTTGGGTGGGAGCTGGAAGAAGCACAGATGGGCAATGACAAGGGAGAAAACTTGGTTGTTACAGTCCTGGCTGGGCAAGTGCAAAGGTTCCCTGCCAGCCCTGCTCCTCAAGGCAAAGGACAAGAAGATCCCCATGCCCCCAGGATCTCATTATTCAGTCCCAAAATTCCTCTGCCCTACAGCAGACCCCAGTGTAGCACTTGCTGTCCTGTAAAACCATCTTCCCGCTGCTCCCAGGTACTCACTGGTCAGCAGTGGCTGCTCGTTGTAGCCTGGGGAAAGAGAGAGACAGAGGGTCAGGAGCTGGAGCTGGGCAAGGGGCAGCACTGGGGCAGGGCTGCCATGGGAGAGCAGAGGAGGCCGAGGGAGGAGCGGTGCTCACCGTTGACGTAGAGGCTGTCCTTGTCCAGGCTGTAGGGGCCCAGCTGGGTGATGCCTCTGGTCTTGTTGCTCACTTGGTGGTACAGCCCCACCCTGTCCAAAGGCGCAGCCCAGGGCTCCTTGCTGTAGGTGCACACGGCATCCACCCGGGTCTGGTCCCTGTCACTGCCTGGCCTGCAAAACACAGGGACCTCCATGAGCACCTTCCTCTGCACATTGTCTCCACAGGCCATGGTCATGGGGCTGCCATGGCCATTCCTCTATGTGAAGCTATTGTATGCCTTCCCAAATTATGTGTGCCATGGTCGGGCAATGCTCTCTACCATCATTAGTGCCCTGGTGTTCTTTGGGACAAGAGGGCCTGGTAGGAATTTAGAATCATCATGGGCAGCACCTTCAGCCCCCCAAGATGAGGGTAAAGGGGATGCAGGGGTTCTTTCAGAGAGAAGGGTATCAGCAATAAGGCAGAGGGGCAGGAGGGTATTATGGAGAAGATGCTGCATCCATGAGAGAAACAAACATATGCATGACTGCCACAACTATCTAAGGGATGTCTTTGCAAAAAGACACTGGAGTGCAGTTCATACCTGAAGTCTGTTGCTTCACATCCATGGAAAGCAGGACCAATGCTGCTGTCCTTCAGCAGGCGGTCCAGCTGTAAAGGAAAGAGGTTTCCCAGTTAAGCCATGATCATGACTATCTGTAATCCGCCCAAGCTGATAAGGCCAATGAGGGCAAGGATATGGGTTGGTCCTGATCCACTTACCAGGGTGTTCATAACTCTCCGAGTAGCTCTGAACCCAGCTGAGTCAGGATTCTCCAGGTCAGAAGTGTAGGGCAGGTTGGTTATGGTGAAGTTCACGGTGAAAGGCTCAAGGATGGCAGCTGTGGTTGTTGGTGGGTGGGTGGGAGCTGGAAGAAGCACAGATGGGGAATGACAAGGGGCAAAACCTTGGTGGTTACAGCCCTGGCTGGACATGTGCAAAGGTTTCCTGCCGGCCCAGTTCCCCACTGGAAAGGACAGGAAGATCCTCATGCCCCCAGGGTCTCATGATCCAGGCCCAAGTTTCCTCTGTCCTACAGACAACCACAGTGTGGCACTAGTTGTCCTGTAAGACCATCCCGCTGCTCCCAGGTACTCACTGGTCAGCACTGACTGCTCGTTGTAGCCTGGGGAAAGAGAGAGACAGAGGGTCAGGAGCTGGGGCTGGGCAAGGGGCAGCACTGGGGCAGGGCTGCCATGGGAGAGCAGAGGAGGCCGAGGGAGGAGCAGTGCTCACCGTTGACGTAGAGGCTGTCCTTGTCCAGGCTGTAGGGGCCCAGCTGGGTGATGCCTCTGGTCTTGTTGCTCACTTGGTGGTACAGGCCCACCCTGTCCAAAGGCGCAGCCCAGGGCTCCTTGCTGTAGGTGCAAATGGCGTCCACCCGGGTCTGGTCCCTGTCACTGCCCGGCCTGCAAAACACAAGGGCCTCCCTGAGCACCTTCCTCTGAATATTCTGCCTTCAAGGCTGGATTCTGGAGCTTTTCTGATTTTTCAGGGAGGACTTGTGAGTCAACTAACACAACAATATGAGCATGTGGAAGGAAGAGCATTGGAAGACAGGGAATACTCTAAAGAAGGGAGGGTATTGAGGTGGCGGTCCCAGCCCATGAGCTGGGCACCAACACTCAATAGATTTTAGACAGCCTATGGATCTGATGAAGGGTCCTGCAGAGACAGTTGATCATGACCCATACCTGAAATCTGTTGCTTCACATCCATGGAAAACAGGGCCAATGCTGCTGTCTTTCAGCAGGCGGTCAAGCTGCCAAAAAAGAGGTTTCCCAGTTAAGCCATGACCATATCTCTGCATTCACTCCAAGCTGATGAGGTCAGGGAGGGTGCAGCTATGTCCCAGTGGTGGTTCACCTACCATCATGTTCATCACCCTTCGTGTAGCTCTGAACCTGGCGGAGTCAGGATTCTCCAGGTCAGAAGTGTAGGGCAGGTTGGTGATGGTGAAGTTGACGGTGAAATAGTCGAGAGCAGCACCTGTTGTTGGATGGGATGGAGCTGGAAGAAGAACAATTGGGAAATTACAAATTAGAAAATCATGATTGTTGCAGCTGTGGCTGGATGAGTACAGTGGTCTCCAGGCAGACCTCTACTCCATGGCAAAGTCTGGGAAGCTCCCAATGTCCCCAGGATCTCATGTCCCAGCCCCCAACTTCCACTGTCTTAAGAAAGACCCCAGTGTGACACTGGATTGCCTCAGACCTCCTCCCTCTCCTGCAAGGTACTCACTGGTCAGCAGTGGCTGCTCGTTGTAGCCTGGGGAAAGAGAGAGACAGAGGGTCAGGAGCTGGAGCTGGGCAAGGGGCAGCACTGGGGCAGGGCTGCCATGGGAGAGCTGAGGAGGCCGAGGGAGGAGCGGTGCTCACCATTGACGTAGAGGCTGTCCTTGTCCAGGCTGTAGGGGCCCAGCTGGGTGATGCCTCTGGTCTTGTTGCTCACTTGGTGGTACAGCCCCACCCTGTCCAAAGGCGCAGCCCAGGGCTCCTTGCTGTAGGTGCACACGGCGTCCACCCGGGTCTGGTCCCTGTCACTGCCCGGCCTGCAAAACACAGGGACCTCCATGAGCACCCTCCCCTGCGGATTCTCCCTTCAGGGCAGGTGTTGGACCTGCCAATGGCAACTCGGAGTTGGAATCCAAGCTCTGCTTTCCCCAAATGTGGCTTTTTTTTTTTTTTCACTTTCTGCGCTCCATCTTTACTACTTCCCCAGGACGTTTTCAGGAAGAAGTGAGCAAGGCCACACCACAAGTCTTCTCAAGGTTTCACCATAAGCAATTTGAGATGAGCAAATAGGCAGTGAAGAGAATGTCTGGGAAAGTTGGAAATCAGAGAGGTCTTTGGGCATGAGAGCAGTGGTGAGAAGGTCCTGCCTCCGGAAAGAGGACAGCATGAACATGACTGATGCATTTCTGATGGAGGGACTTTAAAAGGGACACTGGTGTGTAACACATACCTGAAGCCTGTTGTTTCACATCCATGGAAAGCAGGGCCAATGCTGCTGTCCTTCAGCAGGCGGTCAAGCTGTAAAGGAAAAAGGTTTCCCAGTCAAGCCATGAACAGCTGTCTGCACTCCATTGAACGTGATAATTACAGTAAGGTCATGAGTATGTCCCACTGATGGATGACTTACCAAGGTGTTCATAACCCTTTGTGTAGCTCTGAACCTGGCTGAGTCAGGATTCTCCAGGTCAGAATTGTAGGGCAGGTTGGTGATGGTGAAGTTGACAGTGAAAGTCTCAAGGATGGCCGCTGTTGTTGTTTCTGGTTGGGTGGGAGCTGGAAGAAGCACAGATGGGGAAGGACAAGGGGCAAAGACGTGGTTGTTACAGCCCTGGCTGGGCAGGTTCAGAGGTTTCCTGCCAACTCTGCTCCACAATGTGAAGGATGAGTTGATCCCCGTATTTCCCCAAGATCGCATGCCCAAGCACCAATCCACCACTCTCTTCAAGGAAACCCCAGTGTGGCATTTGCTTCCCTCAGACCTCCTCCCGCTCCTGCAAGGTACTCACTGGTCAGCAGTGGCTGCTCGTTGTAGCCTGGGGAAAGACAGAGACAGAGGGTCAGGAGCTGGAGCTGGGCAAGGGGCAGCACTGGGGCAGGGCTGCCATGGGAGAGCAGAGGAGGCCGAGGGAGGAGCGGTGCTCACCGTTGACGTAGAGGCTGTCCTTGTCCAGGCTGTAGGGGCCCAGCTGGGTGATGCCTCTGGTCTTGTTGCTCACTTGGTGGTACAGCCCCACCCTGTCCAAAGGCGCAGCCCAGGGCTCCTTGCTGTAGGTGCACACGGCGTCCACCCGGGTCTGGTCCCTGTCACTGCCCGGCCTGCAAAACACAGGGACCTCCATGAGCACCTTCCTCTACACATTGTCCCTTCAGGACTTGCCACCTCAGAGTTGGAATTCAAGCTGTGCCCTCCCAAATCATGGCTGCTTCTTTTCGTGTTCCTGCTCTCCACATTCCCCAATGCCCCAGACCCTCTTCAGGAACAAGTAATCAAGGCCAGACCAGAAGCCTTCTCAAGGTCAGACCATAAGCACCTACAGATGAGATTATAGGATTTGAGGAGAATGTCTAAGAGTGAGGTAATTCAATGAGAAGGTCTTTGGACAGGAGAGAATAACTGAGAATGTCCTGCTTTGGGAAAGAGGTGAACATGAGCATGCCAGATCCATTTATGATGGAGGGCCTTGCAAAGGGACACTGGGCTGGAACCCATACCTGAAGCCTGTTGTTTCACATCCATGGAAAGCAGGGCCAATGCTGCTGTCCTTCAGCAGGCGGTCAAGCTGTAAAGGGTAAAGGTTTCCCAGTCAAGCCATGAACTGCTATCTACACTCCATTGAACGTGATAATTACAGTAAGGTCATGAGTATGTCCCACTCATGGATGACTTACCAGGGTGTTCATAACCCTTTGTGTAGCTCTGAACCTGGCAGAGTCAGGATTCTCCAGGTCAGAATTGTAGGGCAGATTGGTGATGGTGAAGTTGACAGTGAAAGGCTCAAGGATGGCAGCTGTGGTTGTTGGTGGTTGGGTGGGAGCTGGAAGAAGCACAGATGGGGAATGACAAGGGGCAAGAGCCTCACTGTCAGGGATCTAGATCTAAAAACATGGAGGACTCCTGCCAGATTTTGCCTCCATGGGAATGGCAGGGAGGCTCCCCATGTTTCCCCAAGGATTTCGTGCCCCATCCCCCAGTCTCCACCACAGAGAACAACAATCTATGGCACTGGCTGCCTTCAGATCCCATCCCGCTCCTGCAAGGTACTCACTGGTCAGCAGTGGCTGCTCGTTGTAGCCTGGGGAAAGAGAGAGACAGAGGGTCAGGAGCTGGAGCTGGGCAAGGGGCAGCAGTGGGGCAGGGCTGCCATGGGAGAGCAGAGGAGGCCGAGGGAGGAGCGGTGCTCACCATTGACGTAGAGGCTGTCCTTGTCCAGGCTGTAGGGGCCCAGCTGGGTGATGCCTCTGGTCTTGTTGCTCACTTGGTGGTACAGCCCCACCCTGTCCAAAGGCGCAGCCCAGGGCTCCTTGCTGTAGGTGCACACGGCGTCCACCCGGGTCTGGTCCCTGTCACTGCCCGGCCTGCAAAACACAGGGACCTCCATGAGCACCCTCCCCTGCGGATTCTCCCTTCAGGGCAGGTGTTGGACCTGCCAATGGCAACTCGGAGTTGGAATCCAAGCTCTGCTTTCCCCAAATGTGGCTTTTTTTTTTTTTTCACTTTCTGCGCTCCATCTTTACTACTTCCCCAGGACGTTTTCAGGAAGAAGTGAGCAAGGCCACACCACAAGTCTTCTCAAGGTTTCACCATAAGCAATTTGAGATGAGCAAATAGGCAGTGAAGAGAATGTCTGGGAAAGTTGGAAATCAGAGAGGTCTTTGGGCATGAGAGCAGTGGTGAGAAGGTCCTGCCTCCGGAAAGAGGACAGCATGAACATGACTGATGCATTTCTGATGGAGGGACTTTAAAAGGGACACTGGTGTGTAACACATACCTGAAGCCTGTTGTTTCACATCCATGGAAAGCAGGGCCAATGCTGCTGTCCTTCAGCAGGTGGTCAAGCTGTAAAGGGAAAAGGTTTCCCAGTCAAGCCATGAACAGCTGTCTGCACTCCATGGAACATGATAATTACAGTAAGGACATGAGAATGTCCCACTGATGGATGACTTACCAAGGTGTTCATAACCCTTTGTGTAGCTCTGAACCTGGCTGAGTCAGGATTCTCCAGGTCAGAATTGTAGGGCAGGTTGGTGATGGTGAAGTTGACAGTGAAAGGCTCAAGGGTGGCCGCTGTGGTTGTTTGTTTGTGGGTGGGAGCTGGAAGAAGCACAGATGGGGAAGGACAAGGAGAAATGACTTGGTTGTTACAGTCTTGGGTGGGCAAGCGCAAAGGTTCCCTGCCAGCCCTGCTCCTCAAGGCGAAGGACAAGATCCTCATGCCCCCAGCATCTCATTATCCAGTCCCAAAATTCCTCTGCCCTGAGGCAGACCCCAGTGTAGCACTTGCTGTCCTGTAAAATCATCTTCCCGCTCCTGCAAGGTACTCACTGGTCATCAGTGGCTGCTCGTTGTAGCCTGGGGAAAGAGAGAGACAGAGGGTCAGGAGCTGGAGCTGGGCAAGGGGCAGCACTGGGGCAGGGCTGCCATGGGAGAGCAGAGGAGGCCGAGGGAGGAGCGGTGCTCACCGTTGACGTAGAGGCTGTCCTTGTCCAGGCTGTAGGGGCCCAGCTGGGTGATGCCTCTGGTCTTGTTGCTCACTTGGTGGTACAGCCCCACCCTGTCCAAAGGCGCAGCCCAGGGCTCCTTGCTGTAGGTGCACACGGCATCCACCCGGGTCTGGTCCCTGTCACTGCCCGGCCTGCAAAACACAGGGACCTCCATGAGCACCTTCCTCTGAACATTCTGCCTTCAGGACTTGCCACCTCAGTGTTGGAATTCAAGCTGTGCCCTCCCAAATCATGGCTGCTTCTTTTCATGTTCCTGCTCTCCACATTCCCCAATGCCCCAGATCCTCTTCAGGAACAAGTAATCAAGGCCAGACCAGAAGCCTTCTCAGGATCAGGCCATAAGCACCTACAGATGAGATTATAGGGTTTGAGGAGAATGTCGAAGAGTGAGGGAAGTCAGTGAGAAGGTCTTTGGACAGGAGAGAATAACTGAGAATGTTCTGCTTTGGGAAAGAGGTGAACATGAGCATGCCAGATCCATTTATAATGGAGGGCCTTGCAAAGGCACACTGGGCTGGAACCCATACCTGAAGCCTGTTGTTTCACATCCATGGAAAGCAGGGCCAATGCTGCTGTCCTTCAGCAGGCGGTCAAGCTGTAAAGGAAAAAGGTTTCCCAGTCAAGCCATGAACAGCTGTCTGCACTCCATTGAAATTGATAATTACAGTAAGGACATGAGTATGTCCCACTGATGGATGACTTACCAAGGTGTTCATAACCCTTTGTGTAGCTCTGAACCTGGCTGAGTCAGGATTCTCCAGGTCAGAATTGTAGGGCAGGTTGGTGATGGTAAAGTTGACGGTGAAAGGCTCAAGGATGGCAGCTGTGGTTGTTGGTGGTTGGGTGGGAGCTGGAAGAAGCACAGATGGGGAATGACAAGGGGCAAGAGCCTCACTGTCAGGGATCTGAATCTAAAAACATGGAGGACTTCTGCCAGATTTCGCCTCCATGGGAATGGCAGGGAGGCTCCGCATGTTTCCCCAAGGATTTCGTGCCCCATCCCCCAGTCTCCACCACAGAGAACAACAATCTATGGCACTGGCTGCCTTCAGATCCCATCCCGCTCCTGCAAGGTACTCACTGGTCAGCAGTGGCTGCTCGTTGTAGCCTGGGGAAAGAGAGAGACAGAGGGTCAGGAGGTTGAGCTGGGCAAGGGGCAGCAGTGGGGCAGGGCTGCCATGGGAGAGCAGAGGAGGCCGAGGGAGGAGCGGTGCTCACCATTGACGTAGAGGCTGTCCTTGTCCAGGCTGTAGGGGCCCAGCTGGGTGATGCCTCTGGTCTTGTTGCTCACTTGGTGGTACAGCCCCACCCTGTCCAAAGGCGCAGCCCAGGGCTCCTTGCTGTAGGTGCACACGGCGTCCACCCGGGTCTGGTCCCTGTCACTGCCCGGCCTGCAAAACACATGGACTTCCATGAGCACCTTCCTCTACACATTGTCCCTTCAGGACTTGCCACCTCAGAGTTGTAATGCAAGCTCTGTCTTCCCAAATCATGACTGCTTCTTATCGTGTTCCTGCTCTCCACATTCCCCAATGCCCCAGATCCTCTTCAGGAACAAGCAATCAAGGCCAGACCAGAAGCCTTCTCAAGGTCAGACCATAAGCACCTACAGATGAGATTATAGGATTTGAGGAGAATGTCGAAGAGTGAGGGAAGTCAGTGAGAAGGTCTTTGGACAGGAGAGAATAACTGAGAATGTTCTGCTTTGGGAAAGAGGTGAACAGGGGCATGCCAGATCCATTAATGATGGAGGGCCTTGCAAAGGGGCACTGGGCTGGAACCCATACCTGAAGCCTGTTGTTTCACATCCATGGAAAGCGGGGCCAATGCTGCTGTCCTTCAGCAGGCGGTCAAGCTGCCAATGGAAGAGGTTTCCCAATTAAGCCATGAACTGCTTTCTGCACTCCATTGAACTTGATAATTACAGTAAGGTCATGAGTATGTCCCATTGAGATGGTTGACTTACCAGAGTGTTCATAACCCCTTGTGTAGCTTTGAACCTGGTCGAGTCAGGATTCTCCAGGTCAGAATTGTAGGGCAGGTTGGTGATGGTGAAGTTGACGGTGAAGGGCTCAAGGATGGCCGCTGTTGTTGTTTCTGGTTGGGTGGGAGCTGGAAGGAGCACAGATGGGGAATGACAAGGGGCAAAGACGTGGTTGTTACAGCCTTGGCTGGGCAGGTTCAGTGGTTTCTTGCCAACTCTGCTCCACAATGTGAAGGATGAGTTGATCCCCAGATTTCCCCAAGATCGTATGCCCAAGCACCAATCCACCACTCTCTTCAAGAAAACCCCAGCGTGGCATTTGCTTCCCTCAGACCTCCTCCCGCTCCTGCAAGGTACTCACTGGTCAGCAGTGGCTGCTCGTTGTAGCCTGGGGAAAGAGAGAGACAGAGGGTCAGGAGCTGGAGCTGGGCAAGGGGCAGCACTGGGGCAGGGCTGCCATGGGAGAGCAGAGGAGGCCGAGGGAGGAGCGGTGCTCACCGTTGACGTAGAGGCTGTCCTTGTCCAGGCTGTAGGGGCCCAGCTGGGTGATGCCTCTGGTCTTGTTGCTCACTTGGTGGTACAGCCCCACCCTGTCCAAAGGCGCAGCCCAGGGCTCCTTGCTGTAGGTGCACACGGCGTCCACCCGGGTCTGGTCCCTGTCACTGCCCGGCCTGCAAAACACAGGGACCTCCATGAGAGCCTTCCTCTACACATTCCCCCTTCAGGAGTTGCCACCTCAGAGTTGGAATTCAAGCTGTGCCCTCCCAAATCATGGCTGCTTCTTTTCGTGTTCCTGCTCTCCACATTCCCCAATGCCCCAGACCCTCTTCCGGAACAAGTAATCAAGGCCAGACCAGAAGCCTTCTCAAGGTCAGACCATAAGCACCTACAGATGAGATTATAGGATTTGAGGAGGATGTCAAAGAGTGAGGGAAGTCAGTGAGAAGGTCTTTGGACAGGAGAGAATAACTGAGAATGTTCTGCTTTGGGAAAGAGGTGAACATGAGCATGCCAGATCCATTTATGATGAAGGGCCTTGCAAAGGCACACTGGGCTGGAACCCATACCTGAAGCCTGTTGTTTCACATCCATGGAAAGCAGGGCCAATGCTGCTGTCCTTCAGCAGGCGGTCAAGCTGTAAAGGAAAAAGGTTTCCCAGTCAAGCCATGAACAGCTGTCTGCACTCCATTGAAATTGATAATTACAGTAAGGACATGAGTATGTCCCACTGATGGATGACTTACCAAGGTGTTCATAACCCTTTGTGTAGCTCTGAACCTGGCTGAGTCAGGATTCTCCAGGTCAGAATTGTAGGGCAGGTTGGTGATGGTAAAGTTGACGGTGAAAGGCTCAAGGATGGCAGCTGTGGTTGTTGGTGGTTGGGTGGGAGCTGGAAGAAGCACAGATGGGGAATGACAAGGGGCAAGAGCCTCACTGTCAGGGATCTAGATCTAAAAACATGGAGGACTCCTGCCAGATTTCGCCTCCATGGGAATGGCAGGGAGGCTCCCCATGTTTCCCCAAGGATTTCGTGCCCCATCCCCCAGTCTCCACCACAGAGAACAACAATCTATGGCACTGGCTGCCTTCAGATCCCATCCCACTCCTGCAAGGTACTCACTGGTCAGCAGTGGCTGCTCATTGTAGCCTGGGGAAAGAGAGAGACAGAGGGTCAGGAGGTTGAGCTGGGCAAGGGGCAGCAGTGGGGCAGGGCTGCCATGGGAGAGCAGAGGAGGCCGAGGGAGGAGCGGTGCTCACCGTTGACATAGAGGCTGTCCTTGTCCAGGCTGTAGGGGCCCAGCTGGGTGATGCCTCTGGTCTTGTTGCTGACTTGGTGGTACAGCCCCACCCTGTCCAAAGGCGCAGCCCAGGGCTCCTTGCTGTAGGTGCACACGGCGTCCACCCGGGTCTGGTCCCTGTCACTGCCCGGCCTGCAAAACACAGGGGCCTCCCTGAGCATCCTCCTCTGCTAGTTCTCTATTCATAGCTGGGCTGCGGGGCAGCTTTGCCATTCCTGAATGGGAATGCAAGCTCTGACTTTCCAAAATATCGGTGTGTGTTATGTTTGGCCCCTTCTGTCCACCTTAACTAACAGCTGTGAGTTGTTCAGGAAGGAAAGAGGCTTATAAAACTCAGGGCTCATCCTGGGGCTCCTCCATCTCCAGGGGGATTAGGGGGCAGGCAGTGAGAGGAAGCTCTAAGAGAGTAGGGCATTCTGGAGACACTTCTGCCTTCATAGAAGGGTCCCCCTGAGTTTGACCATGATGTGCATCCTCTTAACACCATGGGACTTGTATAGGGACAATAATCCATACCTGAAGCCTGTTGTTTCACATCCTTGGAATGCAGGGCTAATGCTGCTATCCATCAGCAGGCGGTCAAGCTGCCAAGAAGAGAGTGTTCACAATTAAACCATGGCCAGGTTCCTGCACTCTCTATGCTGGAGAGAGAGGGAATTAGGCCACGGCCATGAAGTGATTGTTCACATACCAGGGTGTTCATAACCCTTCGTGTAGCATTGAACTTGGCAGAGTGAGGATTCTCCAGGTCGGAAGTGTAGGGGAAGTTGGTGATGGTGAAGTTGATAGTGAAACGCTCAAGTGTGGCAGCTGTCGTTGGTCGTTGGGTGGGAGCTGGAAGAAACACAGATGGGGAATGTAAAGGAGCAGGGGTGTCAGGGCTCTGGATGGACAATCACAGAGTTCACAGGTCACTCCTGCCAGCCATGGGGTTACCCATCCATGCCTCGGTTTCTCCTTGTTCTGTATTCAATCACATGGTGGTTTTATTCCTAGTCTAAATGATGAATGTGTAGTTTTCCTTTTAAAATTCAGAGGTTAAGATTGCTTTCATTTTATTATTAGCAGATATTAGACATTAACATATGGATATATAGATAATTATATATCTGTTCCACAATTATCCCAATATTATGCCAGTATATTATGCCAGCAAAATGCTTAATAATCTAATATTGAAAACATTGAATTTTTAATGGAAAAAAAATCATCTCCCTGGGGATTTCATGCATTTTAAGTGAGGTAGTAAGTGCAGTAAAACTATACAGCTTTTAAAAACCACAGAATGTTTAGTCATTAAAAAAAATTAAATAATAAAACTCAAATAGCAAATACTATAGAAATTATTATTGAAAAAACTGCCTAAATTAAGGAGAAAATAAAAAAAAAGTATTTAGAGAAGCGCACTTTAATGGTCATGGACCTTTGCTAAACAAAGGTACATATAAATAACAAATATAATGGAAAAAAATTAAATAAAATAAGGCAGTTTTCATAACAGTGATAGAACTTACTCGGTTTGACGCCACCACTAATATGAGGCATTGTTGTCGTTTCCACAGGCACTGTGCTGCTGAGCCCAAGAAAAGGTGATTGAGAGGTCTCCGTAGTAAATGGACCATAGGTGGAAAAAAGTAGATGGGACGTTGTCGCTGCAGGAGATGTCAAACTTTCTGCACTAGAAGGAACAAGCGTAGAGCTTGTCACAAGTGGAGAGGTCTCTACCTGACCTGAAGAAACAGAAGAGGAAAACCCAGGAACATTTGTGGTCTGCACAGCAGAAGAGGAAATTTTCAGCCATGTGGTGGTGGATGCGGGGGTGGATTCAACAACTGATGTGGCCAGATCAGCAGTGGCAGTGGTTGTCCCAAGGACAGTGCTGTTGGTGGGTGTAGTTGTGGTTAAAGCTGATGAAGTGATCTCCAGAGTAGAGAGCACAGGGAGACGAGAAGTGGAGGCAGAAGCTGGTCTTGTCCCAGGAGCAGAGGACATTGTTTGTTCAAAGCCAGTGCTGGTTGCAACTCCTATCTTTGTCACTGGGATGGCTACACTGCCATCAGGGGATGTTCCCGCATGGCTGGATTGGAATGGAGTGGTGGCTGAAGTCTTGAGGCTGGAGCTTTCTGCTGTTGTTGACTGGATTCCGGAGGTTGTCACAAGTGGAGACATTTCCGGCTGAGCTGAAGAGCCTGAAGCCGTAGACCCAGATTCAGATGTGGGCTGCACTGCGGAGGAGGTGCCTTCCAGCCTTGTGGTGGTGGATGCTGTGGTGGACTGAACAAGAGATGTGGCCACACCTGTAGCTGTGGAGGTTGTCTCAAGGAAAGTGCTGCTGGTGGGTGTAGTTGTGTTGAAAGGTGAGGGAGTTATTTCCAGAGTAGAACTCAGAGGAAGAGCAGAAGTGGTGGCAGAAGTTGGTCTTGTCCCAGGAGGAGAGGACATTGTTTGTTCAAAGCCAGTGCTGGTTGCAGCTCCTATCTTTGTCACTGGGATGGCTACATGGCCACCAGGGGATGTTCCAGCTGGGCTGGAATGGATTGCAGTGGTGGCTGAAGTCTTGAGGCTGGACATTTCTCCAGTGGTCGGCAGCATTGAGGAAGTCGTCTCATGTGGCGTCGTCTCCGGCTGAACTGAAGAGACTGAAGCTGTAGACTCAGATGTGGGCTGCACAAAGGAGGTTGTGCCTTCTGGACTTGTGCTGCTGGACGCAGTTGTGGACTCAATGACTGAGGTGGCCAGAGCCGCAGCTGTGGAGGTTTTCTTAAGAACAGTGCTTCTCCTGGGTATAGTTGTGGTGAAAGCTGGAGAAGTCAGCCCCAGAGTCGAGCTCAGTGGAACAGCAGAACTGCTGGCAGATGTTGGACTTGTTCCAGGAGCAGCGGAGGATGCTTGTGCCTGTACCACAGAGGGCGTCGTTGTTTCTGCCCCTTCAGAGGTGACCTGCTCAGGGGTGGATGTCACAGTAGGGCTTGACTGGCCTGGAGTGGTGGCTGAAGTCTTGAGGCTGGAGCTTTCTGCTGTCGTTGTCTGGATTCCGGAGGTTGTCACAAGTGGAGACATTTCCGGCTGAGCTGAAGAGCCTGAAGCCGTAGACCCAGACTCAGATGTGGGCTGCACTGCGGAGGAGGTGCCTTCCAGCCTTGTGGTGGTGGATGCTGTGGTGGACTGAACAAGAGATGTGGCCACACCTGTAGCTGTGGAGGTTGTCTCAAGGAAAGTGCTGCTGGTGGGTGTAGTTGTGGTGAAAGCTGGTGAAGTGATCTCAAGAGTAGAGACCACAGGAAGGACAGAAGTGGTGGCAGAAGTTGGTCTTGTCCCAGGAGCAGAGGACATTGTTTGTTCAAAGCCAGTGCTGGTTGCAGCTCCTATCTTTGTCACTGGGATGGCTACATGGCCACCAGGGGATGTTCCCGCAAGGCTGGATTGGAATGGAGTGGTGGCTGAAGTCTTGAGGCTGGAGCTTTCTCCAGTGGTCGACAGGATTTTGGAGGTTGTCACATGAGAGGACATTTCCGGCTGAGATGAAGAGACTGAAGCCATAGACTCAGATGTGGGCTGCACAAAGGAGGAGGTGCCTTCCAGCCTTGTGGTGGTGGATGCTGTGGTGGACTGAACAAGAGATGTGGCCACACCAGTAGCTGTGGCGGTTGTCTCAAGAACAGTGCTGCTGGTGGGTGTAGGTGTGCTGAATGTTGGGGAAGTGATCTCCAGTGTAGATCTCAGAGGAAGAGCAGAAGTGGTGGTAGAATTTGGTCTTGTCCCAGGAGCAGAGGACATTGTTTGTTCAAAGCCAGTGCTGGTTGCAGCTCCTATCTTTGTCACTGGAATTTCTACATGGCCACCAGGTGATGTTCCAGCTGGGCTGGAATGGATTGCAGTGCTGGCTGAAGTCTTGAGGCTGGACATTTCTCCAGTGGTCGGCAGCATTGTGGAGGTCGTCTCATGTGGCGTCGTCTCCAGCTGAGCTGAAGAGACTGAAGCTGTAGACTCAGATGTGGGCTGCACAAAGGAGGTGGTGCCTTCTGGACTTGTGCTGCTGGATTCAGTTGTGGACTCAATGACTGAGGTGGTCAGAGCCGCAGCTGTGGAGGTTGTCTTAAGAACAGTGCTTCTCCTGGGTATAGTTGTGGTGAAAGCTGGAGAAGTCAGCTCCAGAGTTGAGCTCAGTGGAACAGCAGAGGTGGTGACAGCAGTTGGACTTGTTCCAGGAGCAGCGGAGGATGTTTGTGCCTGTACCACAGAGGTTATCGTTGTTTCTGCCCCTTCAGAGGTGACCTGCTCAGGGGTGGATGTCACAGTAGGGCTTGACTGGCCTGGAGTGGTGGCTGAAGTCTTGAGGCTGGAGCTTTCTGCTGTCGTTGACTGGATTCCGGAGGGTGTCACAAATGGAGACATTTCCGGCTGAGCTGAAGAGCCTGAAGCCGTAGACCCAGACTCAGATGTGGGCTGCACTGTGGAGGAGGTGCCTTCCAGCCTTGTGGTGGTGGATGCTGTGGTGGACTGAACAAGAGATGTGGCCACACCTGTAGCTGTGGAAGTTGTCTCAAGGAAAGTGCTGCTGGTGGGTGTAGTTGTGTTGAAAGGTGAGGGAGTTATTTCCAGAGTAGAACTCAGAGGAAGAGCAGAAGTGGTGGCAGAAGTTGGTCTTGTCCCAGGAGCAGAGGACATTGTTTGTTCAAAGCCAGTGCTGGTTGCAGCTCCTATCTTTGTCACTGGGATGGCTACATGGCCACCAGGGGATGTTCCAGCTGGGCTGGAATGGATTGCAGTGGTGGCTGAAGTCTTGAGGCTGGACATTTCTCCAGTGGTCGGCAGCATTGTGGAGGTCTTCTCATGTGGCGTCGTCTCCGGCTGAGCTGAAGAGACTGAAGCTGTAGACTCAGATGTGGGCTGCACAAAGGAGGTGGTGGCTTCTGGACTTGTGCTGCTGGATTCAGTTGTGGACTCAATGACGGAGGAGGTCAGAGCCGCAGCTGTGGAGGTTTTCTTAAGAACAGTGCTTCTCCTGGGTATAGTTGTGGTGAAAGCTGGAGAAGTCAGCCCCAGAGTCGAGCTCAGTGGAACAGCAGAACTGCTGGCAGATGTTGGACTTGATCCAGGAGCAGCGGAGGATGTTTGTGCCTGTACCACAGAGGGCGTCGTTGTTTCTGCCCCTTCAGAGGTGACCTGCTCAGGAGTGGATGTCACAGTAGGGCTTGACTGGCCTGGAGTGGTGGCTGAAGTCTTGAGGCTGGAGCTTTCTGCTGTCGTTGTCTGGATTCCGGAGGTTGTCACAAGTGGAGACATTTCCGGCTGAGCTGAAGAGCCTGAAGCCGTAGACCCAGAGTCAGGTGTGGGCTGCACTGCGGAGGAGGTGCCTTCCAGCCTTGTGGTGGTGGATGCTGTGGTGGACTGAACAAGAGATGTGGCCACACCTGTAGCTGTGGAGGTTGTCTCAAGGAAAGTGCTGCTGGTGGGTGTAGTTGTGGTGAAAGCTGGTGAAGTGATCTCAAGAGTAGAGACCACAGGAAGGACAGAAGTGGTGGCAGAAGTTGGTCTTGTCCCAGGAGCAGAGGACATTGTTTGTTCAAAGCCAGTGCTGGTTGCAGCTCCTATCTTTGTCACTGGGATGGCTACATGGCCACCAGGGGATGTTCCCGCAAGGCTGGATTGGAATGGAGTGGTGGCTGAAGTCTTGAGGCTGGAGCTTTCTCCAGTGGTCGACAGGATTTTGGAGGTTGTCACATGAGAGGACATTTCCGGCTGAGATGAAGAGACTGAAGCCATAGACTCAGATGTGGGCTGCACAAAGGAGGAGGTGCCTTCCAGCCTTGTGGTGGTGGATGCTGTGGTGGACTGAACAAGAGATGTGGCCACACCAGTAGCTGTGGCGGTTGTCTCAAGAACAGTGCTGCTGGTGGGTGTAGGTGTGCTGAATGTTGGGGAAGTGATCTCCAGTGTAGATCTCAGAGGAAGAGCAGAAGTGGTGGTAGAATTTGGTCTTGTCCCAGCAACAGATGATATTGTTTGTTCAAAGCCAGTGCTGGTTGCAGCTCCTATCTTTGTCACTGGAATTTCTACATGGCCACCAGGGGATGTTCCAGCTGGGCTGGAATGGATTGCAGTGGTGGCTGAAGTCTTGAGGCTGGACATTTCTCCAGTGGTCGGCAGCATTGTGGAGGTCGTCTCATGTGGCGTCGTCTCCGGCTGAGCTGAAGAGACTGAAGCTGTAGACTCAGATGTGGGCTGCACAAAGGAGGTGGTGCCTTCTGGACTTGTGCTGCTGGATTCAGTTGTGGACTCAATGACTGAGGTGGTCAGAGCCGCAGCTGTGGAGGTTGTCTTAAGAACAGTGCTTCTCCTGGGTATAGTTGTGGTGAAAGCTGGAGAAGTCAGCTCCAGAGTTGAGCTCAGTGGAACAGCAGAGGTGGTGACAGCAGTTGGACTTGTTCCAGGAGCAGCGGAGGATGTTTGTGCCTGTACCACAGAGGTTATCGTTGTTTCTGCCCCTTCAGAGGTGACCTGCTCAGGGGTGGATGTCACAGTAGGGCTTGACTGGCCTGGAGTGGTGGCTGAAGTCTTGAGGCTGGAGCTTTCTGCTGTCGTTGACTGGATTCCGGAGGGTGTCACAAATGGAGACATTTCCGGCTGAGCTGAAGAGCCTGAAGCCGTAGACCCAGACTCAGATGTGGGCTGCACTGTGGAGGAGCTGCCTTCCAGCCTTGTGGTGGTGGATGCTGTGGTGGACTGAACAAGAGATGTGGCCACACCTGTAGCTGTGGAAGTTGTCTCAAGGAAAGTGCTGCTGGTGGGTGTAGTTGTGTTGAAAGGTGAGGGAGTTATTTCCAGAGTAGAACTCAGAGGAAGAGCAGAAGTGGTGGCAGAAGTTGGTCTTGTCCCAGGAGCAGAGGACATTGTTTGTTCAAAGCCAGTGCTGGTTGCAGCTCCTATCTTTGTCACTGGGATGGCTACATGGCCACCAGGGGATGTTCCAGCTGGGCTGGAATGGATTGCAGTGGTGGCTGAAGTCTTGAGGCTGGACATTTCTCCAGTGGTCGGCAGCATTGTGGAGGTCTTCTCATGTGGCGTCGTCTCCGGCTGAGCTGAAGAGACTGAAGCTGTAGACTCAGATGTGGGCTGCACAAAGGAGGTGGTGGCTTCTGGACTTGTGCTGCTGGATTCAGTTGTGGACTCAATGACGGAGGAGGTCAGAGCCGCAGCTGTGGAGGTTTTCTTAAGAACAGTGCTTCTCCTGGGTATAGTTGTGGTGAAAGCTGGAGAAGTCAGCCCCAGAGTCGAGCTCAGTGGAACAGCAGAACTGCTGGCAGATGTTGGACTTGATCCAGGAGCAGCGGAGGATGTTTGTGCCTGTACCACAGAGGGCGTCGTTGTTTCTGCCCCTTCAGAGGTGACCTGCTCAGGAGTGGATGTCACAGTAGGGCTTGACTGGCCTGGAGTGGTGGCTGAAGTCTTGAGGCTGGAGCTTTCTGCTGTCGTTGTCTGGATTCCGGAGGTTGTCACAAGTGGAGACATTTCCGGCTGAGCTGAAGAGCCTGAAGCCGTAGACCCAGACTCAGATGTGGGCTGCACTGCGGAGGAGGTGCCTTCCAGCCTTGTGGTGGTGGATGCTGTGGTGGACTGAACAAGAGATGTGGCCACACCTGTAGCTGTGGAGGTTGTCTCAAGGAAAGTGCTGCTGGTGGGTGTAGTTGTGGTGAAAGCTGGTGAAGTGATCTCAAGAGTAGAGACCACAGGAAGGACAGAAGTGGTGGCAGAAGTTGGTCTTGTCCCAGGAGCAGAGGACATTGTTTGTTCAAAGCCAGTGCTGGTTGCAGCTCCTATCTTTGTCACTGGGATGGCTACATGGCCACCAGGGGATGTTCCCGCAAGGCTGGATTGGAATGGAGTGGTGGCTGAAGTCTTGAGGCTGGAGCTTTCTCCAGTGGTCGACAGGATTTTGGAGGTTGTCACATGAGAGGACATTTCCGGCTGAGATGAAGAGACTGAAGCCATAGACTCAGATGTGGGCTGCACAAAGGAGGAGGTGCCTTCCAGCCTTGTGGTGGTGGATGCTGTGGTGGACTGAACAAGAGATGTGGCCACACCAGTAGCTGTGGCGGTTGTCTCAAGAACAGTGCTGCTGGTGGGTGTAGGTGTGCTGAATGTTGGGGAAGTGATCTCCAGTGTAGATCTCAGAGGAAGAGCAGAAGTGGTGGTAGAATTTGGTCTTGTCCCAGCAACAGATGATATTGTTTGTTCAAAGCCAGTGCTGGTTGCAGCTCCTATCTTTGTCACTGGGATGGCTACATGGCCACCAGGGGATGTTCCAGCTGGGCTGGAATGGATTGCAGTGCTGGCTGAAGTCTTGAGGCTGGACATTTCTCCAGTGGTCGGCAGCATTGTGGAGGTCGTCTCATGTGGCGTCGTCTCCGGCTGAGCTGAAGAGACTGAAGCTGTAGACTCAGATGTGGGCTGCACAAAGGAGGTGGTGCCTTCTGGACTTGTGCTGCTGGATTCAGTTGTGGACTCAATGACTGAGGTGGTCAGAGCCGCAGCTGTGGAGGTTGTCTTAAGAACAGTGCTTCTCCTGGGTATAGTTGTGGTGAAAGCTGGAGAAGTCAGCTCCAGAGTTGAGCTCAGTGGAACAGCAGAGGTGGTGACAGCAGTTGGACTTGTTCCAGGAGCAGCGGAGGATGTTTGTGCCTGTACCACAGAGGTTATCGTTGTTTCTGCCCCTTCAGAGGTGACCTGCTCAGGGGTGGATGTCACAGTAGGGCTTGACTGGCCTGGAGTGGTGGCTGAAGTCTTGAGGCTGGAGCTTTCTGCTGTCGTTGACTGGATTCCGGAGGGTGTCACAAATGGAGACATTTCCGGCTGAGCTGAAGAGCCTGAAGCCGTAGACCCAGACTCAGATGTGGGCTGCACTGTGGAGGAGCTGCCTTCCAGCCTTGTGGTGGTGGATGCTGTGGTGGACTGAACAAGAGATGTGGCCACACCTGTAGCTGTGGAAGTTGTCTCAAGGAAAGTGCTGCTGGTGGGTGTAGTTGTGTTGAAAGGTGAGGGAGTTATTTCCAGAGTAGAACTCAGAGGAAGAGCAGAAGTGGTGGCAGAAGTTGGTCTTGTCCCAGGAGCAGAGGACATTGTTTGTTCAAAGCCAGTGCTGGTTGCAGCTCCTATCTTTGTCACTGGGATGGCTACATGGCCACCAGGGGATGTTCCAGCTGGGCTGGAATGGATTGCAGTGGTGGCTGAAGTCTTGAGGCTGGACATTTCTCCAGTGGTCAGCAGCATTGTGGAGGTCTTCTCATGTGGCGTCGTCTCCGGCTGAGCTGAAGAGACTGAAGCTGTAGACTCAGATGTGGGCTGCACAAAGGAGGTGGTGGCTTCTGGACTTGTGCTGCTGGATTCAGTTGTGGACTCAATGACGGAGGAGGTCAGAGCCGCAGCTGTGGAGGTTTTCTTAAGAACAGTGCTTCTCCTGGGTATAGTTGTGGTGAAAGCTGGAGAAGTCAGCCCCAGAGTCGAGCTCAGTGGAACAGCAGAACTGCTGGCAGATGTTGGACTTGTTCCAGGAGCAGCGGAGGATGTTTGTGCCTGTACCACAGAGGGCGTCGTTGTTTCTGCCCCTTCAGAGGTGACCTGCTCAGGAGTGGATGTCACAGTAGGGCTTGACTGGCCTGGAGTGGTGGCTGAAGTCTTGAGGCTGGAGCTTTCTGCTGTCGTTGTCTGGATTCCGGAGGTTGTCACAAGTGGAGACATTTCCGGCTGAGCTGAAGAGCCTGAAGCCGTAGACCCAGACTCAGATGTGGGCTGCACTGCGGAGGAGGTGCCTTCCAGCCTTGTGGTGGTGGATGCTGTGGTGGACTGAACAAGAGATGTGGCCACACCTGTAGCTGTGGAGGTTGTCTCAAGGAAAGTGCTGCTGGTGGGTGTAGTTGTGGTGAAAGCTGGTGAAGTGATCTCAAGAGTAGAGACCACAGGAAGGACAGAAGTGGTGGCAGAAGTTGGTCTTGTCCCAGGAGCAGAGGACATTGTTTGTTCAAAGCCAGTGCTGGTTGCAGCTCCTATCTTTGTCACTGGGATGGCTACATGGCCACCAGGGGATGTTCCCGCAAGGCTGGATTGGAATGGAGTGGTGGCTGAAGTCTTGAGGCTGGAGCTTTCTCCAGTGGTCGACAGGATTTTGGAGGTTGTCACATGAGAGGACATTTCCGGCTGAGATGAAGAGACTGAAGCCATAGACTCAGATGTGGGCTGCACAAAGGAGGAGGTGCCTTCCAGCCTTGTGGTGGTGGATGCTGTGGTGGACTGAACAAGAGATGTGGCCACACCAGTAGCTGTGGCGGTTGTCTCAAGAACAGTGCTGCTGGTGGGTGTAGGTGTGCTGAATGTTGGGGAAGTGATCTCCAGTGTAGATCTCAGAGGAAGAGCAGAAGTGGTGGTAGAATTTGGTCTTGTCCCAGCAACAGATGATATTGTTTGTTCAAAGCCAGTGCTGGTTGCAGCTCCTATCTTTGTCACTGGAATTTCTACATGGCCACCAGGTGATGTTCCAGCTGGGCTGGAATGGATTGCAGTGGTGGCTGAAGTCTTGAGGCTGGACATTTCTCCAGTGGTCGGCAGCATTGTGGAGGTCGTCTCATGTGGCGTCGTCTCCGGCTGAGCTGAAGAGACTGAAGCTGTAGACTCAGATGTGGGCTGCACAAAGGAGGTGGTGCCTTCTGGACTTGTGCTGCTGGATTCAGTTGTGGACTCAATGACTGAGGTGGTCAGAGCCGCAGCTGTGGAGGTTGTCTTAAGAACAGTGCTTCTCCTGGGTATAGTTGTGGTGAAAGCTGGAGAAGTCAGCTCCAGAGTTGAGCTCAGTGGAACAGCAGAGGTGGTGACAGCAGTTGGACTTGTTCCAGGAGCAGCGGAGGATGTTTGTGCACGTACCACAGAGGTTATCGTTGTTTCTGCCCCTTCAGAGGTGACCTGCTCAGGGGTGGATGTCACAGTAGGGCTTGACTGGCCTGGAGTGGTGGCTGAAGTCTTGAGGCTGGAGCTTTCTGCTGTCGTTGACTGGATTCCGGAGGGTGTCACAAATGGAGACATTTCCGGCTGAGCTGAAGAGCCTGAAGCCGTAGACCCAGACTCAGATGTGGGCTGCACTGTGGAGGAGCTGCCTTCCAGCCTTGTGGTGGTGGATGCTGTGGTGGACTGAACAAGAGATGTGGCCACACCTGTAGCTGTGGAAGTTGTCTCAAGGAAAGTGCTGCTGGTGGGTGTAGTTGTGTTGAAAGGTGAGGGAGTTATTTCCAGAGTAGAACTCAGAGGAAGAGCAGAAGTGGTGGCAGAAGTTGGTCTTGTCCCAGGAGCAGAGGACATTGTTTGTTCAAAGCCAGTGCTGGTTGCAGCTCCTATCTTTGTCACTGGGATGGCTACATGGCCACCAGGGGATGTTCCAGCTGGGCTGGAATGGATTGCAGTGGTGGCTGAAGTCTTGAGGCTGGACATTTCTCCAGTGGTCGGCAGCATTGTGGAGGTCTTCTCATGTGGCGTCGTCTCCGGCTGAGCTGAAGAGACTGAAGCTGTAGACTCAGATGTGGGCTGCACAAAGGAGGTGGTGGCTTCTGGACTTGTGCTGCTGGATTCAGTTGTGGACTCAATGACGGAGGAGGTCAGAGCCGCAGCTGTGGAGGTTTTCTTAAGAACAGTGCTTCTCCTGGGTATAGTTGTGGTGAAAGCTGGAGAAGTCAGCCCCAGAGTCGAGCTCAGTGGAACAGCAGAACTGCTGGCAGATGTTGGACTTGATCCAGGAGCAGCGGAGGATGTTTGTGCCTGTACCACAGAGGGCGTCGTTGTTTCTGCCCCTTCAGAGGTGACCTGCTCAGGAGTGGATGTCACAGTAGGGCTTGACTGGCCTGGAGTGGTGGCTGAAGTCTTGAGGCTGGAGCTTTCTGCTGTCGTTGTCTGGATTCCGGAGGTTGTCACAAGTGGAGACATTTCCGGCTGAGCTGAAGAGCCTGAAGCCGTAGACCCAGACTCAGATGTGGGCTGCACTGCGGAGGAGGTGCCTTCCAGCCTTGTGGTGGTGGATGCTGTGGTGGACTGAACAAGAGATGTGGCCACACCTGTAGCTGTGGAGGTTGTCTCAAGGAAAGTGCTGCTGGTGGGTGTAGTTGTGGTGAAAGCTGGTGAAGTGATCTCAAGAGTAGAGACCACAGGAAGGACAGAAGTGGTGGCAGAAGTTGGTCTTGTCCCAGGAGCAGAGGACATTGTTTGTTCAAAGCCAGTGCTGGTTGCAGCTCCTATCTTTGTCACTGGGATGGCTACATGGCCACCAGGGGATGTTCCCGCAAGGCTGGATTGGAATGGAGTGGTGGCTGAAGTCTTGAGGCTGGAGCTTTCTCCAGTGGTCGACAGGATTTTGGAGGTTGTCACATGAGAGGACATTTCCGGCTGAGATGAAGAGACTGAAGCCATAGACTCAGATGTGGGCTGCACAAAGGAGGAGGTGCCTTCCAGCCTTGTGGTGGTGGATGCTGTGGTGGACTGAACAAGAGATGTGGCCACACCAGTAGCTGTGGCGGTTGTCTCAAGAACAGTGCTGCTGGTGGGTGTAGGTGTGCTGAATGTTGGGGAAGTGATCTCCAGTGTAGATCTCAGAGGAAGAGCAGAAGTGGTGGTAGAATTTGGTCTTGTCCCAGCAACAGATGATATTGTTTGTTCAAAGCCAGTGCTGGTTGCAGCTCCTATCTTTGTCACTGGAATTTCTACATGGCCACCAGGTGATGTTCCAGCTGGGCTGGAATGGATTGCAGTGGTGGCTGAAGTCTTGAGGCTGGACATTTCTCCAGTGGTCGGCAGCATTGTGGAGGTCGTCTCATGTGGCGTCGTCTCCGGCTGAGCTGAAGAGACTGAAGCTGTAGACTCAGATGTGGGCTGCACAAAGGAGGTGGTGCCTTCTGGACTTGTGCTGCTGGATTCAGTTGTGGACTCAATGACTGAGGTGGTCAGAGCCGCAGCTGTGGAGGTTGTCTTAAGAACAGTGCTTCTCCTGGGTATAGTTGTGGTGAAAGCTGGAGAAGTCAGCTCCAGAGTTGAGCTCAGTGGAACAGCAGAGGTGGTGACAGCAGTTGGACTTGTTCCAGGAGCAGCGGAGGATGTTTGTGCACGTACCACAGAGGTTATCGTTGTTTCTGCCCCTTCAGAGGTGACCTGCTCAGGGGTGGATGTCACAGTAGGGCTTGACTGGCCTGGAGTGGTGGCTGAAGTCTTGAGGCTGGAGCTTTCTGCTGTCGTTGACTGGATTCCGGAGGGTGTCACAAATGGAGACATTTCCGGCTGAGCTGAAGAGCCTGAAGCCGTAGACCCAGACTCAGATGTGGGCTGCACTGTGGAGGAGCTGCCTTCCAGCCTTGTGGTGGTGGATGCTGTGGTGGACTGAACAAGAGATGTGGCCACACCTGTAGCTGTGGAAGTTGTCTCAAGGAAAGTGCTGCTGGTGGGTGTAGTTGTGTTGAAAGGTGAGGGAGTTATTTCCAGAGTAGAACTCAGAGGAAGAGCAGAAGTGGTGGCAGAAGTTGGTCTTGTCCCAGGAGCAGAGGACATTGTTTGTTCAAAGCCAGTGCTGGTTGCAGCTCCTATCTTTGTCACTGGGATGGCTACATGGCCACCAGGGGATGTTCCAGCTGGGCTGGAATGGATTGCAGTGGTGGCTGAAGTCTTGAGGCTGGACATTTCTCCAGTGGTCAGCAGCATTGTGGAGGTCTTCTCATGTGGCGTCGTCTCCGGCTGAGCTGAAGAGACTGAAGCTGTAGACTCAGATGTGGGCTGCACAAAGGAGGTGGTGGCTTCTGGACTTGTGCTGCTGGATTCAGTTGTGGACTCAATGACGGAGGAGGTCAGAGCCGCAGCTGTGGAGGTTTTCTTAAGAACAGTGCTTCTCCTGGGTATAGTTGTGGTGAAAGCTGGAGAAGTCAGCCCCAGAGTCGAGCTCAGTGGAACAGCAGAACTGCTGGCAGATGTTGGACTTGTTCCAGGAGCAGCGGAGGATGTTTGTGCCTGTACCACAGAGGGCGTCGTTGTTTCTGCCCCTTCAGAGGTGACCTGCTCAGGAGTGGATGTCACAGTAGGGCTTGACTGGCCTGGAGTGGTGGCTGAAGTCTTGAGGCTGGAGCTTTCTGCTGTCGTTGTCTGGATTCCGGAGGTTGTCACAAGTGGAGACATTTCCGGCTGAGCTGAAGAGCCTGAAGCCGTAGACCCAGACTCAGATGTGGGCTGCACTGCGGAGGAGGTGCCTTCCAGCCTTGTGGTGGTGGATGCTGTGGTGGACTGAACAAGAGATGTGGCCACACCTGTAGCTGTGGAGGTTGTCTCAAGGAAAGTGCTGCTGGTGGGTGTAGTTGTGGTGAAAGCTGGTGAAGTGATCTCAAGAGTAGAGACCACAGGAAGGACAGAAGTGGTGGCAGAAGTTGGTCTTGTCCCAGGAGCAGAGGACATTGTTTGTTCAAAGCCAGTGCTGGTTGCAGCTCCTATCTTTGTCACTGGGATGGCTACATGGCCACCAGGGGATGTTCCCGCAAGGCTGGATTGGAATGGAGTGGTGGCTGAAGTCTTGAGGCTGGAGCTTTCTCCAGTGGTCGACAGGATTTTGAAGGTTGTCACATGAGAGGACATTTCCGGCTGAGATGAAGAGACTGAAGCCATAGACTCAGATGTGGGCTGCACAAAGGAGGAGGTGCCTTCCAGCCTTGTGGTGGTGGATGCTGTGGTGGACTGAACAAGAGATGTGGCCACACCAGTAGCTGTGGCGGTTGTCTCAAGAACAGTGCTGCTGGTGGGTGTAGGTGTGCTGAATGTTGGGGAAGTGATCTCCAGTGTAGATCTCAGAGGAAGAGCAGAAGTGGTGGTAGAATTTGGTCTTGTCCCAGCAACAGATGATATTGTTTGTTCAAAGCCAGTGCTGGTTGCAGCTCCTATCTTTGTCACTGGAATTTCTACATGGCCACCAGGTGATGTTCCAGCTGGGCTGGAATGGATTGCAGTGCTGGCTGAAGTCTTGAGGCTGGACATTTCTCCAGTGGTCGGCAGCATTGTGGAGGTCGTCTCATGTGGCGTCGTCTCCGGCTGAGCTGAAGAGACTGAAGCTGTAGACTCAGATGTGGGCTGCACAAAGGAGGTGGTGCCTTCTGGACTTGTGCTGCTGGATTCAGTTGTGGACTCAATGACTGAGGTGGTCAGAGCCGCAGCTGTGGAGGTTGTCTTAAGAACAGTGCTTCTCCTGGGTATAGTTGTGGTGAAAGCTGGAGAAGTCAGCTCCAGAGTTGAGCTCAGTGGAACAGCAGAGGTGGTGACAGCAGTTGGACTTGTTCCAGGAGCAGCAGAGGATGTTTGTGCACGTACCACAGAGGTTATCGTTGTTTCTGCCCCTTCAGAGGTGACCTGCTCAAGGGTGGATGTCACAGTAGGGCCTGGAGTGGTGGCTGAAGTCTTGAGGCTGGAGCTTTCTGCTGTCGTTGACTGGATTCCGGAGGGTGTCACAAATGGAGACATTTCCGGCTGAGCTGAAGAGCCTGAAGCCGTAGACCCAGACTCAGATGTGGGCTGCACTGTGGAGGAGGTGCCTTCCAGCCTTGTGGTGGTGGATGCTGTGGTGGACTGAACAAGAGATGTGGCCACACCTGTAGCTGTGGAAGTTGTCTCAAGGAAAGTGCTGCTGGTGGGTGTAGTTGTGTTGAAAGGTGAGGGAGTTATTTCCAGAGTAGAACTCAGAGGAAGAGCAGAAGTGGTGGCAGAAGTTGGTCTTGTCCCAGGAGCAGAGGACATTGTTTGTTCAAAGCCAGTGCTGGTTGCAGCTCCTATCTTTGTCACTGGGATGGCTACATGGCCACCAGGGGATGTTCCAGCTGGGCTGGAATGGATTGCAGTGGTGGCTGAAGTCTTGAGGCTGGACATTTCTCCAGTGGTCAGCAGCATTGTGGAGGTCTTCTCATGTGGCGTCGTCTCCGGCTGAGCTGAAGAGACTGAAGCTGTAGACTCAGATGTGGGCTGCACAAAGGAGGTGGTGGCTTCTGGACTTGTGCTGCTGGATTCAGTTGTGGACTCAATGACGGAGGAGGTCAGAGCCGCAGCTGTGGAGGTTTTCTTAAGAACAGTGCTTCTCCTGGGTATAGTTGTGGTGAAAGCTGGAGAAGTCAGCCCCAGAGTCGAGCTCAGTGGAACAGCAGAACTGCTGGCAGATGTTGGACTTGTTCCAGGAGCAGCGGAGGATGTTTGTGCCTGTACCACAGAGGGCGTCGTTGTTTCTGCCCCTTCAGAGGTGACCTGCTCAGGAGTGGATGTCACAGTAGGGCTTGACTGGCCTGGAGTGGTGGCTGAAGTCTTGAGGCTGGAGCTTTCTGCTGTCGTTGTCTGGATTCCGGAGGTTGTCACAAGTGGAGACATTTCCGGCTGAGCTGAAGAGCCTGAAGCCGTAGACCCAGACTCAGATGTGGGCTGCACTGCGGAGGAGGTGCCTTCCAGCCTTGTGGTGGTGGATGCTGTGGTGGACTGAACAAGAGATGTGGCCACACCTGTAGCTGTGGAGGTTGTCTCAAGGAAAGTGCTGCTGGTGGGTGTAGTTGTGGTGAAAGCTGGTGAAGTGATCTCAAGAGTAGAGACCACAGGAAGGACAGAAGTGGTGGCAGAAGTTGGTCTTGTCCCAGGAGCAGAGGACATTGTTTGTTCAAAGCCAGTGCTGGTTGCAGCTCCTATCTTTGTCACTGGGATGGCTACATGGCCACCAGGGGATGTTCCCGCAAGGCTGGATTGGAATGGAGTGGTGGCTGAAGTCTTGAGGCTGGAGCTTTCTCCAGTGGTCGACAGGATTTTGGAGGTTGTCACATGAGAGGACATTTCCGGCTGAGATGAAGAGACTGAAGCCATAGACTCAGATGTGGGCTGCACAAAGGAGGAGGTGCCTTCCAGCCTTGTGGTGGTGGATGCTGTGGTGGACTGAACAAGAGATGTGGCCACACCAGTAGCTGTGGCGGTTGTCTCAAGAACAGTGCTGCTGGTGGGTGTAGGTGTGCTGAATGTTGGGGAAGTGATCTCCAGTGTAGATCTCAGAGGAAGAGCAGAAGTGGTGGTAGAATTTGGTCTTGTCCCAGCAACAGATGATATTGTTTGTTCAAAGCCAGTGCTGGTTGCAGCTCCTATCTTTGTCACTGGAATTTCTACATGGCCACCAGGTGATGTTCCAGCTGGGCTGGAATGGATTGCAGTGGTGGCTGAAGTCTTGAGGCTGGACATTTCTCCAGTGGTCGGCAGCATTGTGGAGGTCGTCTCATGTGGCGTCGTCTCCGGCTGAGCTGAAGAGACTGAAGCTGTAGACTCAGATGTGGGCTGCACAAAGGAGGTGGTGCCTTCTGGACTTGTGCTGCTGGATTCAGTTGTGGACTCAATGACTGAGGTGGTCAGAGCCGCAGCTGTGGAGGTTGTCTTAAGAACAGTGCTTCTCCTGGGTATAGTTGTGGTGAAAGCTGGAGAAGTCAGCTCCAGAGTTGAGCTCAGTGGAACAGCAGAGGTGGTGACAGCAGTTGGACTTGTTCCAGGAGCAGCAGAGGATGTTTGTGCACGTACCACAGAGGTTATCGTTGTTTCTGCCCCTTCAGAGGTGACCTGCTCAAGGGTGGATGTCACAGTAGGGCCTGGAGTGGTGGCTGAAGTCTTGAGGCTGGAGCTTTCTGCTGTCGTTGACTGGATTCCGGAGGGTGTCACAAATGGAGACATTTCCGGCTGAGCTGAAGAGCCTGAAGCCGTAGACCCAGACTCAGATGTGGGCTGCACTGCGGAGGAGGTGCCTTCCAGCCTTGTGGTGGTGGATGCTGTGGTGGACTGAACAAGAGATGTGGCCACACCTGTAGCTGTGGAGGTTGTCTCAAGAACAGTGCTGCTGGTGGGTGTAGGTGTGCTGAATGTTGGGGAAGTGATCTCCAGTGTAGATCTCAGAGGAAGAGCAGAAGTGGTGGTAGAATTTGGTCTTGTCCCAGCAACAGATGATATTGTTTGTTCAAAGCCAGTGCTGGTTGCAGCTCCTATCTTTGTCACTGGGATGGCTACATGGCCACCAGGGGATGTTCCAGCTGGGCTGGAATGGATTGCAGTGGTGGCTGAAGTCTTGAGGCTGGACATTTCTCCAGTGGTCGGCAGCATTGTGGAGGTCGTCTCATGTGGCGTCGTCTCTGGCTGAGCTGAAGAGACTGAAGCTGTAGACTCAGATGTGGGCTGCACAAAGGAGGTGGTGCCTTCTGGACTTGTGCTGCTGGATTCAGTTGTGGACTCAATGACTGAGGTGGTCAGAGCCGCAGCTGTGGAGGTTGTCTTAAGAACAGTGCTTCTCCTGGGTATAGTTGTGGTGAAAGCTGGAGAAGTCAGCTCCAGAGTTGAGCTCAGTGGAACAGCAGAGGTGGTGACAGCAGTTGGACTTGTTCCAGGAGCAGCGGAGGATGTTTGTGCACGTACCACAGAGGTTATCGTTGTTTCTGCCCCTTCAGAGGTGACCTGCTCAGGGGTGGATGTCACAGTAGGGCTTGACTGGCCTGGAGTGGTGGCTGAAGTCTTGAGGCTGGAGCTTTCTGCTGTCGTTGACTGGATTCCGGAGGGTGTCACAAATGGAGACATTTCCGGCTGAGCTGAAGAGCCTGAAGCCGTAGACCCAGACTCAGATGTGGGCTGCACTGTGGAGGAGCTGCCTTCCAGCCTTGTGGTGGTGGATGCTGTGGTGGACTGAACAAGAGATGTGGCCACACCTGTAGCTGTGGAAGTTGTCTCAAGGAAAGTGCTGCTGGTGGGTGTAGTTGTGTTGAAAGGTGAGGGAGTTATTTCCAGAGTAGAACTCAGAGGAAGAGCAGAAGTGGTGGCAGAAGTTGGTCTTGTCCCAGGAGCAGAGGACATTGTTTGTTCAAAGCCAGTGCTGGTTGCAGCTCCTATCTTTGTCACTGGGATGGCTACATGGCCACCAGGGGATGTTCCAGCTGGGCTGGAATGGATTGCAGTGGTGGCTGAAGTCTTGAGGCTGGACATTTCTCCAGTGGTCAGCAGCATTGTGGAGGTCGTCTCATGTGGCGTCGTCTCCGGCTGAGCTGAAGAGACTGAAGCTGTAGACTCAGATGTGGGCTGCACAAAGGAGGTTGTGCCTTCTGGACTTGTGCTGCTGGACGCAGTTGTGGACTCAAAGACTGAGGTGGCCAGAGCCGCAGCTGTGGAGGTTGTCTTAAGAACAGTGCTTCTCCTGGGTATAGTTGTGGTGAAAGCTGGAGAAGTCAGCCCCAGAGTCGAGCTCAGTGGAACAGCAGAACTGCTGGCAGATGTTGGACTTGTTCCAGGAGCAGCGGAGGATGCTTGTGCCTGTACCACAGAGGGCGTCGTTGTTTCTGCCCCTTCAGAGGTGACCTGCTCAGGAGTGGATGTCACAGTAGGGCTTGACTGGCCTGGAGTGGTGGCTGAAGTCTTGAGGCTGGAGCTTTCTGCTGTCGTTGTCTGGATTCCGGAGGTTGTCACAAGTGGAGACATTTCCGGCTGAGCTGAAGAGCCTGAAGCCGTAGACCCAGACTCAGATGTGGGCTGCACTGCGGAGGAGGTGCCTTCCAGCCTTGTGGTGGTGGATGCTGTGGTGGACTGAACAAGAGATGTGGCCACACCTGTAGCTGTGGAGGTTGTCTCAAGGAAAGTGCTGCTGGTGGGTGTAGTTGTGGTGAAAGCTGGTGAAGTGATCTCAAGAGTAGAGACCACAGGAAGGACAGAAGTGGTGGCAGAAGTTGGTCTTGTCCCAGGAGCAGAGGACATTGTTTGTTCAAAGCCAGTGCTGGTTGCAGCTCCTATCTTTGTCACTGGGATGGCTACATGGCCACCAGGGGATGTTCCAGCTGGGCTGGAATGGATTGCAGTGGTGGCTGAAGTCTTGAGGCTGGACATTTCTCCAGTGGTCGGCAGCATTGTGGAGGTCGTCTCATGTGGCGTCGTCTCTGGCTGAGCTGAAGAGACTGAAGCTGTAGACTCAGATGTGGGCTGCACAAAGGAGGTGGTGCCTTCTGGACTTGTGCTGCTGGATTCAGTTGTGGACTCAATGACTGAGGTGGTCAGAGCCGCAGCTGTGGAGGTTGTCTTAAGAACAGTGCTTCTCCTGGGTATAGTTGTGGTGAAAGCTGGAGAAGTCAGCTCCAGAGTTGAGCTCAGTGGAACAGCAGAGGTGGTGACAGCAGTTGGACTTGTTCCAGGAGCAGCGGAGGATGTTTGTGCACGTACCACAGAGGTTATCGTTGTTTCTGCCCCTTCAGAGGTGACCTGCTCAGGGGTGGATGTCACAGTAGGGCTTGACTGGCCTGGAGTGGTGGCTGAAGTCTTGAGGCTGGAGCTTTCTGCTGTCGTTGACTGGATTCCGGAGGGTGTCACAAATGGAGACATTTCCGGCTGAGCTGAAGAGCCTGAAGCCGTAGACCCAGACTCAGATGTGGGCTGCACTGTGGAGGAGCTGCCTTCCAGCCTTGTGGTGGTGGATGCTGTGGTGGACTGAACAAGAGATGTGGCCACACCTGTAGCTGTGGAAGTTGTCTCAAGGAAAGTGCTGCTGGTGGGTGTAGTTGTGTTGAAAGGTGAGGGAGTTATTTCCAGAGTAGAACTCAGAGGAAGAGCAGAAGTGGTGGCAGAAGTTGGTCTTGTCCCAGGAGCAGAGGACATTGTTTGTTCAAAGCCAGTGCTGGTTGCAGCTCCTATCTTTGTCACTGGGATGGCTACATGGCCACCAGGGGATGTTCCAGCTGGGCTGGAATGGATTGCAGTGGTGGCTGAAGTCTTGAGGCTGGACATTTCTCCAGTGGTCAGCAGCATTGTGGAGGTCGTCTCATGTGGCGTCGTCTCCGGCTGAGCTGAAGAGACTGAAGCTGTAGACTCAGATGTGGGCTGCACAAAGGAGGTTGTGCCTTCTGGACTTGTGCTGCTGGACGCAGTTGTGGACTCAAAGACTGAGGTGGCCAGAGCCGCAGCTGTGGAGGTTGTCTTAAGAACAGTGCTTCTCCTGGGTATAGTTGTGGTGAAAGCTGGAGAAGTCAGCCCCAGAGTCGAGCTCAGTGGAACAGCAGAACTGCTGGCAGATGTTGGACTTGTTCCAGGAGCAGCGGAGGATGCTTGTGCCTGTACCACAGAGGGCGTCGTTGTTTCTGCCCCTTCAGAGGTGACCTGCTCAGGAGTGGATGTCACAGTAGGGCTTGACTGGCCTGGAGTGGTGGCTGAAGTCTTGAGGCTGGAGCTTTCTGCTGTCGTTGTCTGGATTCCGGAGGTTGTCACAAGTGGAGACATTTCCGGCTGAGCTGAAGAGCCTGAAGCCGTAGACCCAGACTCAGATGTGGGCTGCACTGCGGAGGAGGTGCCTTCCAGCCTTGTGGTGGTGGATGCTGTGGTGGACTGAACAAGAGATGTGGCCACACCTGTAGCTGTGGAGGTTGTCTCAAGGAAAGTGCTGCTGGTGGGTGTAGTTGTGGTGAAAGCTGGTGAAGTGATCTCAAGAGTAGAGACCACAGGAAGGACAGAAGTGGTGGCAGAAGTTGGTCTTGTCCCAGGAGCAGAGGACATTGTTTGTTCAAAGCCAGTGCTGGTTGCAGCTCCTATCTTTGTCACTGGGATGGCTACATGGCCACCAGGGGATGTTCCAGCTGGGCTGGAATGGATTGCAGTGGTGGCTGAAGTCTTGAGGCTGGACATTTCTCCAGTGGTCGGCAGCATTGTGGAGGTCGTCTCATGTGGCGTCGTCTCTGGCTGAGCTGAAGAGACTGAAGCTGTAGACTCAGATGTGGGCTGCACAAAGGAGGTGGTGCCTTCTGGACTTGTGCTGCTGGATTCAGTTGTGGACTCAATGACTGAGGTGGTCAGAGCCGCAGCTGTGGAGGTTGTCTTAAGAACAGTGCTTCTCCTGGGTATAGTTGTGGTGAAAGCTGGAGAAGTCAGCTCCAGAGTTGAGCTCAGTGGAACAGCAGAGGTGGTGACAGCAGTTGGACTTGTTCCAGGAGCAGCGGAGGATGTTTGTGCACGTACCACAGAGGTTATCGTTGTTTCTGCCCCTTCAGAGGTGACCTGCTCAGGGGTGGATGTCACAGTAGGGCTTGACTGGCCTGGAGTGGTGGCTGAAGTCTTGAGGCTGGAGCTTTCTGCTGTCGTTGACTGGATTCCGGAGGGTGTCACAAATGGAGACATTTCCGGCTGAGCTGAAGAGCCTGAAGCCGTAGACCCAGACTCAGATGTGGGCTGCACTGTGGAGGAGCTGCCTTCCAGCCTTGTGGTGGTGGATGCTGTGGTGGACTGAACAAGAGATGTGGCCACACCTGTAGCTGTGGAAGTTGTCTCAAGGAAAGTGCTGCTGGTGGGTGTAGTTGTGTTGAAAGGTGAGGGAGTTATTTCCAGAGTAGAACTCAGAGGAAGAGCAGAAGTGGTGGCAGAAGTTGGTCTTGTCCCAGGAGCAGAGGACATTGTTTGTTCAAAGCCAGTGCTGGTTGCAGCTCCTATCTTTGTCACTGGGATGGCTACATGGCCACCAGGGGATGTTCCAGCTGGGCTGGAATGGATTGCAGTGGTGGCTGAAGTCTTGAGGCTGGACATTTCTCCAGTGGTCAGCAGCATTGTGGAGGTCGTCTCATGTGGCGTCGTCTCTGGCTGAGCTGAAGAGACTGAAGCTGTAGACTCAGATGTGGGCTGCACAAAGGAGGTTGTGCCTTCTGGACTTGTGCTGCTGGACGCAGTTGTGGACTCAAAGACTGAGGTGGCCAGAGCCGCAGCTGTGGAGGTTGTCTTAAGAACAGTGCTTCTCCTGGGTATAGTTGTGGTGAAAGCTGGAGAAGTCAGCCCCAGAGTCGAGCTCAGTGGAACAGCAGAACTGCTGGCAGATGTTGGACTTGTTCCAGGAGCAGCGGAGGATGCTTGTGCCTGTACCACAGAGGGCGTCGTTGTTTCTGCCCCTTCAGAGGTGACCTGCTCAGGAGTGGATGTCACAGTAGGGCTTGACTGGCCTGGAGTGGTGGCTGAAGTCTTGAGGCTGGAGCTTTCTGCTGTCGTTGTCTGGATTCCGGAGGTTGTCACAAGTGGAGACATTTCCGGCTGAGCTGAAGAGCCTGAAGCCGTAGACCCAGACTCAGATGTGGGCTGCACTGCGGAGGAGGTGCCTTCCAGCCTTGTGGTGGTGGATGCTGTGGTGGACTGAACAAGAGATGTGGCCACACCTGTAGCTGTGGAGGTTGTCTCAAGGAAAGTGCTGCTGGTGGGTGTAGTTGTGGTGAAAGCTGGTGAAGTGATCTCAAGAGTAGAGACCACAGGAAGGACAGAAGTGGTGGCAGAAGTTGGTCTTGTCCCAGGAGCAGAGGACATTGTTTGTTCAAAGCCAGTGCTGGTTGCAGCTCCTATCTTTGTCACTGGGATGGCTACATGGCCACCAGGGGATGTTCCAGCTGGGCTGGAATGGATTGCAGTGGTGGCTGAAGTCTTGAGGCTGGACATTTCTCCAGTGGTCGGCAGCATTGTGGAGGTCGTCTCATGTGGCGTCGTCTCTGGCTGAGCTGAAGAGACTGAAGCTGTAGACTCAGATGTGGGCTGCACAAAGGAGGTGGTGCCTTCTGGACTTGTGCTGCTGGATTCAGTTGTGGACTCAATGACTGAGGTGGTCAGAGCCGCAGCTGTGGAGGTTGTCTTAAGAACAGTGCTTCTCCTGGGTATAGTTGTGGTGAAAGCTGGAGAAGTCAGCTCCAGAGTTGAGCTCAGTGGAACAGCAGAGGTGGTGACAGCAGTTGGACTTGTTCCAGGAGCAGCGGAGGATGTTTGTGCACGTACCACAGAGGTTATCGTTGTTTCTGCCCCTTCAGAGGTGACCTGCTCAGGGGTGGATGTCACAGTAGGGCTTGACTGGCCTGGAGTGGTGGCTGAAGTCTTGAGGCTGGAGCTTTCTGCTGTCGTTGACTGGATTCCGGAGGGTGTCACAAATGGAGACATTTCCGGCTGAGCTGAAGAGCCTGAAGCCGTAGACCCAGACTCAGATGTGGGCTGCACTGTGGAGGAGCTGCCTTCCAGCCTTGTGGTGGTGGATGCTGTGGTGGACTGAACAAGAGATGTGGCCACACCTGTAGCTGTGGAAGTTGTCTCAAGGAAAGTGCTGCTGGTGGGTGTAGTTGTGTTGAAAGGTGAGGGAGTTATTTCCAGAGTAGAACTCAGAGGAAGAGCAGAAGTGGTGGCAGAAGTTGGTCTTGTCCCAGGAGCAGAGGACATTGTTTGTTCAAAGCCAGTGCTGGTTGCAGCTCCTATCTTTGTCACTGGGATGGCTACATGGCCACCAGGGGATGTTCCAGCTGGGCTGGAATGGATTGCAGTGGTGGCTGAAGTCTTGAGGCTGGACATTTCTCCAGTGGTCAGCAGCATTGTGGAGGTCGTCTCATGTGGCGTCGTCTCCGGCTGAGCTGAAGAGACTGAAGCTGTAGACTCAGATGTGGGCTGCACAAAGGAGGTGGTGCCTTCTGGACTTGTGCTGCTGGACGCAGTTGTGGACTCAAAGACTGAGGTGGCCAGAGCCGCAGCTGTGGAGGTTGTCTTAAGAACAGTGCTTCTCCTGGGTATAGTTGTGGTGAAAGCTGGAGAAGTCAGCCCCAGAGTCGAGCTCAGTGGAACAGCAGAACTGCTGGCAGATGTTGGACTTGTTCCAGGAGCAGCGGAGGATGCTTGTGCCTGTACCACAGAGGTTATCGTTGTTTCTGCCCCTTCAGAGGTGACCTGCTCAGGAGTGGATGTCACAGTAGGGCTTGACTGGCCTGGAGTGGTGGCTGAAGTCTTGAGGCTGGAGCTTTCTGCTGTCGTTGTCTGGATTCCGGAGGTTGTCACAAGTGGAGACATTTCCGGCTGAGCTGAAGAGCCTGAAGCCGTAGACCCAGACTCAGATGTGGGCTGCACTGCGGAGGAGGTGCCTTCCAGCCTTGTGGTGGTGGATGCTGTGGTGGACTGAACAAGAGATGTGGCCACACCTGTAGCTGTGGAGGTTGTCTCAAGGAAAGTGCTGCTGGGGGGTGTAGTTGTGGTGAAAGCTGGTGAAGTGATCTCAAGAGTAGAGACCACAGGAAGGACAGAAGTGGTGGCAGAAGTTGGTCTTGTCCCAGGAGCAGAGGACATTGTTTGTTCAAAGCCAGTGCTGGTTGCTGCTCCTATCTTTGTCACTGGGATGGCTACATGGCCACCAGGGGATGTTCCCGCAAGGCTGGATTGGAATGGAGTGGTGGCTGAAGTCTTGAGGCTGGAGCTTTCTCCCGTGGTCGACAGGATTTTGGAGGTTGTCACATGAGAGGACATTTCCGGCTGAGATGAAGAGACTGAAGCCATAGACTCAGATGTGGGCTGCACAAAGGAGGAGGTGCCTTCCAGCCTTGTGGTGGTGGATGCTGTGGTGGACTGAACAAGAGATTTGGCCACACCAGTAGCAGTGGAGGTTGTCTCAAGAACAGTCCTGCTGGTGGGTGTAGGTGTGCTGAATGTTGGGGAAGTGGTCACCAGCGTAGATCTCAGAGAAAGAGCAGAAGTGGTGGTAGAATTTGGTCTTGTCCCAGCAACAGATGATATTGTTTGTTCAAAGCCAGTGCTGGTTGCAGCTCCTATCTTTGTCACTGGAATTTCTACATGGCCACCAGGTGATGTTCCAGCTGGGCTGGAATGGATTGCAGTGGTGGCTGAAGTCTTGAGGCTGGACATTTCTCCAGTGATCGGCAGCATTGTGGAGGTCGTCTCATGTGGCGTCGTCTCCGGCTGAGCTGAAGAGACTGAAGCTGTAGACTCAGATGTGGGCTGCACAAAGGAGGTGGTGCCTTCTGGACTTGTGCTGCTGGACACATTTGGGGACTCAATGACTGAGGTGGTCAGAGCCGCAGCTGTGGAGGTTGTCTTAAGAACAGTGCTTCTCCTGGGTATAGTTGTGGTGAAAGCTGGAGAAGTCAGCCCCAGAGTTGAGCTCAGTGGAACAGCAGAATTGCTGGCAGAAGTTAAACTTGTTCCAGGAGCAGCGGAGGATGTTTGTGCCCGTACCACAGAGGGCGTCGTTGTTTCTGCCCCTTCAGAGGTGACCTGCTCAGGAGTGGATGTCACAGTAGGGCTTGACTGGCCTTGAGTGGTGGCTGAAGTCTTGAGGCTGGAGCTTTCTGCTGTCGTTGAGATGATTGTGGAGGTTGTCACTAGTGGTGAGGTTTCTGTCTGAGATGAAGAGCCTGAAGGCGTAGACCCAGGCTCAGATGTGGACTGCGCAGCTGAGGTGGTGCCTTCCAGCCCTGTGGTCCTGGACGCGGTGGTTGACCCAATGGTGGATGTGCCCAGATCGGCAGCTGAGGAGGTTGTCTCAACTACCGTTCTGGTGGTGGGTGGAGCTGTGCTGAGAGATGGGCTACTTGTCTCAAGAGTAGTGCTCAGAGGAAGAGCAGAAGTGGTCACAGAAGTTGGACTTGTCCTGGGAGCAGAGGTCGATGTTTGGGTGAGGACCGTGCTGCTCACTGCTGTTGTCTCTGTTGCTGCACTGGTGACCTGCTGACTCAGGGCACTCTCAGAGGTGCTGGATTGCATGGCTGTGGTGGCTGAAGTCTTTCCAGTGGAGGTTTGTTCAGCATTCGAGAGGACTGTGGAGGTTGTCTGAAATGGAGATGTGACAGCTCTAGTGGAAGAGGCTGCAGCCGTAGACTCGGGAGGCGATGTGGCCTGTGCACCCGAGGTGGAGAATTCTGTTGTCAAGGAGGTGAGCACAGTGCTGGGCTCAGAGCTTAAAGCTGACGTAGAAGCAGCGGTTGAGGTTGTCTGCAACGACCTGGTGGTGCCGGTAGTTGTGGTGAAAGGTGGTGAAGTGCTCGCCAGAGCAGAGCTGCTTGGAAGTGAAGAGGCGGTGGCAGAAGTTGGGCTTGTGCCAGGAGCAGCGGAGGATGTTTCTTCACGATCCACTGAAGTTGCCGTCCTTCCTGTCCCTTCCGTAGTGACCTGATCACTGGTGGATGTCTCAGTTAGGCTGGACTGGACTGGAGTGGTGGCTGAAGCCATGAGGCTGGAGATTTCTGCTGTGGTGTACCGGCCTGCAAAGGTTGTCACAGGTTGAGATGTCTCCAGCCGAGTTGAAGAGCCTGAAGCTGTAGACTCAGGCTGGGATGTGGACTGCGCAGCTGAGGCGGTGCCTTCCGAGCTTGTGGTTCTGGACGCAGTGCTTGACCCAAGAGTGGATGTGCCCAGATCAGCAGCTGAGGAGGTTGTCTCAACTACCGTTCTGGTGGTGGGTGGAGCTGTGCTGAGAGATGGGCTACTTGTCTCAAGAGTAGTGCTCAGAGGAAGAGCAGAAGTGGTCACAGAAGTTGGACTTGTCCCGGGAGCAGAGGTCGATGTTTGGGTGAGGACCGTGCTGCTCACTGCTGTTGTCTCTGTTGCTGCACTGGTGACCTGCTGACTCAGGGCACTCTCAGAGGTGCTGGATTGCATGGCTGTGGTGGCTGAAGTCTTTCCAGTGGAGGTTTGTTCAGCATTCGAGAGGACTGTGGAGGTTGTCTGAAATGGGGATGTGACAGCTCTAGTGGAAGAGGCTGCAGCCGTAGACTCCGGAGGCGATGTGGCCTGTGCACCCGAGGTGGAGAATTCTGTTGTCAAGGAGGTGAGCACAGTGCTGGGCTCAGAGCCTAAAGCTGACGTAGAAGCAGCGGTTGAGGTTGTCTGCAACGACCTGGTGGTGCCGGTAGTTGGGGTGAAAGGTGGTGAAGTGCTCGCCAGAGCAGAGCTGCTTGGAAGTGAAGAGGCGGTGGCAGAAGTTGGGCTTGTGCCAGGAGCAGCGGAGGATGTTTCTTCACGATCCACTGAAGTTGCCGTCCTTCCTGTCCCTTCCGTAGTGACCTGATCACTGGTGGATGTCTCAGTTAGGCTGGACTGGACTGGAGTGGTGGCTGAAGCCATGAGGCTGGAGATTTCTGCTGTGGTTGACCGGCCTGCAAAGGTTGTCACAGGTTGAGATGTCTCCAGCCGAGTTGAAGAGCCTGAAGCTGTAGACTCAGGCTGGGATGTGGACTGCGCAGCTGAGGTGGTGCCTTCCGAGCTTGTGGTTCTGGAGGCGGTGGTTGACCCAAGAGTGGATGTGCCCAGATCAGCAGCTGAGGAGGCAGTCTCAGCTGCAGTGCTGGTGATGGGTAAAGCTGTGCTGAGAGATGGGCTACTTGTCTCAAGAGTAGTGCTCAGAGGAAGAGCAGAAGTGGTCACAGAAGTTGGACTTGTCCCGGGAGCAGAGGACGATGTTTGGGTGAGGACCGTGCTGCTCACTGCTGTTGTCTCTGTTGCTGCACTGGTGACCTGCTGACTCAGGGCACTCTCAGTGGTGCTGGATTGCATGGCTGTGGTGGCTGAAGTCTTTCCAGTGGTGGTTTGTTCAGCTGTCGAGAAGACTGTGGAGGTTGTCTCCGATGGAGATGTGACAGCTCTAGTGGAAGAGGCTGCAGCCGTAGACTCGGAAGGCGATGTGGCCTGTGCACTCGAGGTGGAGAATTCTGTTGTCAAGGAGGTGAGCACAGTGCTGGGCTCAGAGCTTAAAGCTGACGGAGAAGCAGCGGTTGAGGTTGTCTCCAATGGCGTGGTGGTGCCAGTTGTTGTGGTGAGAGCCGGTGAAGTGGTCTCCAGAGCAGAGCTGCTTGAAAGTGAAGAGGTGGTGGCAGAAGTTGGGCTTGTGCCAGGAGCAGCGGAGGATGTTTGTGCCCGTACCACAGAGGGCGTCGTTGTTTCTGCCCCTTCAGAGGTGACCTGCTCAGGAGTGAATGTCACAGTAGGGCTTGACTGGCCTTGAGTGGTGGCTGAAGTGTTGAGGCTGGAGCTTTCTGCTGTCGTTGAGATGATTGTGGAGGTTTTCACTAGTGGTGAGGTTTCTGGCTGAGATGAAGAGCCTGAAGGCGTAGACCCAGGCTCAGATGTGGACTGCGCAGCTGAGGTGGTGCCTTCCAGCCCTGTGGTCCTGGACGCGGTGGTTGACCCAATGGTGGATGTGCCCAGATCAGCAGCTGAGGAGGTTGTCTCAACTACCATTCTGGTGGTGGGTGGAGCTGTGCTGAGAGATGGGCTACTTGTCTCAAGAGTAGTGCTCAGAGGAAGAGCAGAAGTGGTCACAGAAGTTGGACTTGTCCCAGGAGCAGAGGTCGATGTTTGGGTGAGGACCGTGCTGCTCACTGCTGTTGTCTCTGTTGCTGCACTGGTGACCTGCTGACTCAGGGCACTCTCAGAGGTGCTGGATTGCATGGCTGTGGTGGCTGAAGTCTTTCCAGTGGAGGTTTGTTCAGCATTCGAGAGGACTGTGGAGGTTGTCTGAAATGGGGATGTGACAGCTCTAGTGGAAGAGGCTGCAGCCGTAGACTCCGGAGGCGATGTGGCCTGTGCACCCGAGGTGGAGAATTCTGTTGTCAAGGAGGTGAGCACAGTGCTGGGCTCAGAGCCTAAAGCTGACGTAGAAGCAGCGGTTGAGGTTGTCTGCAACGACCTGGTGGTGCCGGTAGTTGTGGTGAAAGGTGGTGAAGTGCTCGCCAGAGCAGAGCTGCTTGGAAGTGAAGAGGCGGTGGCTGAAGTTGGGCTTGTGCCAGGAGCAGCGGAGGATGTTTCTTCACGATCCACTGAAGTTGCCGTCCTTCCTGTCCCTTCCGTAGTGACCTGATCACTGGTGGATGTCTCAGTTAGGCTGGACTGGACTGGAGTGGTGGCTGAAGCCATGAGGCTGGAGATTTCTGCTGTGGTGTACCGGCCTGCAAAGGTTGTCACAGGTTGAGATGTCTCCAGCCGAGTTGAAGAGCCTGAAGCTGTAGACTCAGGCTGGGATGTGGACTGCGCAGCTGAGGTGGTGCCTTCCGAGCTTGTGGTTCTGGAGGCGGTGGTTGACCCAAGAGTGGATGTGCCCAGATCAGCAGCTGAGGAGGCAGTCTCAGCTGCAGTGCTGGTGATGGGTAAAGCTGTGCTGAGAGATGGGCTACTTGTCTCAAGAGTAGTGCTCAGAGGAAGAGCAGAAGTGGTCACAGAAGTTGGACTTGTCCCGGGAGCAGAGGTCGATGTTTGGGTGAGGACCGTGCTGCTCACTGCTGTTGTCTCTGTTGCTGCACTGGTGACCTGCTGACTCAGGGCACTCTCAGTGGTGCTGGATTGCATGGCTGTGGTGGCTGAAGTCTTTCCAGTGGTGGTTTGTTCAGCTGTCGAGAAGACTGTGGAGGTTGTCTCCGATGGAGATGTGACAGCTCTAGTGGAAGAGGCTGCAGCCGTAGACTCGGAAGGCGATGTGGCCTGTGCACTCGAGGTGGAGAATTCTGTTGTCAAGGAGGTGAGCACAGTGCTGGGCTCAGAGCTTAAAGCTGACGGAGAAGCAGCGGTTGAGGTTGTCTCCAATGGCGTGGTGGTGCCAGTTGTTGTGGTGAGAGCCGGTGAAGTGGTCTCCAGAGCAGAGCTGCTTGAAAGTGAAGAGGTGGTGGCAGAAGTTGGGCTTGTGCCAGGAGCAGCGGAGGATGTTTGTGCCCGTACCACAGAGGGCGTCGTTGTTTCTGCCCCTTCAGAGGTGACCTGCTCAGGAGTGAATGTCACAGTAGGGCTTGACTGGCCTTGAGTGGTGGCTGAAGTGTTGAGGCTGGAGCTTTCTGCTGTCGTTGAGATGATTGTGGAGGTTTTCACTAGTGGTGAGGTTTCTGGCTGAGATGAAGAGCCTGAAGGCGTAGACCCAGGCTCAGATGTGGACTGCGCAGCTGAGGTGGTGCCTTCCAGCCCTGTGGTCCTGGACGCGGTGGTTGACCCAATGGTGGATGTGCCCAGATCAGCAGCTGAGGAGGTTGTCTCAACTACCGTTCTGGTGGTGGGTGGAGCTGTGCTGAGAGATGGGCTACTTGTCTCAAGAGTAGTGCTCAGAGGAAGAGCAGAAGTGGTCACAGAAGTTGGACTTGTCCCGGGAGCAGAGGTCGATGTTTGGGTGAGGACCGTGCTGCTCACTGCTGTTGTCTCTGTTGCTGCACTGGTGACCTGCTGACTCAGGGCACTCTCAGAGGTGCTGGATTGCATGGCTGTGGTGGCTGAAGTCTTTCCAGTGGAGGTTTGTTCAGCATTCGAGAGGACTGTGGAGGTTGTCTGAAATGGGGATGTGACAGCTCTAGTGGAAGAGGCTGCAGCCGTAGACTCCGGAGGCGATGTGGCCTGTGCACCCGAGGTGGAGAATTCTGTTGTCAAGGAGGTGAGCACAGTGCTGGGCTCAGAGCCTAAAGCTGACGTAGAAGCAGCGGTTGAGGTTGTCTGCAACGACCTGGTGGTGCCGGTAGTTGTGGTGAAAGGTGGTGAAGTGCTCGCCAGAGCAGAGCTGCTTGGAAGTGAAGAGGCGGTGGCTGAAGTTGGGCTTGTGCCAGGAGCAGCGGAGGATGTTTCTTCACGATCCACTGAAGTTGCCGTCCTTCCTGTCCTTTCCGTAGTGACCTGATCACTGGTGGATGTCTCAGTTAGGCTGGACTGGACTGGAGTGGTGGCTGAAGCCATGAGGCTGGAGATTTCTGCTGTGGTTGACCGGCCTGCAAAGGTTGTCACAGGTTGAGATGTCTCCAGCCGAGTTGAAGAGCCTGAAGCTGTAGACTCAGGCTGGGATGTGGACTGCGCAGCTGAGGTGGTGCCTTCCGAGCTTGTGGTTCTGGAGGCGGTGGTTGACCCAAGAGTGGATGTGCCCAGATCAGCAGCTGAGGAGGCAGTCTCAGCTGCAGTGCTGGTGATGGGTAAAGCTGTGCTGAGAGATGGGCTACTTGTCTCAAGAGTAGTGCTCAGAGGAAGAGCAGAAGTGGTCACAGAAGTTGGACTTGTCCCGGGAGCAGAGGACGATGTTTGGGTGAGGACCGTGCTGCTCACTGCTGTTGTCTCTGTTGCTGCACTGGTGACCTGCTGACTCAGGGCACTCTCAGAGGTGCTGGATTGCATGGCTGTGGTGGCTGAAGTCTTTCCAGTGGTGGTTTGTTCAGCTGTCGAGAAGACTGTGGAGGTTGTCTCCGATGGAGATGTGACAGCTCTAGTGGAAGAGGCTGCAGCCGTAGACTCGGAAGGCGATGTGGCCTGTGCACTCGAGGTGGAGAATTCTGTTGTCAAGGAGGTGAGCACAGTGCTGGGCTCAGAGCTTAAAGCTGACGGAGAAGCAGCGGTTGAGGTTGTCTCCAATGGCGTGGTGGTGCCAGTTGTTGTGGTGAGAGCCGGTGAAGTGGTCTCCAGAGCAGAGCTGCTTGAAAGTGAAGAGGTGGTGGCAGAAGTTGGGCTTGTGCCAGGAGCAGCGGAGGATGTTTGTGCCCGTACCACAGAGGGCGTCGTTGTTTCTGCCCCTTCAGAGGTGACCTGCTCAGGAGTGGATGTCACAGTAGGGCTTGACTGGCCTTGAGTGGTGGCTGAAGTGTTGAGGCTGGAGCTTTCTGCTGTCGTTGAGATGATTGTGGAGGTTTTCACTAGTGGTGAGGTTTCTGGCTGAGATGAAGAGCCTGAAGGCGTAGACCCAGGCTCAGATGTGGACTGCGCAGCTGAGGTGGTGCCTTCCAGCCCTGTGGTCCTGGACGCGGTGGTTGACCCAATGGTGGATGTGCCCAGATCAGCAGCTGAGGAGGTTGTCTCAACTACCATTCTGGTGGTGGGTGGAGCTGTGCTGAGAGATGGGCTACTTGTCTCAAGAGTAGTGCTCAGAGGAAGAGCAGAAGTGGTCACAGAAGTTGGACTTGTCCCGGGAGCAGAGGTCGATGTTTGGGTGAGGACCGTGCTGCTCACTGCTGTTGTCTCTGTTGCTGCACTGGTGACCTGCTGACTCAGGGCACTCTCAGAGGTGCTGGATTGCATGGCTGTGGTGGCTGAAGTCTTTCCAGTGGAGGTTTGTTCAGCATTCGAGAGGACTGTGGAGGTTGTCTGAAATGGGGATGTGACAGCTCTAGTGGAAGAGGCTGCAGCCGTAGACTCCGGAGGCGATGTGGCCTGTGCACCCGAGGTGGAGAATTCTGTTGTCAAGGAGGTGAGCACAGTGCTGGGCTCAGAGCCTAAAGCTGACGTAGAAGCAGCGGTTGAGGTTGTCTGCAACGACCTGGTGGTGCCGGTAGTTGTGGTGAAAGGTGGTGAAGTGCTCGCCAGAGCAGAGCTGCTTGGAAGTGAAGAGGCGGTGGCTGAAGTTGGGCTTGTGCCAGGAGCAGCGGAGGATGTTTCTTCACGATCCACTGAAGTTGCCGTCCTTCCTGTCCCTTCCGTAGTGACCTGATCACTGGTGGATGTCTCAGTTAGGCTGGACTGGACTGGAGTGGTGGCTGAAGCCATGAGGCTGGAGATTTCTGCTGTGGTTGACCGGCCTGCAAAGGTTGTCACAGGTTGAGATGTCTCCAGCCGAGTTGAAGAGCCTGAAGCTGTAGACTCAGGCTGGGATGTGGACTGCGCAGCTGAGGTGGTGCCTTCCGAGCTTGTGGTTCTGGAGGCGGTGGTTGACCCAAGAGTGGATGTGCCCAGATCAGCAGCTGAGGAGGCAGTCTCAGCTGCAGTGCTGGTGATGGGTAAAGCTGTGCTGAGAGATGGGCTACTTGTCTCAAGAGTAGTGCTCAGAGGAAGAGCAGAAGTGGTCACAGAAGTTGGACTTGTCCCGGGAGCAGAGGACGATGTTTGGGTGAGGACCGTGCTGCTCACTGCTGTTGTCTCTGTTGCTGCACTGGTGACCTGCTGACTCAGGGCACTCTCAGTGGTGCTGGATTGCATGGCTGTGGTGGCTGAAGTCTTTCCAGTGGTGGTTTGTTCAGCTGTCGAGAAGACTGTGGAGGTTGTCTCCGATGGAGATGTGACAGCTCTAGTGGAAGAGGCTGCAGCCGTAGACTCGGAAGGCGATGTGGCCTGTGCACTCGAGGTGGAGAATTCTGTTGTCAAGGAGGTGAGCACAGTGCTGGGCTCAGAGCTTAAAGCTGACGGAGAAGCAGCGGTTGAGGTTGTCTCCAATGGCGTGGTGGTGCCAGTTGTTGTGGTGAGAGCCGGTGAAGTGGTCTCCAGAGCAGAGCTGCTTGAAAGTGAAGAGGTGGTGGCAGAAGTTGGGCTTGTGCCAGGAGCAGCGGAGGATGTTTGTGCCCGTACCACAGAGGGCGTCGTTGTTTCTGCCCCTTCAGAGGTGACCTGCTCAGGAGTGGATGTCACAGTAGGGCTTGACTGGCCTTGAGTGGTGGCTGAAGTGTTGAGGCTGGAGCTTTCTGCTGTCGTTGAGATGATTGTGGAGGTTTTCACTAGTGGTGAGGTTTCTGGCTGAGATGAAGAGCCTGAAGGCGTAGACCCAGGCTCAGATGTGGACTGCGCAGCTGAGGTGGTGCCTTCCAGCCCTGTGGTCCTGGACGCGGTGGTTGACCCAATGGTGGATGTGCCCAGATCAGCAGCTGAGGAGGTTGTCTCAACTACCATTCTGGTGGTGGGTGGAGCTGTGCTGAGAGATGGGCTACTTGTCTCAAGAGTAGTGCTCAGAGGAAGAGCAGAAGTGGTCACAGAAGTTGGACTTGTCCCGGGAGCAGAGGTCGATGTTTGGGTGAGGACCGTGCTGCTCACTGCTGTTGTCTCTGTTGCTGCACTGGTGACCTGCTGACTCAGGGCACTCTCAGAGGTGCTGGATTGCATGGCTGTGGTGGCTGAAGTCTTTCCAGTGGAGGTTTGTTCAGCTGTCGAGAGGACTGTGGAGGTTGTCTGAAATGGGGATGTGACAGCTCTAGTGGAAGAGGCTGCAGCCGTAGACTCCGGAGGCGATGTGGCCTGTGCACCCGAGGTGGAGAATTCTGTTGTCAAGGAGGTGAGCACAGTGCTGGGCTCAGAGCTTAAAGCTGACGGAGAAGCAGCGGTTGAGGTTGTCTGCAACGACCTGGTGGTGCCGGTAGTTGTGGTGAAAGGTGGTGAAGTGCTCGCCAGAGCAGAGCTGCTTGGAAGTGAAGAGGCGGTGGCTGAAGTTGGGCTTGTGCCAGGAGCAGCGGAGGATGTTTCTTCACGATCCACTGAAGTTGCCGTCCTTCCTGTCCCTTCCGTAGTTACCTGATCACTGGTGGATGTCTCAGTTAGGCTGGACTGGACTGGAGTGGTGGCTGAAGCCATGAGGCTGGAGATTTCTGCTGTGGTTGACTGGCCTGCAAAGGTTGTCACAGGTTGAGATGTCTCCAGCCGAGTTGAAGAGCCTGAAGCTGTAGACTCAGGCTGGGATGTGGACTGTGCAGCTGAGGCGGTGCCTTCCGAGCTTGTGGTTCTGGACGCAGTGCTTGACCCAAGAGTGGATGTGCCCAGATCAGCAGCTGAGGAGGCAGTCTCAGCTGCAGTGCTGGTGATGGGTAAAGCTGTGCTGAGAGATGGGCTACTTGTCTCAAGAGTAGTGCTCAGAGGAAGAGCAGAAGTGGTCACAGAAGTTGGACTTGTCCCGGGAGCAGAGGTCGATGTTTGGGTGAGGACCGTGCTGCTCACTGCTGTTGTCTCTGTTGCTGCACTGGTGACCTGCTGACTCAGGGCACTCTCAGTGGTGCTGGATTGCATGGCTGTGGTGGCTGAAGTCTTTCCAGTGGTGGTTTGTTCAGCTGTCGAGAAGACTGTGGAGGTTATCTCCGATGGAGATGTGACAGCTCTAGTGGAAGAGGCTGCAGCCGTAGACTTGGGAGGCGATGTGGCCTTTGCAGTCGTGGTTGAGGGTTCCATTTTCCTGGATGTTTGTGAAACCGTAGTTTCACCATCCGTTGTGTTTGACCTTTCTTCTGTCCTGGATATTATATTCGTTGTGGTTGTTTTCTCATTTCCAAGAGTTTCAGGAGATGTTGTTGTCGTATCTGTAGTTGATTTTATTTCTTTTGTGGTCTGTCCTGTCGAATGAGTTTTTGTTTTCTCTGAATTTCCTGTTATCGAAATTAATTTTTCTGTTAATTTTTTATAACGTCTGGGATTCTTTACTCTCTATATTATTCAAACATATTGCTGTGTATTCGTTTTTTTCTAAATACTGTTTTACTTCATTTTTTTCATTTTCCTATGTCATACTTGAGAGATTTCCTTTTGCAGGTGTTTTGGTAATGCGTTCTATATTTACATCTCCTCTGATATTAATACATGAGGAGACTCAGGAATCTATATGCTGATCAAGATCTCTCTTAAATTATGTTAGTATAGAGTAACAGAATGGTTTGTGTTGGATGGGATCCAGAAAATTCTTGTGTTCCACTCTCTGCCATGGGCAGGAGCATCTTCTACTATCCCAGGTTGCTCAACATCCCATCCAATGTGGCCCTGGACACTTCCAGTGATCCAGGGGCAGCCGCAGCTGCTCTGGTCACCCTGTGCCACCACCATCACTAGGAACAATTCTTTCCTAATACCTGTCCTAAATCAACCCTCTCTAAGCTTGAAGCCATTCCCGTATGTCCTCTCCCTCAATTCCTTGACCCAAATCCCTCTCCAGCTCTCTTGGAACCCTTTCAGGCACTGGGAAGACCTCTAAGTTCTCCCTGGAGCCGTCTCATCTACAGGCTGGACAATCCCTTTTTCCTTGGTCTGGCTCCACATGAGAGCTGCTCTGTCATTCTGCTCACCTTGGGGGCCTCCTCTGGACTCAGTCCAACAGGCTGAGTGATCACTGGACCTTTACCCCTTCAACAATGGTGTTATCAACAAAACCTCTTGCACTTTATCTCTTCATTCATGCACTGAAATCAACAGACATGTCCAGCTGGAGGTTCTCTGAAGAGATCTTCAGAGAACATTAAAACCACAATGTTCTTTGCATCTGAACATGTGCATTTGCGTGTGCAAGGTATCCCAGTTTCCTCCACTGCAATTCAGAAGAGCCATTCTGGTTTTTTTCAAATAACTTTCATTCTAATCCTGTTTTCCAAAATATTTGCAAGATTTCTAACTTTTATTGTACTATAGATAATATTTCAAATTATTTAGGAGCAACTAAGGTGGAGAACTGATGGCATTTAAAATGTAATCTCACTTACTGCCAGGCATTATTTGTTATGTATTTTAATCCAAGTTTTCTCATCCAAACCCAGAAAAGAACAGTAACAACCATCTATGAGGATTTGCCTGCGCCCTGGATAATTTCTTCTTTTAGGAAAGTGTTATGTGAATCACTGTTAAAATTTATTTTCTGATTAAATTTTTAGCCCAGATGAGGGTTTCCCTTTGGCTGAAACCTTTTGTCAAAAAGGAAATTGAATCAGGCTGTACCAGTTTGTTCTTTTTCTTACTTCTTAAGACTTTATTATCTTATATGGTCTTGTTATTATTTAGTACTTAGTTTTAAGATTCTTCTGCTTTTTGCAGTAAAGCTAGTTAGCAGAAAATTCCCCACACTTCTTCCTTTTCAACGAGAAATCACATTCCTACCCAACCCTATCTTTTTGATGTCCCCTGTTTTCCATGGAAAAGAGGGTTCAAAGACTGTCTGTTGAGAGTTTTCTGGAACAGCTCCTCAAGAACACTGAGATGATTTGGGATTTAAATATATATTTCACTGAGGGACATCAGTCATGTCTGTAATTCCTAGATTTCGAAGTAGTAGTAGATACCTCAGTAGGTATATATAGGGGCCAAGAAACACACTCTGAACAAGTCCAACATTTTTCAAAATACTCTGAACAAGTCCAACATTTTTTCCAGCTGCTTTTTACGTAAGCATTACATATTCATGCTCTGTTTTTTTCACGCTTTCTGAATTGGCAACACCTTAAAAAATCTGCTATTCATCCATAGCTTTTTCAGTGACGACAACACAATAGCCATGGGTTTGTCACCCCAATTAAATTCCCCTGTTCCCCTGAGGTGGACGCAAATGTTCCAAACTATCTCCATGGTGTGGTTCTAAGGAGGGGCTCATTCTATTAATAATCTGTCACTGGAATCACACCCCGGTCTCTCCCCTGTCAGGTTGGTTGTGTCACCTCAGGAGATTCTCTTCTGGTAACGCATTCCAGGCTCGTTAGTAATGCTTGGGCTTGACACCCACCAGGAAATGAGCAGGGCTGGCATCCTGCCTCAGGCAGCGCCGTTGGGAGAGGAAGGATGGAGAAAGGGAGAGGGGGACTCAGATCAAGCTCTTTCAAATGCAAGGAATCACTATCACATGCCACCATCCTCACAAACAACTTCATGGAATTGTAGTTTAGCTGTAGTTTGGTTCCTCCCTGCCTTAAAGCCCATCTTGTTTCATCCCTACCTTCCACCATCTCAGATTACTCCAAATCCTGTCGAACCTGGCCTTGGACACTTCTAGGCCAGGGAATAGGGCAGCCCCAGCCACACTGGGCAATCTGTGCCAGGGCCTCATCACCCTCTGAATTTTTCCCTAATATCTCATCTCTATCACTTTGAAGCCATTTCCCCTCATTCTGTTACTCTAGGCTCTTGGAAATTCTCTCTCTCTCTCCATCTTTCTTGTTGGCTCCCTTCAGGTTCTGGAAGGCCACAGAGTCACCTCAAAACTTCTCTCCTCCAGACTGAACAGCCCCAGTTCTCCCAGCAGAGCTGATCTATGCCTTTGATCAGGTTCTGGAAGGCCGCAGGTCACCCCAAAGCTTCTCTCCTCCAGACTGAACAGCCCCAGTTTACCCAGCAGGGCTTCTCTATCCCTTTGATCCTCCTGGAGCCTCCTCTGGACTCTTTCTCCTGCGCTGGGACCCCCAGGCTGGAGACAGCTCTGCAGGTGGGGTCTCACCTGAGGCAGGCAGAGTCACACCAAATCTCTTTGTTGTCACAACTCACCAGCTGGACAATGGACGAGTTTCTGTGGGGTTTTTGCAGGTATTTGTTCTACCTGCACTCCCTGAGTTTGCTGTGCACCCACCTGGAGCCCCTTGCACTGTCAGGGGCTGTGTGACCACATGAACACTGTGCAAAGCACAGCTCTGAGCTGTCCCTCCCTGCAGGGCTTGTCACCTGTGATCCAGCCCAGAGCAAGGCCCAGCTCTGTCTGTTATATACAAAAATAATGCCCTGTCTCTTCCCCATTCCTAAATCTCTGTTGTCTTTCTGGATTCCAGCCTCAAACAAGTGATGCTTTGGTATTTTGTGCATGAGAAGGGTTAGAAAACAGCAGAATATTACAAATAACAGGTGTGGTAATATTAATGTTAGGACAGAATGGAAGGTCAGAGAAGAGTCAGAGAAAGGAAGGGGCAGCCAATATGGCAATGAGTAAATTGGTAGTAGCTCCTCAAGCTTTGCTTCTACTCACAGAACTGTCCTTGATTTTAATGGTCATGATATTGAACATTGCAGAGTTTTTGGAATTGAGGCAGCATGTAAAAACATTGGAGGGACAGGACACAGGGAATGGCTCCCCACTGCCATAGGGCAGGGTTGGATGGGATATTGGGGAGAAATTCCTCCTTGTGGGGGTCAGGATGGAATTCCCAGAGCAGCTGGGGCTGCCCCTGGATCCCTGGCAGTGCCCAAGGCCAGGCTGGGCAGGGCTGGGAGCAGCCTGGGACAGTGGGAGGTGTCCCTGCCATGGCAGGGGTGGCACTGGATGGGCTTTAAGGTCCTTTCCAATCCAAACCATTCCATGCTATAAAATATATATGTACAATATAAATAAATGTAAATGTAAATGTAAATGTAAATATATATAAATCAGAATATAAATATAATAATATAAAAATATAAAATAAAAATGATCACATGACTATAACTATAGCTATAACAATAACATAAATATAAATATAAATATAAATATATATGTAAATATATATGTAAATATATATGTAAATAAATGTAAATGTAAATGTAAATGTAAGTATGTATAAATCAGAATATAAATAAAATAATATAAAAATATTAAATAAAAATGATCATATTACTATAACTAACTATAGTTATAACTATAACATAAATATAAATATAAATATAAATATAAATATAAATATAAATATAAATATAAATATATGTAAATGTAAATGTAAATATGTATAAATCAGAATATAAATATAATAATATAAAAATATAAAATAAAAAAGATCATATAACTATAACTAACTATAACTATAACATAAATATAAATATTAATATTAATATTAATAGAGGTAAATGTAAATATAAGTAAGCCTGTAAATATAATTATAACTAAACATATAAATATAAATATAAATATAAATATAAATATAAATATAAATATAAATATAAATAAATGTAAATATAAGTAAGCCTGTAAATATAGTTATAACTAAACCTATAAATATAAATATGAATATATATAAATATATATTTCTTATCCAAAAAAGTATACAGATCTCTATAAATATCAGTAATAAGTAGGGTTTTTCCCTAAAATGTGTAATACTGGAATCCCTGCACCTTGGTGCATTTATATTTTTATATATTATTTTCTATATTAACATATACATTATTTGCTATGTAAATATCTAGAGAATGGTTAAATTCCTCCTTTTTTTCCTGTACTACCTGGAGGTTTTAAGCCATTTCTGGCCATGTCCAATAGACTTGTTATGAGGGATTTTTCAGAATGCTGAAAGAGGGGACCTAACACTCCCCTGGCAGAGGGATCTGGTGATGCACAGAGCTAAATTCTCCATATCCCACCTCTCTGTATCCCAAATCCCTCTGGGATTTAACCTGGAACCACACATTTCTAACACTAATTCGATATATTCATATTTAAGCACTAACTTTGCAGACATTAAAATATTCAGATTGAATTGCAAACTCTAGAATAAGTGACCCTTCTCCTTCTAAAGGAACACAAATCCACCAAGAATTCATCAAAATATCAAAGTTTTGTCACTGGAACAGCAGGGATTTCCTGATCCCAGGCAGAAATTCCTAACAGGGGTTTCAAAGCTGGATTTATTTTGCAGTGCAGTGGGGAAAGTGAAATATTTCAACATTCACCTGCACTTAAAATCTGGCTCTGGGCAGGAATCCTCATGCAGATTTCTATTCACCAGCTCAGATAAAACCACCCTAAATCTTACCAAAATATGGTAAATTGATTGAAATTAATATTAATTAATAATTTTATTAATATTAAAACCTCTAAGTTTATAATTATTTTAATTAATTTTAATTATTTAATAATTTTATTAATATTAAAATTTCTAAGTGTTTTTGAGCCCGTATACTTTAAAGCAATGTTTAGCTCCAGTGTTTCCCCTCTAATTCAGAAATAAGACAGTCTTAAATACCTTTAATTTAAAACTAATTTCAATTAAGCTGCTGGTTGCATGAACAAAGACATTTTATATGTTGGCACCAATGCACTTTAAATATCTCTACTAATTTGAATTAATTAATTAATTAACTCTAGGGGAGTTCTGCAAGTCACCAGGACTCCAGGTCCTAAGTGTCCTATTTATTCCATAAAATGGTATTATAAACCTTTGAGTAACCACAATCACAAAACTGCTTTTCCAGAAATCAAATAAATGCAGCTTGATTAAAAATATTGAAATTTTAGATTACTAAATGCCTTCTAGATTTTAAATACAGAGACATTTCCAAAGCTAATTTTCATGTTATAAGAAATATAATTTCAGAGAGTGGAGCACCCCAGAGCCTCTGTCATTTCATTGTCATTCATAATGGCATTTTTACCCATTTCTTGAAAAAATACACAACTGGAAAATACTGTAAAACTCTCAAAATACTTTTAGCTTGATTATTTTCTAGTAACAATTGCAATTTGGTGTCCCCCCCCACCCTTTTATGATTTCAAAACTAAAGTGAGGAATGTAGATGAGCCGTTTATAAAGTAAATATTAACATCTCATTCATCTCTTTTCAGAAAACACAATTAACTTTGCCTGCTAAAATAAATGTTGCAATTTATATTTTGGCTTTTGCTCCATGAAATTAGATCAGCTCAGCTTTGGCAATTCCTCTGCATTTATATTCAATAAATTTGAAAAATAAATGTTGTCCTCTCTCTCATTTTCTTCTTTTAACTGATGAAAAAACTAATGAATAGAAGTGCTAAAAACTGGCAAGACCATGAACAAGATCAGGCCATCACTCCAAAGTGATTTGTGGTTTTTCAGTTGTATCACAAATTCTGGATAGATTTAATCATCAATGTGGTCTGAAGATGGGAATAAAACCTGGTTTGCTTTTTGTTTTAGTGGTCATAACTTAATTTACAAAGTCTGTTCAACTGTAGAAAATATACTGACACAGTTTTCCTAATAAAAAAGTAAATTTGTATTTTTTTAATTAAGTAATTAAATAAAGTATTTAATGCACTAAGTAATTAAATAAATTTAACTTACCAAAAGAGCAGCACAATACAACGATAAGACACAAAACCTTCATCTTTGATCGGGATAAATTTATCGTCCAATCCATCCTTTTTTTTTCCTTACAAGATTACAATTTTCTCACAAGATTAAGAATTTTCCCAAGTTCTCTTTGAGGATCTGCAGCTCTGGGCAGCACAGGAGTGACCCTCACACAGGAGGGGACACGATGAGTGTGATGGTCAAGGGGGAAATGTTCTTAAACTCCAACCCCTTGCATAACGCCAGCCCTTGGTGGAGGTTTGGGCCACACCTGTACCTGACAACCTGAGGATTTTCAAATTAGAACCTGGTACTTTCCCTCTAGGGAAGGTAAATAAGAAACTCTCTGCTTGAAAAGGTCAGCAGGAGTGAATCTGAGCATGAAATGAGCAGGAATGGGGACAGGCCTACACCCTCGGAGGCCACAATCACACATTCATCTCGCAGATATTTAAGTTCAGGGTGGACGCGGAGACAGGAGTTTGGCTGGGCTCTGAGTTTACATTTCAGTGGCACAGCTCTGGTCTGAGTGACAAAGAGCAAACATTTCCTTGATGCTCTCTGTAGTTGTTAGGAGCAGCAACAGCTCGGGGTGATTGATAAGAAAAGCCCCTTGGGATCATCCTTCCTTCCTTCCCAGCACTCGTTCCTCGGGATCAAAGGTGCATCCATTGCCAAAACTGCAAACTTGGCACAGTCTCAGTCATCCCCTGGGATTTCTCCCCTGGAGAATGGACAAAGGGATCCAGGAGAACTTCCCTGAGGGAATGCCCAGGGGTAAACCCATGGATAAAGCGGCAAAATCCAGCAAATCCAACCGTGCTGCTGTGGCAGATCCATGGGGGAGTTTAAGGGTAGATGAAGTTTAAGGAGGAACTGCCACACCCTTGATTCCAGATTGAAAAAGTTTTCCAATTATTGAAAATTGAAAAGGTTTCCAATTATTTTCAGCCATCACCAATAAATATTGAGTTTGATGTTTTATCCTTTTAATTCTTGATCAGGATTGATCTACAGGTGAACAGACTCTCTTTGGGTTTGGGTTCCTTAATCCCTCAAGTCTTGTCCCTGTTCTCTTTCCAGAATCCTGCCCCTCTTTCCTCTCACACCTCTTCCAAACCCAACATTTCTTGTTCAAGGTGAGCCCAGGAACAAGAAATAAATTCTTATTTGCATTTTCCATCACTTTTTATTGAATTCTCACTAAACCCTGCACTCAGGAAAGGCCTAAAACCTTTTTAATCCCTGATGAAGAGCTGTCATCAGCAGCTTAGTTCTAGGTTTAGAAGGACAGTTTTCCAACAGATGCCTGAAGAAAAGGAAATGTTTTCTGGATGACCTGGAAATTCTCTGGAAACCAATTCTAATTTGCTCAGCTGGAGGTTTTTATAAATTATTAATGAAATGTTCAGTTTGATTGGATTGAAGTTATTTTATACTTGTACAACTTGTAGGGGACAGTTCTGCTTTGAATATCCAAGGTATTTTTTATAAATGCTGGAGATAATTTCTATAAAAAATACCTTTTTCACACATAAAGAAGCAGTACACACTGGCATATACATTAACAACAAAATTAATGTAAATTCAGTTTTCCTAATTGAGGAACTAAATAGGTTTTAGAAGCCTGGATTCCTTCACACAAATGCTATTTCTCTGTACAATTTCTGTGATACCAAGACCCTCTTGCTTGGATAACACAGAAAGATCCAAAGTAACTCCCAGAGCTGCTGAAATTCCCTCAAGCACACCTGTCACGATGTGAGGGACTGACGTGGGCCCGTTCCTGCCTGGTTGTGCAAGAATTGGGTAAATTGAACATCCTTGACCTTTCCTCAAGTGTTACTAAGGGAGAAACAATTTGTGATTCACAACTCGTTTCTGCCAGGGTCGCCTCTTTGACGTGAGCTGTCTTTGGTTTCATCTCCCTGCGTAAAAAAGGTTGATAAATTGGAGGGGAGTGGAAAAATCATCCCAACTTTGGAGAGGAATCGTCCCAGCTTTGGAGGTAAATAAACCAGATGTAAATAAAATTATAAAACTGAAACAAAGGAGCTTTGGGGATGATTCTGAGGGTCTCCAAGGTTAAGTAAAAAGGAACAACCCATCCTGTTTTCATTTGGAATTTTAAGTACAAACAGCCCAGTGGACTCTGCTTATTTTAGTTGGGGTCTTAAAATCCTGGATGGAAGAGTTCCACACACACCTGCACCAAGAGGGAGGCCTGATACTGTTAGAAATTAGGATTTTAATTAATTTTTGCAGGCAAAACCTCCTCGTGGCAATAGGTTCTATGCCAAACACTTTTGTGATATAAAGATGATGGTTGCTGCAGGGAATACATGAGGGCCCTTGAAACAAGAGCTGTTCTTTCATGATGTGTCTGCAGTCACGTTTACATAATCCAGCATGGTTTCCTTTCATCAGAACTGGGTGTTTGCACTTCCCTGGCAGGGACACCTGGCTGCACACACTCCTGACTTCTCCAGTAAATGAAAGTGAAGGGAAAGCCTGAATGGTTTGGGAGGAATGCAGCACCTTAAGAAAAGCTGTGGGTTAATTTATAATTTCCTTTTTAAACCTGCCATTTGAAACAGAAATTAAGTTTCTTCAGAGAACTTCAGCTCTGAAACAGGGATAATTGCTGCACTTGTGCTGCTGGGGTAAAGGAAAGCTCAGTGGGAATGGAGTAGTTTGAGAAGGAATTCATAACAACTTTCATTCTTTGCCTGTCCCCTGTCAGTGAACACTCACTAAACTCTGATTGATTTATCAGGTTTTACCAGTTGGTTTTGTAACCAAATACTTCCTTCTGCTGGCATTAACTGAGAACTGCATTTGAAACCCAAACCATCACAGGGATCTGGAAGGAAGTGATTCCCCCTATTTTATTTTCCTTTATTTGTGGGTTAGGGCATTGTCTCCGTTTATCAGCACTGTCTGAACAGAAATCCTCTCAGCAGCTCCTCTGCCAGGTGCACCCCACACCCAGACCCACCTGTGACGCAGGTGACTCCCTAAAATTAGAACACAATGCAATGCTGAAAGCTAAAAGGAGAATCTGGACAATGTTTCCTGTAAATGGGTGCTCAAACAAAAACCTTTGGCCGTTGAGTGACCCCCAACACCCTTGGTCTGCGTGGGGGGAATCCAGAACCTGCAAGGAAGAACTGAAACAATTCCACAGCCCAGGGAGAATTTCTGAGGGAGTAACCAGACATACAGATAATGCACCACAGAGGAAAAGTTTCCAGAAAATCATGTGAAATCTCCCTGGTTTAAAGGGTATGAACACTTTCCAGGTGATACTGGGAGAGGAAACACTTCTGAAGGAAGACATAGTTCACAGGATCCCAGAATGGGTTGGGTTGAAAGAAACCTTAAAGATCATCTCATTCCTTGACCTTCCACTAGAAGGATGATGATCTACCCCAGATAAACTCTTTCAAACACTAAATAAAATAAAATAATTGGCTGATCACTCTTAATAAATCCATAAATTCCTCACCTGCCAAGATGCTCTGCAGCCAGTCTGGGATGTCCATCCCTGAGGTGTCCTTGGAGCTCAGTGGCCCCTTGACCTCAACCCTCGTGTACAAAGTGGGTCTGAGCAGGGTCCCTCCAGGATCCCCAGTGTCCCCAGTGCCAGGTGCCACCAGACCTGTCTGCACCCTGAGGGTGTCAGCAGAAGGGTCCCCAGTTCTGCTCCTCCCGTGCTGGAGCCCCTGGGCTCTGTCATTGACAGAGTTGTGCAGAGCTGGGAGGGGAGAAGATCCTTCAGCATCAGGGGCTGCCACAGGAAAAGGCTGGGGAGGGTCCCCTCTGCCACCCTGGTGGTGGAGGGACAGTGATGTGCGTGCCCTTTGTGTCATGGGGGGCTTTGGGTCATGCCTCGAGGGCTCTGCGAGCACCAGCGAGGGGTCGAGGGGCTGTGGGGCCAACTCATCCATGGTGCTTTGGCCAAGGAGAGGGGACCAGGGCAGAAATCCATCACTCAGGTCTGTCCCTGTGTCCGTGTCAGACCCACAGTCCCCCTCTGATTCTGCCACAGATCCCAGCGAGGGGAGTTTGACCTCTGGCAGCTTCTCCTCGATGGCTGCCAGGTCCTTCACGGCGGGCACCAACCTCCTGAGACCTGCTGGGAAACAGAGAGAGCTCAACAACCAGGATTGGGAATAGGAGGAGAAGACTTTTGTAATTTGGGGTTTTTTTCATTTTTTCAGCCCTATTCTCCACAATAGCAGCAGTTTCACTCCTAACTCTACTAGTTCTCTTCTTACTAACTATCCTAGAGGTAGCAGCAGCGATAATCCAAGTCTATGTTTTTGTACTCCTACTGAGCCTCTACCTACAAGAAAATATCAAACTCTCTTAAGTGATTGATTTAATTAATTACAAAGGTTGCTGGGCACTGCCCAGGCTCCCCAGGGAATAGTCCCCATGCTGCCAGAGCTCCAGGAACTCTCAGGGGTGCTCAGGGCAGGATTGTTGGGATGTCTGGGCAGGGGCTACACTGGTGATCCCTGAGGGTCCCTTCCAGCTCAGGATATTCTGAGATTCTGTGTGATTTTGGGAAGATTTGAGCTTGCTGCTTTTTTTGGGGTCTTTTATCTGAACCAGATCTGCTGATCCATCTGCTCCAAACACAGCCATTGGGTGTAGCAGAGCCAAGACTGTTCCAGTCAGGGACTGGAATCCCTCTTGCCCAAAGAATCCTTCACTGTCAGGACTGGGAGACAGCTTGGAGGGAGCAGCCCAGCAGGAGTCAGAGGCTTCTCTGCAATAATTTATGTATTTATAAAATCATAGGAAGAATTGGGTTGGAAGGGACCCCAGAGCTCATCCAGTCCCACTCTGCAACTGTCCCAGCTTGCTCCAAGCCCCAGTCAACCTGTCTGGATTTAAATTTCTTTTCTGTTTGTTTTATAACCTCATATAAAGAATTTCTCTTTTTGTTTTGGTTTTTTTTTTCTTTCCATTCTGAATTTCCACCTCATGGCTGTTGCTTTACTCACCTAATTCTAACATTTTGAAATGTCAGATATTGGTAGGACCTTTATGTGAGAGATTTAGGAGTTTTATGGCTTTAAAAATGCAATGAAAGCTTTTTCTAGGAGTTATTTCCTACACCACAATAATTTTTATATTCTTATGCTCCTAGACTCAACTGCAGTTTTACCCCTGAGTGTTGAAGCATCAAGACAAGTTTATGTAGGAAGAAACATCAGGCACATTTTTTTGTTGTGCTCAAACTCTCAGATATCAGATATTTGCAGTCAGGGGTAAAGAAATCACTGCAGATAATGGGTTTGGGTTCTGTAATGGGTTTGGGGTTTGTAGTGGGTTTGGCTTATTCAAATAGTGGAATTTGGGCACAACCCCAAATTTGGAGGTAAATCAACCAGACGTTAATAAAATAACAAAATTGAAACAAAGGAGTTTTGGGGATGATTTTGGGGGTCTCCAAGGTCAAGCAAAAAGGCACAACCCACCCTGTTTTCACTTGGAATTTTAAAAATTGTTGAAAGTGTCTCTCCCTGAACTCCTTCTAGAAAAAATTTGGGCCTCATTGCTGCCTGATCCAGGTACATTCATGGAACCATGGACTGGTTTGGGTGGGAAAGGACCTTAAATCCCATCCCATCCCACCCCTGCCATGGCAGGGACACCTCCCACTGTCCCAGGTGCTCCCAGCCCTGCCCAGCCTGGCCTTGGGCACTGCCAGGGATCCAGGGGCAGCCACAGCTGCTCTGGGCACCCTGTGCCAGGGCCTGCCCACCCTCACAGGGAACAATTCCTGCCCAATATCCCATCTGAATTTCCCTTTTTTCAGTTTTCAATTTCCCTTCTTTCATTTGAAAGATTCAGGTCTCCCTCCTTTGGGTACTCAGAGGGAAAAACAGTGAGGACAACCTCCAATTCCAACAGATCCAGAGCGTGTGTGACTCTGTCAGTCCCCACTCCTGTCCCCTTTTACAGCTCTGAAACCCCTCAGCAAACCTCCCCTCCCACCATGGGGGATATCCTCAAGTCTTAATCATTTGGGATTTTTTTCTCTCTTTTTCACCCCCAAAATAGTCCACAATGTGGATTATTTTTAATAAAGAAAGTATTTAATTACCTTCTGCCTTGAGTTCCTGCCTCTGCACTGTGTGCACGTGCAGGTACAGATATTTTCCAGGAATTTTTGAATGCACTCTGCTAATATTAATTCCAACTTAAAAAATATTTAGACATATATTTGACTTACAAATGCACATTCATAACTCCCTTTAAAATCTCTGCCCTCCCCACCTCAATTAAAATTTCAGTTTTCCTGGAACATTCCTGGGGAAAAAAATTAAAATTTTTTTTAAAATTCACCATAAGGTCCATCCTACCTGTTGCTGTGCACATGCTGAAATAAAAAGCCAGGATTATGAATATATTTTGTGTCAAATATTGCCCAGAGCAGCATTTCCAAGTCATGTTGAGACTCTTTGTCCAAGTGAGAGGTTGTTCTGGTCTCCTCACAACTCTGCTCCCTCTGCAAGCAAATTCCAAATGTTATGGAAGTCACTCAGGTAATGCAAGCTGAGGTGGGTTGGCTGAGCAGCTGACACACCTTAAATCCTCCTTAGTTTAGGAAGGTGTTGGTATCTGGGCAGAACTGGGGGCCCAGTGGGCTGAACCAGAGGTACAAAAATACACTTTGGGTTGGGAATCCATTTCAAAACCTCAGGAACGCCCACATGGCCTGGATGAGGCTTTCTTTGGGGAGATTTGGGGTGTAAAAATGGGGTTGTGGCAATATGAATGGAAAAGCGTTTGGATTTTAAATCAGGAAACAAATAATGGGGTTCGTGGGATGAATTTTGGGCAGCAAGTTGATCTCCAACAGCAGCATTGCCATTACTGACCATGAGAAATGTGTTGGTGACACAAAATGACTGTGGGAGAAGAGCCAGGTGGTCACTCAAGGGGTCCCTCCCCCCAAAAACCTCTCCCAGAGCAGGTGAAGAAGACTTGGCTTTGCAGGAGCAATCCCTCGTGCCCTTTTTCTTCAAATAAAGGAAATTGCTAATGAAAAAAAGTTATTCCTGTGTGATTTTGTGATTAAAATCCAGCTCAAACAGACTTGAGAGAGAAACGTGCTGAGCCAGGGGTTCTGGAGGAGACTGGGATGCCCATCACCTCCTCTCCTGCTCCATTCTGACCACAGAGGGATGAACTGGGATGAGTTCCACAACAGGAGCTGCTTTTCCTCCTGATTTCCAGCTTTGCAATGAACCCACTGGGCTGTGACTCCCTCTGGCCCTGCTCCAGGGGATGTTCAGGTACCTGAGTGTCCCAGCAGTGCTTGGAGATATTCAATTGTGTCTTTTTGGGACCACAATGAGCTCACTGATCTCATTTGATACCCAAGTGGCCCCATTAAACACAAACCTTAACCCTGATCACGTCCCTGCTGCCCTAATTAGGCAGAGATTCTGCACAGGCAGCTTTTTCAGGGAGAAGAAATTAAATTGTAGCTGAGAAATGCTCAGTGTTTGTTTGCAGAGAGAAAAATGCATCTCGTAGGCTATCACAGAATGGTTTAGGGTGGAAGGGACATTAAAGTCACCCAGTGCCACCCCTGCCATGGCAGGGACACCTCCCACTGTCCCAGGCTGCTCCAAGCCCTGTCCAGCCTGGCCTTGGGCACTGCCAGGGATCCAGGGGCAGCCACAGATTCTCTGTGGCAGTCCTTCAGCACCTCACAGCCAACAATTCCTCCCCCATATCCCATCTAAATCTCCCTTTCTTCACCTTAAACCCATCCCTCTTTTCCTATCAAGTTGATTTAATATTTAGTATTTAGCATTTATTATTTGACAAGGGGAGGGTTTGCTGCCTGGAGCTTGTGCAGTGCCAGCCTGGGCTGCTCCCTGGGCACAGCCTGGCTTTGTCCCCATGTCCCTGCTCTGCACCTGCCTTGTCCTCATGTCTCCATGTCCCTGCTCTGTGCCTGCTTTGTCCCCATGTCCCTGCTCTGTGCCTGCTTTGTCCCCATGTCCTCATGTCCCTGCTCTGTGCCTGCTTTGTCCCCATGTCCCCATGTCCCTGCTCTGCACCTGCCTTGTCCTCATGTCCCTGCTCTGTGCCTGCCTTGTCCCCATGTCCCCACGTCCCTGCTCTGTGCCTGCTCTGCTCAGCCAAACCAAAGGGGGTCTCACCTCTCACATCCTGTGGGCCACTAGAGGCCATCCTAAACCTCGGAAAACAAAGCAGTAAAACGGTGGAAATAAAAGAAAACATAAATCATAAAAGAAAACATAAATCATAAAAGATTAACTAAAGCTCAGGCATTTTTTGAAGCTGAGCCAGCAGTTTATTTAGGATTGGTTGCCCTGTACTTGCACCCTCAGGAGTTTGGGGTGGTTTTTCCAGCTGGATTTGCTGCTGATGGAGCAGCTCTGCTGTAAGGAAAGGCTGAGGGAATTGGGATTGTTCAACCTGGAGAACAGAAGGTTTGGAGTGACCTCACTGTGGCCTTCCAGAGCCTGAAGGGAGCCTGCAAGAAAATTGGAAAGAGAGAGAGAGACTGTTTGATGTCCTGGAGTGCCAGGACACAAGGAATGGTTTCCACTGGAAGGATGGGTTATTGGGCACGAGTTGTTCCCTGGCAGGGTGGGCAGGCCCTGGCACAGGGTGCCCAGAGCAGCTGTGGCTGCCCCTGGATCCCTGGCAGTGCCCAAGGCCAGGCTGGGCAGGGCTTGGAGCAGCCTGGGATGGTGGAAGGTGAACCTGCCCTGCCCCAGCTTGGGCTCCCTTTAGTGGGATAATCCAACAGCATCTCAGCTCCACCAGGTATTGTTGTAGTTTCACAGCATTGAAAACCTTTCCCTCTACCCATTCCCTTCTGTCTGGCTGTTTATAGATTAAATTCTGTGCTGAATCCATTCCTTCTCATGGAGGCTGCCAAGGGGTAGGGGCTGAAGACACACAGAGCACTCTGGGGTGTGAGGGAGGAGAAGGGAAAGCCAACAAGGTACAGAGCTCCCAGGCCTTCCCTCCTTAGCAACATGAAAACACAAAAGCCTTTGTGGGAGGACAGCAGGGAGAGGTTGGCCCTTGTCACCATGCAGCAGGAAAAAAACAAAGTGTTGGGGCTTTTCAGAATGAAAGGGGCAAACATTTACCAGAAGGAAAAAGCAACAAGGAACAGAGGTTGAATCAGCTGTGCTTGGCTTTATAATGAGATTTTTCTGGTATATTTTACATTCAGTTTTTACAGATTTAACTAAAAATGGTCACTACAAAGTAATAAGGATCCAAAGCTGTTGGAGAGTGCCCAGAGGAGGGACACGGAGCTGGGGAAGGGGCTGAGGAGCAGCTGAGGGCACTTGGCTGGTTCAGCTGCCCAGGCTCCCCAGGGAATGGTCCCAAGGCTGCCAGAGCTCCAGGAGTGTTTGGACACAGAATTCCAGAATCTCTGGTTTGGAAGAGACCTCCAAGATCATCGAGTCCAACCCAGCCCCAACACCTCACCTGAACCCTGGCACCCAGTGCCACATCCAGGCTTTGTTAAACACCCCCAGGGATGGGGACTCCACCACCTCCCCAAGCAGCCATTCCAGAACTTTATCACCTTTCTGTAAAAAACTTTTTCCTGATATCCAACCTAAATTTCCCTTGGTGCAGCTTGAGGCTGTGTGCTCTGGTTGTGTCAGTGCTGCCTGGAGAAAGAGCCCAGCCCCAGCTGAGCACAGGCACCTTTCAGGAGCTGCAGAGAGTGCTGAGGGCACCCCTGAGTCTCCTTTTCTCCAGGCTGAGCACCCCCAGCTCCCTCAGCTGTTCCTCACAGGGTTTGTGCTCCCAGCCCCTCACTGACAGAGCCCTCAGGGGTGCTCAGGGTGGGGGTGTTGGGGTGGCTGTGCAGGGACAGGGGCTGGGCTGATCATCCCTGAGGGTCCCTCCCAGCTCAGGATATTCCTTGTTTCTATGATTCAATTTCAAAAATTCAAGGGACCTGGCAAACCTCGTGTTTAACTTGTGAAAGCAGAGCTTGGCTCTTGTTCTCCCTAAAGCCCAGCTGGTGCAGTGGCACATCCAGGGGACAAGGCAAAGCTTGGCCCTGGTCACCATCCCTGGACCACAGCCCAGCCTTGAGCATGTCAGTATTTTAATTCTGTGAGGCTTCAATACCTCTCTAATTAAACATCTAAACATCTTTCTAGTGCTCTACTAAAGACATACATTTACAATTAGGATCCTAATGGTGATTTTATAATTAATTAGGACCATATGATCATAGAATGGACTGGGCTGAGAGGGATCTTAAAGATCACCAAGTTCCACCCTTATCATAGCAGGGACACTTTCCTGTCCACTGTCCACCTTTCTGTCCACTGTCCACCTTTCCACTGCCCCAGGCTGCTCCCAGCCCTGTCCAGCCTGGCCTTGGGCACTGCCAGGGATCCAGGGGCAGCCCCAGCTGCTCTGGGCACCCTCTGCCAGGGACTGCCCACCCTCACAGCCAAGAATTTTTTCCCAATATCCACTTAGTCCCTACTCTCTCTCAGTTTGAAGCCATTCCCCCTTGTCCTGTCACTCCAGGCCCTTGGAAATTGTCTCTCTCCATGTTTCTGTAGCTGCCTTCAGACACTGGAAGGCCACAATGAGGTCACCCCAGAGCTTCTCTTCTCCAGGCTGAACATTCCCATTTCTCCCAGCTTTTCCTCACAATTCAATCCCTCTGAACATCCTGGTGGCCTCCTCTGGATTTGCTCCAATTAAGCAGAAGTGAGAAACTCAGAGAGAGCAGTGACAATTCCCACAGTGGGGGAGTTTCCCCTTGGCGTGTTCAACTCACTCATGGAAAACAGACAGTCAGATTTGATTGGAAAAAACTCTTCATTCCCCTCAGCTCCTGTAGTACTGAGATTGTGGGATGAATTAGAGCTTTAAATACCACCCTGAGCCTGGCTCTGCACAGCCCCTGCAGGCACAGAGCCAAGGGACAGATTGGGTGACACACGCTGCCTTGAACAGGCTGATTTTCACACCACCCCCTGCAACCAGCTCCATGCTTTTTTCCAGCACTTTGTGGAATAAATAAAGGTCTGAGTGAAATTTGTTTGGAGAAAAATATAATGGGGAGAGCAAAGGTTTGTTTACTTGAAGAGCCTCAATGGAAAATACAGCATTTGTGGGGGAGGTTGGGTTATTGTGCCATCTTCAATTCTTAAATCTTTAATTCCTTTTATTCATTTCATATCAAAACATCTCTCATATGGAGGCTTCTCCCTGCCAGCAGTTTTTTTCCTGATTGAATCATTAACCTTGACATCTTTTGTGTAGAACATTAAATTAATCTTTTTGCCATCATCTGGAATAATTAAAGTAAGGACACTTTTTCTAATGAGTTGTAACAGCACACTTCAAAGGGAGTCTTTCTTTTGTGGCATCATTGAATTAGCTGGATCCTTCCAGTCTGTTCCAATGAAATACAAAATGCCAGCTTGTAGGAGCTGATAGATCCCAGGATTATTCCATACCTGGCACAGACTCTGTGGAAAATTCAGCTCTGCAGTTTAAAAGAAAGTTGGGATCCCTCAGCGATGGGCCCAGTTTTGGGAGGGCCAGGACTTGGCCTTGGGTGACACCAGGCAGCTCCAGGCCAAGGGGAGAGGAGCTGGAAAGCTGGGAAAGGTTCTGGGAGAGCTGGGGACAGCCACTGAATTGAGCCAGGTGGTCACGAGTGCCAGCCATGGTGTGGGCACTGCCCCAGGGCAGGGAGTGACCCCCGTGCTGGCACTGCTGACACCTCCTTCAGTGCTGGGGCTCCCACAAACCTTGAGGGGCTGGGGGTGTCCAGAGACAGGAATGGGGCTGGGGAAGGGTCTGGAGCACCAGGAGAGATGGGGCTGGGAAGGGGCTGAGCCTGGAGCAAAGGAGGCTCAGGGGGGCCCTTGTGGCTCTGCACAGCTCCTGACAGGAGGGGACAGCCAGGGGAGAACAGGGACAGGAGGAGAGGGAACGGCCTCAGGCTGGGCCAGGGGAGGTTTAGATTGGAAATTGGGAACATTTCTTCCCTGAGAGGGTTGCCCAGCCCTGGCCCAGCTACCCAGAGTGGGGTAATAACTTTCTTTATGTCCTACCTCCATCTAAGCTTCTCCTCAGCCTTCACCCTAAGCAGCCTAGGCCTAGCCTTCCACAGAACCCACCTCATCTCAGCCCCACTACCACACTGCCCACCAGGCCAGGGCTGGAGTCGTTCCTTTCAGCCCTGGAAGGATTTAAAAACTTTGTGGATGTGGCACTTGGGGATGGCAGTCCTGGCTGGAAGATTGCTTTTTCACATGGGGACAGGGTTTTGTAGTGAGCTTGGCAATGCTGAATGGACTTGATGATCTGAGAGGCCTTTTCCACCCTCTGTGGTTCTGGGATTCCTTGCAGCCCTCCTGAGTTGTCTCTCCAAAGATGTCAAACTTGTTTTCCCCCAAGTTCCAGCCAGGGTGATCCTTGTCCCCTCATCCCTGAATATTTGATATCATTTTAAGCTGAGTTTGCCCTTCCTTCCCCACTCTGACTGCACTTGCTGAGATATCCATGCACTTCCCATGATCTCAGTCCTGGGTTTGGTGCACTTGACATCTTTAATGTGCCCAAGACAAGCCTTAGCATGAGCAAGGAGAAAAACAAAGAACAGATCCATGGAATCACAGAATCCATAAGATTGGAGAAGACCTTTAATTGTTGACTCAAAAATCACCATTTCTTGAAGAATCTTAAACCTGGCATCATTTTAGACAGTAGATATTTTCCCCTAAGTCTGGTTGGGAGCTTACCCTATTATTTTAGGCTTTTACCTCTTTCCTTACCTTTCATCTGAAGAAAAAAAAGGGGGAGATTTTTTTTTACTCTGAATATTTCTAGTTAGCAAATGATTTGAAATTCCCAGAAGCCTTCTCTTGGCTCCTTGGAGGAGCCATAATTCCAACACCAACCTACTTTTGGTGGTGCCCCAACCCACAGAGGGATGTGCCCACAGCAGGGACATGTGTGAAATGTTGGGATTTTGGGGACACAGATGACAGATGATGGACTTTGGACCTGGTTAACATAAGAGATTTGATAACAGGATGCCTTGGCAAGAGCAAACAGAACTTTGAGAATTAAATAAAGATAGTAAGAAGATGAAATCGGACAGGTTTACCAGAAAAAGAAAATCTCATAAAACTCTGCAAGCAAGAGATGTTGCAATTGCATAAGTTTGTGTAGGTGATTTTAACCTAAACATTGTAGTAAACATTACCAGACTCCCTAAAATAGAAAAGAAGTGTTTATATCCCACAAGTAAATCATATTCTGACCACCAAATCAGCCTCCCTGTCTTTCTTCATTGCTGACAGTGTGTGTCTTGGTGGCACAGACACTTGGTTTGTGCTTTGGCTTTGCTTCCTCAGCCCTTCCCAGCTCCCTCAGCCTGTTTTAAACTCCCAGCTAAAACTGGAACTCCTCCATGGCTGTTCCAAGGCCTGGCTCAGCTCAAGGTGGGTCTGAAAGGTGTTGGGATGGAGGGAGGGGCAGGTGGGGGTTTCAGCCCTGCCACCCCTTGGTGATCTGGGACAAAGACCCAGCAAGGGGGGTTCAAAGCTTGAATTTGATCTTTTCCAGCCAAAATGATTCAGCTCCCAGGCTGTGATGTCACAAAGACATTTGGGGGATTGGAGTGAAAATCATGGGCAATGAAAAGATCAAAACCTGGTGGTACAGACACCTGCCAGATGCAAGTGTCATTGTGGAGATCCAATTCCTGAATTTGTGACAGGTTCTTGTACTTTTGCTTCCTGTTCTTCGCCCGGAAATCAGAAAATTATGGAGCCCCAGAATTGCTTGGGTTGGGAGACACCTTAAAGCCCATCCAGTGCTGGGGGTGGGAACACCTCCCACTGTCCCAGGCTGCTCCAAGTGTCCAGCCTGGCCTTGGGCACTGCCAGGGATCCAGGGGCAGCCCCAGCTGCTCTGGGAATTCTATTCCAGCTCCTGCCCACCCTGCCAGGGAACAATTCCTGCCCAATCTCCCATCCAGCCCTGCCCTCTGGACAAGCCATTCCCCGGGTCCTGTCCCTCCATGCCTTTGGAAACAATCTCTGTCCATCTTTCCTGCTGGCTCCTTCAGGCACTGGATGGTTTCAAGCTGTACCAGGGCATGTTCAAATATTGGCTATCAGGATAAATTCTCATTGTTTGAAGCACTGATGAGGGTAGTGGTGCAGTCACCTTCCTGGAATTGTTCAAAAAGGTGTGGATGTGGCACTTGGGGACGTGGTTTGGTGGTGGCCTTGGCAGTGCTGGGTTAGTGGTTGGACTGGATGATCTTAAGGGTCTTTTCCAACCTTAATTCTGTGATTTTATGACCCTGATTTATGTTTGTCTCTTAGCTCATGCTCAGGTTCTCCTTGGCCACGTGTTGTCCCTACAGACTCATTCCAACTGGGAATAAATAAATATAGAAAGCAAAGAATTCTCCAAATGCAAGAGTTCAGATAGTTTTACAGAAAACTCACTATGCCTTTCTTGAAATTAATATATGAACTTGCATTTCTTGCCTCTTGCAGTTCTTACAACAATAATCCAGCAATCACAGGCTTTAAAAGTGTAAGAAGAACAATCAGTCCATATTCTGCTTGTCCTGTTTCACCTCCCATTTTACATTTTCAAACTGGAAGGATTTTTTTAAGCCCCACTAAATGAAATATAAATTGAGTTCAAAGGAGCAGAGTGTCCCTAATGTGGGAATGATCCAAGAAAGAAGCAGGAAATGTCTTAAAGAACTCTCTGCAGTTTCTTAGTGTTATTTACTCAGGGGATAAAAGCACATCAAAGGATGTTTGTTCCTCTCTGGTTCAACATCAATCTGCCTTATATCACATTACTCTGAGATTTTGTTCATACAAACAGAAAATAGTCCAAGCAAATCTCTGCCCTGAGAGTTGCCAACTACATTTCTTCAGTTTCAGACAGCAAAGGCTGAGGAAAAGTTGGAGATAAAACCTCCCATTTCTGTGCTACCCTTTAGTTCAGCTTCTTATATATACTTAGTTTGAAATTAGTCATGATGAGGCCAGAACACGATGCTGGGTGTTTGTCCTGCTGACTGAAAAAGTAGAACCCAAAACCTACAAGGAAGGCAAATCCCTTCAACTTAAATCCACTTCTAATATCAAGAAATTTGTGGGTGTTTTTTATATCTGCAATCAAAGGACAGGATTTAATGGGTTTTTTCTTAGTTTTAAGGAAATCTCTGCATTGCACAGCTCTTAATCTCACTGCCATCTGAAACAATTGGTCAGTTCTGCAAACAAAACTAAATATTTCTACAAGGAAAAGTTTGTGTTGGCCCCGTGTGGCCCTTCAGGGGTGGAAAGGACCCATCAGGAAACGACGATGTCCTAAACTCAAATATTTGCCTTGCTTTAAGCCTCCAGTGAATCTTGTCATGACATCTTTGTCCTGGCAGAGATTTAGGGATGGGGAGGCCCCAGGGAAGGAGCTGCTCCTGTAGAGTTTGAAATAAATGAGAAGGAATCCATCTCCATGCTGCTGATAATTAATTATCCAAGGCTTTTCTTGCATCAGCCAAGGGCCAGCACAGCAGAGACCTCTCAGTTGTCCTGGGAAATGCAGGTGGACAGAAGAAATCCACAGCCCTTTCCAACCAATTAAATCCTTGAGGTCAGTAAGGAAAGAATCCAAAATCACAACGAGTTGTGCTGATGTCACCAGCTCAGCAATGCAGATAAATGATGATATTTTACCCAAGCAAGTTTAGAGCCAGTAAGGACCAATTTAGCTGGAGGCAAAGACTGTTCCTGGAACTCCTATGGGCCACGGCTGTGCACACATGGATGTGCTTCACAGGGTCTGTGCCTCTCTGACTGTGCTCATTCCTTTCCTTTCCCAGTACATTCCGTGCTGGGATCAGCTCTGCAGTGAACAGAAGTATTTAAAACCTCCCTGCAGTGTGAAATTCCTACACAAATATAGAATTATTGCACAGGGAGCGAACGTGAATAATCATGGCAGTGATGCAGATACAAGGAATGCACCTGCTGCCCTTCTCTCCTGGGAGAAGATCCAAGTTTTCCTGTGGAGTTTGGGATGTTTCAGAGAGGAACAAACCAGCTTTGATTCTGTCCCTCTGCTCTGCTCTGGTGAATCCCCCCTTAGAGCAGCAGGGCCAGCTCTGTATTCCCCAGTAGAACAGGGACAGGGGCTTGGAGAGAGCCCAGAGGAGGCCACAGGGAGGATTGGAGTGATGGAGAACCTGTAGGAAAACACCAAGAGAATTGGGATTGTCCAGTCTGGAGAAGAGAAGGCTCCAGGGACACCTCAGAGCCCCTAGCAGGGCCTGAAGGGGCTCCAGGAGAGCTGCACAGGGACTGGGGACAAGGCCTGCAGGGACAGGACACAGGGAATGGCTCCCACTGCCACAGGGCAGGGCTGGATGGGAGTTGGGCAGGAATTGTGGAATCCATCCCTGGAATGGATTTCCCAGAGCAGCTGTGGCTGCCCCTGGATCCCTGGCAATGTCCAAGGCCAGGCTGGGCAGGGCTGGGAGCAGCCTGGGATAATGGAAGGTGTCCCTGCCATGGCAGGGGTGGCACTGGATGGGCTCTGAGGTCCCTCCCAACCCAAACCATTCTGGGATTCTCCTCAAACAAGTGGATGAGCCCACGTGTCTCAGTGTTGAGGCAAATGAGCAGCAGGCTGTGCATGAAGGGAAGGGGAATAAATGCAGCAGAGCAGGGATTGTCCATGGAACAGGCTGGGATTGCTCGTGGACCAGGTTGGGTTTGTCCATGGAACAGGCTGTGATTGTGCATGGAGCAGGCTGGATTTGCCCATGGAATAGGTTGGGATTGCCCATGGCCCAAGTTGGGATTGTCCATGGGCCAACCTGGATTTGTCCATGGAACAGGCTGGGATGGATTGCCCATGGACAAGGGTGGAATTGCCCACGGAGCAGGCTGGATTTGTCCATGGACCAAGCCAGCATTCCAGTACCCAGATCCTGCACAGATGCAGCTCCCAGAGCCTGCTGGGGCTGCAGCAGCAGCAGCAGCGTTGGCAGAGCAGCCCAGGAGAGGGACTGGATTTGCCTCTCAGCACAGGAGGATTTGGCACAGCCCCAAAACTGAGGAATTTTCTTCCTTAATGCTCCACTGACCACCCCGAGGTCAGAGGAGTTGTGTGACCAATTCACAGCCAGTTATGAAGAGATTTAACGACAAAGGAGCCTCCAGAAGGATTAGGATTCTTTTGTCACCTGGCTTCTTACTGAGCTCTGGTTCTGGGCTTAGGTGAACTCATTCCAGTTGGAACAGATCTGGGAAAAGCAGCCAGAGGTCAGCAGGCTTGGATGGCTGGGAATTGTCCTTTCCCTTTGCCAGTGGATCCCTCCTTTTGCTTGGAGGGATAAATTAATTCTAAAAAGAACTTTAGCATCCCTTTGGTTTCCTTTCTCACCTACAATCTCCAGCTGGAGCATCTTGGTTCCTCCAGCACCCTTGGAGAGAAAATACCCCAAATTCCCATTTATGATCCCTCTGTGAACCGTGGCTGTGGCAGCAAAACTGCACAAATCCATTGGGACTGACACCCAGAAAACATTCCTGCAGCCTGAGGGGGGAGGATGTGTCTGAGGGTGTTGGAACCCTGGCTGCTGAGAATTTCAGACTTTCTGTGCTGCCAGGCACTGACCCCCAAGAGAACACTGCACTGACCTGAGGCCATGGAGAAGCTTCTAAAATGGAATGGTAGAACTGGGATTGTGGGCGTGGAGTTTGAATAGAAGTGTGTGATATCACAGGGTGGAAAACTTGGAGTTGAAGGTTTTAGAATAGAGTAATATAGATAAAGCAAGATGGAGGTTTTGGGGTGGAGGCTGGGCCTTCTTCTTCACCTTCTTCTCCACCTTCTTCTCCTCATTCTTCTCCTCCTTCTTCACCTTCACCTTCTTTTTCTTCTCCTTCACCTTCTTCTCCTTCTTCCCCTTCTTCTTGTCCTTTTTCTTCTCCTTCTCCTTTTTCTTCTCCTCCTTCTCCTTCTCCTTTTTCTTCTCCTCCTTCTCCTTCTTCTCCATGAGTTTGGGTGGTTTTGTGTAATTGGACAGAAAAGTCCACACTGCAGACTTTGAGGGATTAGTTATTGGGTTAAAAGTGAAAATCATTTCGGTTTCATTTCTTAATTGGATAATTTAGCCTTAAAAGACTTTGTAACCAAAGATAGTTGACCATTTTGTACCTTGTTAGTGAAACACTGCAGAACTCACTGCTGTGAGACTGTAACACAGTTAAGAAATAATAACCATCTAAGCCTGAATATGAAATATCATCTCAAGTGCCCTCATCCCAACCTCGACAGAGGCAGAAAAAAGAACCCCAAAACCAGCATGAGGGAATTCCTTAAAATGTCACTGAAGGCAATGAACCTTCAAGGCTCCTCCAGTTCTGCTCCAGGTCCCAGAAATGCAGCCAAGGATTCCCAGCATGGATCCAGGGACATCTCTGGGTCCATCCAGCCTGTTCCTCCAGGATTTGGAGAAAAGCCCTTCCAGTGAAATATCTCAGATCTGTGAGTGTTCCACATTATTTGACCAGAAAAGGATGATATTCAGAGTGGTTTCAGTCCCAGAAGGGTCACTTCGACATAGAGAATAATGAAATAAATCTCTTCTTGAGATTCTCATCTCTCCCAAACAGCCTGAAAATTATCCTAAAGCTTCCCAAAAGCACCTTTCCGTGTCTTTAGAGGATGCACAAGAAGGACTGAAGTTTCTGGCCTAAAGTTTTAAGGTTTTAGGCAGAAAGTGCATTAATTTTCTCTTTGAGCAGCTTCTTTTTATAGATAAAAAGCAATAAAACAGTGAGACAATGCTCTTTTAGAAGAAAGACAGTGGTGATGTCAAGTGTTGATGCATTATGATGGTGCCTACACATAAATATATTTCTTTTAAGAGTCTTTACAGCCTTTATTTCACATTAATTACAACAATAAGGATTTTAATAATCAGCTACTCTGATGGCAACCTTGAAATTGCCATTTACAACACTGACTTCAAAGAGTGATTGGAAAAAAGCTGCTTCTTGATATTTCCATGCAGCTTTTTAGCAAAAATATCTGGCCAAAATATGAGTATTTCTTTAACTTTCCCTCTCAGGATCTCTGCAAACATGACAATTATTACCAACCTTCACAAGTTTGCTACTAAATACTTAAAAGGAATTACAGGTGGGAATATAGCTCAAGGCTGAAAGGTTTTAGAGGTAAATTGTTCCTTGATTAAAACCTTGAAGTGCTCCTTTTTCAGAGCATTTATTCACACATGGATCAGCCCATCACAACACCCTGAAGCTTTTCCCACATCTTTCTATGTAAATTATTATTTTCTGGCCACTTACTGACAGTGGGATTTTGAGGATTAATTGTTCCTATGCTAATTTTAGAATTATTTTAAGCTCCTCTATCAGAAAAGGAGCTACAGTGAAACTGTGCAGAGTTGCCTTCAATAGGGATCATTTGCAGGTAAGAAATATCTAGAAAATAAATTCTTGATTTATTGGGTTTTTTAAATACACATGAACAAAACCCTGGAGAAATCACTATACAAGAAAGCGTTGAGGATTTGATTGTATAATACTGAAAAAATATTTGATTACCAGTCTGACTAATGAATGGATTAAAGAAAATTATTGAGACAAATCCATTTTTTTACCTGCTGTGTGAACCTTGATGGGAAATAGCTCCTGAAATCCCATTTTCCTCAGGCCATTCCAGGGGCAGGAGTGATGTTATTGCTGGAGGTGGGAGAACACAAAAGCCTGAGTGCTCTGGTTCAGCAACACCTGCCCCAGAACACAAAAGAATCTCAGATTTGCATTTGTAAAGCAAAAATGATCCCAGGAGCTCCCAAACTGCAGATTGGAAGGGCAAGACTGGGCTGGGCCTGGCCTGGAACCAGAAAATAGGAGAGAGTCACAGATTTCCAGTCATTTGGGTTGGAATTTCAGATTTCTGTGATTTTCAGATCTCTCTGATTGGAATCACAGATTCCCAGAGTCACTTAGGTTGGAAGAGCCTTCCAAGGTCATCGAGTCCATCCTGAGCCCCATCCCCACCTTGTCCCCAACCCAGAGCACTGAGTGCCACATCCAGGAATTCCTTGGACACCTCCAGGGATGGGGACTCCAAACCTCCTGGGGCAGCCCTTTTCAAGGCCTGACCATTGTTAAAGATACATATTATATAATATATATATAATTTTATACTATATTTATATTATATTATACATAATATAATTTATATTATATTATACATTATATTAATGTAATATATGATTCTAATATAATATATGTTATATATTATATTGGAATATGTATCTATATTAGAATATTGGCTTTTCATGAATGTTAAAATACATGCTATATGTAAGATGTTTAAGTGACTTTGCTATAAAGAAATAGTTTTAATTTCTGTTGTTGACTAAACTGTTTACTAAAATAACTAATAAAAATAGACTTGTACTAAAATACCTACTTAGTTAAGATAACATTCAATAAACATATGATGAAGACCCCTACTACTGACACGCCAACTACCAACATTTACCTCAGTAGGAAATACAAACCAAAGCCCAAAAACTGGAGGTGATTATAAGAATAGACTAATGATTATGAGTCACGTTAACAGAGGATTAACCTTAAAAACAATAACCTGTTGCATATTCATACATCTCATACATGATGCATAAATTCCATTCAAACACAGGATTCTGTCTGGTCAGTGTCAACTTCTTCCTCTGAATCCTAATGGTGTCTTCAGGGCTTAGTAAGGCAGGAAGAAGTTTGTTTCTTCTGATAAGAGAGCAATAAATTTAATATTTTAAATAATAAAATTAATAATCTTTATTCTAAATAATAAATACAAAAATGATTTTAATTTATATAGTTTTATTATAAATAATACATTTAATAATCTTTTTCTCTGAAAGATTTAGGTGTCCTGTGGCTGCCATCTCACTGCAAGTCCTTTCTTTAAAAAAAGTATCATACATAGCATCGTTTCTATTTTAACATTTTTTTATAACCTAAAACTACATTTACCACACTACTTAAGAAAATTAACACAGCATCACTTTCTAACACAACACATAAAATATTCATTTTAGTATTTGTGACAAGCCAATCATAAAATACATGCATGATGCTATATGTATCATGTTTAAGTGACTTTGCTATAAAGAAATAGTTTTAATTTCTGTTGTTGACTAAACTCGGACATAGTAGCAAAATAACTAATAAAAATAGATATACACAGGAATAATAATAACAAAAATACATATGCACAGGAAGTTTGGGAAGACAAAAGTCAAGGGAAGGCAAGAGCAGCCAGAGGGAAGAACAGCCCCTGAGGCATGAGGTTCTACTGGATGCTCCTGCCTTGGGGTGTGGTGGTGGAAGGTCAAAGGATGTGTGTGGATCCTGCACACCCGCATTTCTGGCATTGCATTCCTCACAAAGGCTCCTCTCTCGGGGTAATTAACGCCTCCTGATTGGGGCTCTGCTCTGGAAGGTCGCAGGTTTTCTTTGGAGGGATTCCCTCCTTTAGGGAGCTGCAGGGATCAATTAGGATGTAGTTATCTGAATTGTGAGTGTGCTATCAGGCCCAGGCAGAGGATTTGCAGGTGTTCTGTTTATACCATGCTCAGGAAGGCCCTGCCTCAGCTTAAATTAAAGGTAAAGCAGATTCCCTCTCCTGCTCCAGCAGGGAATATTCCCTGCAGGAAGGGGGAAATTTGTCTTCCCTTTTCCTCTCCATCAGCAGGAGTGTGACAGTGTTCACAGGGGTTCTTGGATTGGGGAAGAGATGAGGATCTGACTCCATGTTTCAGAAGGCTTGATTTATTATTTTATGATCTATATTACATTAAAACTATACTAAAAGAATAGAAGAAAAGGATTTCATCAGAAGGCTGGCTAAGAATAGAAAGGAAAGAATGAATAACAAAGGTTTGTGGCTTGGACAGAGTGTCCAAGCCAGCTGACTGTGATTGGCCATTAATTAGCAACAACCACAACAGATGCACCTGTTGCATTCCACAGCAGCAGATAATCCTTGTTTACATTTTGTTCCTGAGACCTCTCAGCTTCTCAGGAGGAAAATCCTAAGGAAAGGATTTTCCATAAAAGATGTCTGCGACACAGGAGCAGCTCCAGATGTCACAGAGGGGCTCTGAGCAGGAGAGGGAACAGAGCTTTGTCAGTGTCATTGTCCCCATGGTTTATGGTCTGGTTTTTAGGCTCCTGCATCTCCTTGCAGACATCCCTGAGCAGTCTGACCCATTCGTGTCTCTCCTGCCCAGAAATTCTTGCTGAAATGATGCTGCAGGTGATGTAATGTTAATATAAATTATCTTCAACCCAAATTCTCTCCTTGGCTGAGCAGGAAAGAGCACAAACTGCAGAATTTTGGCCTCTGTGTGACACAAACCTGCGTTGAGCTGTTTGAGGAAGGACAAATTCAGTGATCCCAGCACAGTTTTGAGCCCCTGCCCATGCCAGATCATTCTTGGTGGGAGAGGAGTCAGAGGCCAACCCTGTAAGGAAAGAGAGGTAACAGCAAAAATCCTTGGAGAAGGAACAACACCAGAGTTCATGAGGCTGTGAGTGATGGGAGATTCTGTGTGTGTCTGCCAGGGGAGTGTGGGGAACCAGACCATTATTAATGACCCAAAGTTTCACAACATTCATTCTTTCTAAAATCTCTTTTGCCACCTTCAAGGGATTAATCAGCACAAAGGCCTGGGAAGGTTAAGTTCATGTTTTTTCAGATATTGAGGAATAGAAGGGATGCCCTGACCCTGGCAGTGTCCAAGGCCAGGTCAGACAGGGCTTGAGCAGCCTGGGGCAGTGGAAGGTGTCCCTGCCATGGAGGGGATGGGATGGGATGGGATGGGATGGGATGGGATGGGATGGGATGGGATGGGATGGGATGGGATGGGATGGGATGGGATGGGCTTCAAGGTCTCTTCCAATCCAGTTCTGTGACTTTATACAGGGGAAAAGATCTTTTTTTCAGGTTAGTCCTGGCAGGAGGACACTGAGGGTAGGAATGTCCTGTGGAGCTTTGGCACCCCCAGCCTCACAGAGCTGCTCACTCACTCCTTCCCTGGCTGAAGAGATCTCAGGTGAGTTAATGACCTTCCTCTTCAACTGTCACCTGGGCCACGCCTTTCTTAACATCCCAGAATATCCTAAGGGGGAATGGACCCTCAGGGATGATCAGTGCAGCCCTGTCCCTGCACAGCCACCCCAACACCCCCACCATGAGCAGCCCTGGCAGCTCCTGCAGCTCTGGCAGCCTTGGCACCATTGCCTGGGCAGCCTGGGCAGTGCCCAGCAGCCTCGGGGGGAAGAACCTTGCCCTGAGCTCCATGCCAAGGCCTGGCCCAGCTCCAGCCCTTGCTGGGCTCCTGTCCCTGGCCCAGAGCAGAGCTCAGCCCCTGCCCCTGTGCCTGCCCTGGGGAGGAGCTGCAGCCCCCGAGGAGCCTCCCCTCAGTCTCCTGGGCTGCAGCTGAACCAGCCAAGTGCCCTCAGCTGCTCCTCAGCCCCTTCCCCAGCTCCGTGTCCCTCCTTTGGGCACTCTCCAACAGCTTTGGCTCCTTCTGATCTCGTGGTGCCCAAAGTGCCCCCAGCCCTGGAGCTGAGGCTGCCCCAGGGCACAGCAGAGTGGGACAATCCCTCCCTGGGCCTGGTGCCCCCAGCACAGGGTGGCCCTTGGGGCTGCCAGGACACAGCAGTGACTCAGATCCAACTTGCACTGACCAGGACCCCCAGGGCCCTTTCTGCAGAGCTCTGAGCTGAGCCAGATCTGCTGTGATCCATGGAACAGTTGCTGTGCACATCCCAAGGGGTGCTCCTGCCTTACAAGAGCTCAACTTGGGCACCTTGGTCTGGTTCTCTGCATGTCTGCTGATTTCCAGGGCATCTGGGTCCTGTTTGGCTTTGGGATTTGCTGCTGAATTTCTTTTTTCCTCAGCCCCTTCCCCAGCTCTGTGTCTCCCCTTTGGATACTCTCCAACAGCTTTGGATCCTTCCTACATTGTGGTGACCATTTTTGGTTAAATGTCTCAGTGCTGGGAAACCTCACCTGGGGAGAACTGGAGTCCTTCCCCTCTCCCTGACCCTGCTCCTTCAGCAGCAGCCACAGCATCCTCTGGGGGTTCCTGCAGGCAGATATTTATGGGCATTAAGTTCTCCCAAGGATTTAACAAACCCCTGCCAATTTAGAGCCTGGAAGGTCCAAGCACTTGGCTTAGATAAATTGAGATTAGCTGAGTTAGGTTTTGTCCCCGTGCCACAAAACAGGTGAGTTCAACCAGCCCAGAGCAGGGAGGCTGTAAAGCACAAAAACAAGAGCATTTAATGAGCTGAAGTGAGATGAAAATGTCACTGACACCAAGGATTTCTTGGCATGCACCTCTATCTTCCACCTGTTTAATTAGGGCAGCACGGGCTGGTGCTCTTCAAAAGAGAGCTGTGACTACAGGAACCAGCTCTGGCACACCCGAGGTTCTCAGTAACACAACAAGGCTTGCTGCTGGAAATATTTCATATTAAAGTGGCCTTTTTCAGGTTTTCTTCCAGCAGGGATCATCCAAGAGCTAGCCAGGCCTGATGTCAGCAGGTTGGAATCCTCCAGCCCTCCCCATCTTGGACTGGTCAAGGAGAAGAGATTTTTAATCCCAGGTCCAGCCATGCCCAGAGCTCCTGTGATGGGGTTACACCTTCCTTGAAGATTGCTGAATACATGGAATATTTGAGGTGAACATCTCCCACCTGACCTGGGGAGGGTTTGTACCTCGATTGAGAGCCAAGCCAAGGCAAAGTGGTGGGTTTTGGTTTTGGGATTGGGATTTGGGATTGGGAAATTCCCAAAGGATTTGAGAATTGCCAAATGGGATCAGCCAGGAATGACAGAATCCAGAATCCTTGTGTGGCCAAGGGGAAGAGATTTTTCATTCCCAGCCAATTTCCAGGTCCAGCCAGCCCAGAGCTCCTCTGATGGGGTCAAGCCTCCCTTGGGAATTACTGAATACATGGAATATTGGAGGTGAACATTTCCCACCTGACTTGAGGAGGATTTGTACCTTCACTGAGAGCAAAGCCAAGGCAAAGAGGTGATTTTTGGCTTTGGGATTGGGATTTGGGATTTGCCAAATCCCAATCCCAAAGGATTCGGGAATCGCCAAATGGGATCAGCCAGGAATGACTGAATCCAGAATCCTTGTGTGGCCAAGGGAAAGAGATTTTCATTCCTAGAGCTCCTCTGATGGGGTCAAACCTTCCTTGGGCATTACTGAATACATGGAACATTTGAGGTGAACATCTCCCACCTGACCTGGGGAGGGTTTGTACCTTCATTGAGGGCAAAGCCAAGGCAAAGTGGTGGGTTTTGGCTTTGGGATTGGGATTTGGGATTTGCCAAATCAAAAATCCCAAAGGATTTGGGAATTGCCAAATGGGATCAGCCAGGAACAACTAAATCCAGAATCCTTGTGCAGCTGAACAGATATTTCTACATTTTCCTCTTTAAAAATAAAAATGCTGCTTTACTGAAATCCAAGCTTTCAGCAGGATTTTGTTGGGTTCTGCCCTTTATATTCTGAATGCAAAGTCAAACATGCAAATGAGGCTGAAATGTTCCATTTTCACATGACAAGAACTTTGCATTTCCACTTCTCCCTTCAAAATAATTTTTGCTATGAAAATTATTGCCTGATGTAATAAAGCACAATAAGGGCATCAAGGAGGGCTGTCAAAATGACAACAGAGTAACTTGGAAAAACTTTTTAAACACCACATTCCGTGCTGAATTTTTAAATATGGCATCTCACTCCACACTGGAATGAAAAGAAAGTTTAAAATTACAGGGAAAAAAAAAAAAGAAAGAGATATTTCAACTCCCACACAGGTGTAGCCTTAAAGCATCAAACATTTCAAACCACAAACTTTGATGGGGTGGCAGCAGGTATTCAAAAACAATTTCTGAAAGCTCTAAAATACCAGGGAGAAAATACCAGCCAGAGATTTTTAAAACCTTTTAAAACCTTGAAAAATTTCTGCATTAAAAACCAGACAAAATTTGGATTTTTAAAGGATAATATTGGCTTTTTAAAGGACAAATGTCCTCAGCAATGTCCTCAGCTGAGATTACAGGATCTCCTACCCCTGCTTGAAGCTTGGTTTCACTGAGAGTGAACTTGAGAGGTTTTTAAGCTCAGATAATATTTAAATTCATGACTTCATCTGTTAATCACTTCACAGCCTTGAGGAGGCAAAGGGAGTGGCTCCTGTGCAAGGCTGGCTTCCAGCAATACCCAGATGGAAACTTTTAATTTGCATTTTTCTGTTTCGTCTTAATTCCCTTCTATATGAACAACAGAAAATGGCTCCTTCCCTGAATGTATAAATACATGGAAATTGGATCAACTTCAAATATTGTAATGTAAAATGTCTGTAAATATTTCTAAACATTGAAATGAAGTTAGTTTTACCAGACACTGAAAGATTTCCTTGGGGGATCAAAGTTGGGAGAGCTGGGGGTGCTCACCTGGACAGGAGAAGGCTCCAGGGACACCTCAGAGCCCCTGGCAGGGCCTGAAGGGGCTCCAGGAGAGCTGCACAGGGACTGGGGACAAGGCCTGCAGGGACAGGACACAGGGAATGGCTCCCACTGCCAGAGGGCAGGGCTGGATGGGAGATTGGCAATCAGGAATTGTGGAATCCATCCCTGGAATGGATTTCCCAGAGCAGCTGGGGCTGCCCCTGGATCCCTGGCAGTGTCCCAGGCCAGGCTGGACAGGGCTGGGAGCAGCCTGGGACAGTGGGAGGTGTCCCTGCCATGGCAGGGGTGGGATGGGATGAGCTTTGAGGTCTCTCCCAACCCAAACCAATCTGGGATTCTACAAAAGCTGGATAAGACTCATGGTTTTGTCACAGACATATTTTATGAAAAATCCTTTCATTAAGATCTTTTCTCCTGAGAAGCTGCGAAGTTTCAGCTTCTCCATGTTTTGCTGCTTTGGAATGTGATTTGGAGAATTGTTTACCCAGCATGTGAAATTGTCTGACTTGATAACCAATGACAGCCAGCTGGGTCGAGGCTGTGAACAGAGACAAGATTTTATTATCTTTCCTTTCCCTTTCCCTCCCCTTCCCTCTCTTTCCCTTCCCTCCCCTTCCCTCTCTTTCCCTTCCCTTCCCTTCCCTTCCCTTCCCTTCCCTTCCCTTCCCTTCCCTTCCCTTCCCTTCCCTTCCCTTCCCTTCCCTTCCCTTCCCTTCCCTTCCCTTCCCTTCCCTTCCCTTCCCTTCCCTTCCCTTCCCTTCCCTTCCCTTCCCTTCCCTTCCCTTCCCTTCCCTTCCCTTCCCTTCCCTCCCCTCCCCTCCCCTCCCCTTCCCCTTCCCTGTTTCTGATGAAATCCTTTCTTCTATTCTTTAGTGTAGTTTTAATATATCGTTTCATTGCAATATAATATATATCATAAAATAATAAATCAGCCTTCTGAAACATGGAGTCAAGATTCTCATCTCTTCCCTCATCCTGGGACCCCTGTGAACACCACCACAAGGTTTCTCCTCCACAGCCACACTGCAGATCTACAGACAGGAGGAACCTCCTGAGCCCTCAGGACATCTCAAGGTCAGCTTTTCCAAGATGATTTTCCTTTTTTTAAACAGAAATTGCATTGCTGAGGGAGATTTTCAGTGGCTTGAAAACGAGTGGGATTCCTGCAAACCAAAAGAAAACCCCAAACAAAATGAAAACAACAACAGCAAAACCAAAATGAGACAAAAATTCCCTCAGCAGAAGGGCTTGGGAATGCTCTCTGGGAAGGAGAGTGGCTTTTGAAGCCTGCAGATTGGCAGGGAGGGAAATTGAGTTTGAAATGTGTTGTCAGGGCAGCTCTGTGATCCTGGGGGTGTGGATTTCTCTGTGAGAAATAAAAACCTCTCCTGGTAATTCCTGAGGATTGTGCAGGAACAACAGGAGGAAATCTGCAAACCAAAGGATTCTCTGGAGAGTTGATTGGGACAAATTGTGACACTGAGACTTTTTTTGTGCAATCCCCACTGTTCCCATCCCTTCAGAGCTCTGCAGCAACCCCAGACCATTTCCCTGCTCTTTCTGCTCCACCTGAGCTGCCTGGTTTTGGGAACACCCAAATTCCAGAGCTCTCCCAGGATCCAGCTCCAGGCCTGTGGCCCTGGAAGGGAACTCCAACCACCTCCTGGTAGAAATCCTGAACATTCCCAGGTAGGACTTGAGGCCATCTGACCTCACTCATGTCCCCGTGGGTGCCACAACTTTGCCATGGTCACCTTGTACCACAGGTATTTACTGGAGCATCCTTTAAATGAAGGTACATTTGGGACAGATCTCACTAATTTGCCCTAAATCCAGCCTTAAAGTCAATCCTAAAACTCAACATTTAGACTTGGGGGTGAATTTCTGTTGGGGTGGATGAAACAAGAAAGCCTTATAAATATGATTGCTTAGCAAAAGATTTTGAGAATATAGAAACTATAAGCGAGATTGAAATGAAAGTAAGTTTTGAGATCTCTTAGTTATTGAACAATGGGAAAACAATGGTGTGGCTGGCTGAAGGTGATCCCCTTTTGATGGAACAATACCCTTTGCTTGCAAACAAGTCTAAGGGTTAGAGCAGACCTTGCTAGCTTAGCAGAAGGGGTCTAAAGAGGAGATTTTAGGGTTTAAAATGTAACACAGTATGGTAATGTAGTGATTCTTAGAGGTTGTTGGTTGGAAATGCTATAGGATTTGTAAATTGTACTAAATTGGTTAGTGAGACTCAAAATATTCAACACAAAAGATGATTTATTGTATTGTAACAAGAATTTTGAGCACCTCTTCTCTTCTCTTCTCTTCTCTTCTCTTCTCTTCTCTTCTCTTCTCTTCTCTTCTCTTCTCTTCTCTTCTCTTCTCTTCTCTTCTCTTCTCTTCTCTTCTCTTCTCTCCTCTCCTCTCCTCTCCTCTCCTCTCCTCTCCTCTCCTCTCCTCTCCTCTCCTCTCCTCTCCTCTCCTCTCCTCTCCTCTCTTCTTTTCTCTTTCTTCTTTCCACTGCATCTTCTACTTCTTCTTACTTTACTTCTTACACTCTTAGTTCTCACCTTTTTTACTCTCTTACGTTCTACTTCTCTCTTCTCTCAGCCTGCTCTGAGCTGTGCCTGGCAGCTCCAGCAGGGCCCTGCACCCAGGCCCTTTGCAATAAACCCCAAGTTCCATGACCAGAAGAAGATTTATTGTATTGTAACAGGAACCTCACCCTCTGATCCTCTCTTTTACTCTCTCATTCTCTCTTTGCCATTCTCTTCATGTCTCTCTCCCTGTTTGGGGCCTACTCCGAGCTGTGGCTGGCAGCTCCCAGCAGGGCCCTGCACCCAGGCCCTTTGCAATGAACCCCAAATCCCAGCAGGGCCCTGCACCCAGGCCCTTTGCAATAAACCCCAAATCCCAGCAGGGCCCTGCACCCAGGCCCTTTGCAATAAACCCCAAATTCCAGCCCTGGCTGCAGAGATCTCTCATCTCTGTCCATCCCAACCGTGCAACCCCTGCACCCATTCCAACAAACTTCACATGCAATGCAGCAGAGATGTTCCTAGAAAACCTGTTTTAAAGGTTCCCACGCAGGTCTGGCTCTTCCCTCAGGTCCAGAAATATCTGCAGTTGGAATGTCATGGATTATTCTTCCAGGCTGTAAGAGGAGTAGCTGGAGGTTTGGGAATTACCTGAAATAAGGCTGTGAATGTCAACTGAATTTTCCTCTCTTAATTGTTCTGTGTGGAGCTGAACTGGCAGGGGTGGCAGCTGCCCTGAGAGGGTTTTCTTTGGTGTTCCAGAGTGTTTTTCTGGATGCTTCCTGGAGGAAATGTCCTGGTCCCAGTTTCAGTGGTGCATTAGGAGTGTGAGCTCTGGCTCAAGGAATAATCCAGGACTGCAAATTCCACAGGAACTTGTGCAAGGGTCCATGGGAGGAGGAGGAAACTCTTCCTGCAATCCAACAGAGCTCCTGAGCACGAATTACTGAGCTGAACTAATGAGTTTGCTGATCCAAAGTGCCTCATCTGAGTTTTAATGGTGCTCGACATAAAAGGGTTATTTGAATTTATGGCAGTGTCTCCTCATTCTTGTGGCAGAGTAGTTTGGAAGATCATTTTTAAAACATCCCATCCTATTCATTAATGAAGGAAATTCAGTTTTTACCATGAGTAATGTCTTATCTGAAGTTGCAACAGTATAAGAAGGCTCTTTTCATATGGAAATCCTCCAAGTCTTTAGCATTTCTTCTTGCACTCTTCAAGCTTGATTTACATTTCCCCAACAGAACTGACTGAAAACCCTGTTTCAGATGAGGAGGGCTCACCACTAATGGAATATATGGCTCTATAATATTTTCATCATTACATAAAGCCCACATTTAAATATCCTGCTCTTCTGGCCAGAACGCTTTGCTGAGCAGATGCTTCTTAATGAGCTCTTCCCAGTGACACTGAGGCCTTGGAGTTGATTTCCAATGCATGAAACCCAGAAACACTTCAAGTTCTTCCTTCCCACAAGCATCACATTGCACTGACTTTCATCTGCCATCCTATTGCCCAGCTGAGCCTTTCTTCTGTCCTTTCAAAGTTCCTCCAAATCCTCTCATATCAGGGACTATTCAAAACTCTCTCACATCAGAATAATTTTCTCTAAGCCATAATTTGCTGCCATCCCCTATTCACTCCTCACTAAATCTGTGCAGGAATTCTGCCTCTTGCAGGAATTGCTGGGCTCTGGAGCTGCTCATCTCTTTCCGTGCTGAAAGTTTGCCTCTAAATTCTACATTTTGGGGTTTTATCTCTTGAAACCTGCTTGGGAAAGCTGGGGGTGCTCAGCTGGAGGAGAAAAGGCTCTAAGGAGAGCTCAGAGCTCCTTGCAGGGCCTGAAGGGGCTCCAGGAGAGCTGCACAGGGACTGGGGACAAGGCCTGCAGGGACAGGACACAGGGAATGGCTCCCAGTGCCAGAGGGCAGGGCTGGATGGGAGATTGGGATGGAATTTTTCCCTGTGAGGGAAAATGGATTGGAATGGATGGAGAAGCTTGAAATGAGCAGGAACAGCAGGAAAAGGGACCACAGAGACATCAGCACCATGAAATGAAAACGGATTGGAATGGATTTGCCCCTGGATCCCTGGAAGGTGTCCCAAGGCCAGGCTGGATGGGACTTTGAGCAGCCTGGGAGAGTGAAAGATGCCCCTGCAATGAGGGGAATGTTGGAATGAGATGATCCTTCAGGTCCCTTCCCCCCAAACCATTCCATGACCCTACAATGATCCCATGACTCATTCCCAACCAGCACTGTGGAGATCTTCAATCACAGCACTGGGACAGCACCACACTGCTCTCATCTGAGCAGCTTTGAGCCTCCACCTCCTCACCAGTGGTCCCTGGGCTAAAACAAGGATCTAAAAATGCCCATGAGATGTGGCAGCAGCTCTCTGGCCATAGAGAGGAACACACCACTGTCACAGACATCTTTTCTGAAAAATCCTTTCCTTAGGATTTTTCCTCCTGAGAAGCTGAGAGGCCTCAGGAACCAAATGTAAGCAATGATTATCTGCTGCTGTGGAATGCAACAGGTGCATCTGGGATTGGTCTCATGGGGTTGTTTCTAATTAATGGCCAATCACAGTCAGCTGGCTCAGACAGAGTCTGAGCCACAAGCTTTTGTTATCATTCTTTCTTTTTCTATTCTTAGCTAGCCTTTCGATGAAATCCTTTCTTTTATTCTTTTGGTATAGTTTTAATGTAATATCTATCATAAAATAATAAATCAGCCTTCTGAAACATGGAGCCAGATCCTCATCCCTTCCCTCATCCTCAGACCCCTGTGAACACGGGCACACACCACTCATAAACACACTGAGAAAGTCTGTGAGAAGATCAGAGAAAAGAATGAGAAACAATTCTCATTTTCACTTGCTGCACCTGGTTTTGTGAACATGTAGAATGTTCTATGGAGATTTGTTTACCAAAGGGTGGTTTCTTAATTAGCCAGTGGTGATGGTGTTTAGACTGAAGGACCAATTAGGTCTACCTGTATCACAACTGTCTATAAAAACAATAAGTTTCTTGATAAAGATTATGATTAATCAAACTTCTGTGAATCGTAGAGTCAATGCTAATTATTGGGGGGATGCCTTGGTGTGACAATGAGGAGATGTGGATGGAGCAGATTCCCATCCTGTGTGCAGCACTCGTGGTTGCCATGGCCTGTGTTCTTCAGGATTCCTTCAGCACTTGTCATTTGTTTGCTTTGCTGGAGTGGGAGGCTTTGGGAAATCTCTGAGATGAAGAGAGCAAACAGGAGCACAAACAGTGGCTGCACCAGCTGGCCCTGGGATGCTCCCTCCTCCCTGGATCCTCATTCCCAGGGCCATGCAGAGAACAATGAGTGGTTCTCAGAGCTCTGTTTGGTCAGGGCTGAGCTCTCTGTATCTTTGGGGTGGTTTCAGCTTGAGAGGCTGGGCCGTGCACCCTTCAGCCTCTGGTTTCTCTGGTTTGGTTCTCAGGAGGGTGCACTGACTGCAGGGCAGCTTTGGAGGGAAAAGAGGCAACACCTTGCTCAGGGGAAGAGGTTTTGGGGGAGATCAAGGACCTGGTGGGAGCTGGGTGCCAGAACAGCAGCTCAAGGTGTGGGATTGATGGAGACCAGGCAAGGGTTGGAGTCAGGAAGGACAAACAGCAGGGCTGGGACAGAGGGGTTTGCTCAAGGCCACATCTCAGGTCCTCCCAGAAGAGGAGGAGTTGTTTGTGGTGGTGTTCACAGGGGTCCCAGGATGAGGGAAGAAATGAGGATCTGACTCCATGTTTCAGAAGGTTGATTTATTATTTTATGATATATATTATATTAAAAGAAAATGATAAACTATACTAAAAGAATAGAAAAAGGATTTCATCAGAAGGCTTGAAAAGAAAGGAATGATAATAAAATCTTGTGACTGACCAAAGAGTCCAAGCCAGCTGACTTTGATTTGCCATTAATTAAAAACAACTACATGAAACCAATCCCAGATGCACCTGTTGCATTCCACAGCAGCAGATAACCATTGTTTACATTTTGTTTCTGAGACCTCTCAGCTTCTCAGGAGAAAAATCCTTGTAAAAGAATTTTTCATAAAATATGTCTCTGACAGAGGAGGGCTGAGAAGCAAATGTGAACATCCTGAGACCCCAGTGACTCCAGTGCCCCCATTGGCAATGACCATGGGGAGGGTTGGCATGGAGCTCAGGGCAAGGTTCTTCCCCCTGAGGCTGCTGGGCACTGCCCAGGCTGCCCAGGGAATGGTGCCAAGGCTGCCAGAGCTGCAGGAGCTGCCAGGGCTGCTCAGGGTGGGGGTGTTGGGGTGGCTGTGCAGGGACAGGGGCTGTGCTGATCATCCCTGAGGGTCCCTCCCAGCTCAGGATATTCCATGGTCCCATAATTGTCACATATAACATTCATCACCCACAATCATCTCTTGCCTCTCCTTTTGCAGGTTTGCTGGCCCAGAGTAGCTGCCAGTTGAAATACCTCAGAACACCTTATATTTCAATATTTTCCTATCTTTATTTTTTCCCTTTCTATCCCTTTTCCTCCTCTTTTCTGTCCAAGCCAAGAAGAACCACAGGATAATTCTTCAAAACAGGAACGGTTTCAGCAGCTCCCTTTGGCCAGAAGATGATATAAAACTGCTGCAGGTTTTTGTCTCAAATAAATGATCAGAATCCTTCATCCTGTGTCCACTCATCACCAGCTGAGGGTCTTCCACCCAAATTTTAATTTCCCAACTGGCCTTCCATTCAATATCTCACTGAAAGTCCAGGATGAGTCACATTTACTGCTTTATTTATGGTGCAATCAAAGGAGAGGGAGCAGTGACTGCTTTGCCAGTGCAGAAAAAAATCCCTCTTTCCTTTAGCCCTGGATTAGACACACTGGGATTGCCAGACAAGCAAATGGTGGCAAACTCTGTCATCTCACATTTGGGTTTGTGGGGATCATGGGAAAGGACAGCAGAATTGCCATGAGGATGGAGAAGCTTGAAATGAGCAGGAACAGCAGGAAAAGGGAGCACAGAGGCATCAGCACCATGAAATGAAGTGGAGAAAGGAGATTTTGCCAAAAGGCAGCTCCATGGGAGGCAGACAGAGCTTCCATGCCCACATTAATGTTGGGAGAATCCTGAGCTGCAGGAGCTCCAGCCCACACCACATCTGCTCCTGGATGGTGGCCTGGATGCCTTTGTTCCTTCTGATTAATATTCTTTAATATCCTAAAAATATCTTCACTGAAAGAGTGGCCAGGCAGTGGGGGAGGCTGCCCAGGGAAGTGGTGGAATCCCCATCCCTGGAAATAAGGCTCAGATTTTGTTGAAAGCTGGACTTGATGATTTTGGAGGTCATTTCCAACCTTAACCATCCTGTGTCTCTCTGATATCAAACTTAGAGAATTTCCTTATCCAAAAAGGTCAATTGAAAAGCAGGAATAAGGTCTGAACAAACCTCCCAAGCTGAGCTGTTGGTACAGGAGGGCTGGCACAGCACAGAGCTCCCAGTTGAGGTGACATGAAAGATTTCAGCTTGCCCGAGTCTGAATAATTGAGCTGACATGATCAGATCATCTTTTGATGGTCTAATTGAATTATGTGCATTTCTGAAAGCTTTTCTCAGTGGAGCTAATGAGTTTTGTGTCTGTACTGAGCCAGACAGACCCAGCCAGGGTTCCAACCTTCCTGTCTAAACAGGACAAGGAATTCTTACACCAATTATCAAAGGTTCAATTCAATTCCTCCCCTCTGCTGACTGCTCAGAACCTTGTCCCAGGAGGATTCCCCGATGTTATAAAACTCTGGATCAAGGAATAATCTAGGACTGCAAATTCAACAGGAACTTGTGCAAGGGTCCATGGGAGAAGGAGGAAACTCTTCCTGCAATCCAACAGAGCTCCTGAGCACGAATTACTGACTTCCTTGGGATGTGGGATATTATTTACCAGGGTATTTCCTGGGCAGTCTGGGAGGATACCTTTGCTTTTATGGGATCCAAGCTGGTTTCCATGATCCCAAGGGATGAGTTCCTAAGCTCATGTAACAAAAAAGGTCGATGAGATAAAAAAAAGAAGATTTTTTTACAAGGAGAATGGTGAGGCCCTGGCACAGCTGTGGCTGCCCCTGGATCCCTGGAAGTGTCCAAGGCCAGGCTGGATGGGGTTGGAGGTGGAAGGTGTCCCTGGCCATAGCAGGGGATGGGTCTTTAAAATGCTTTTAAATTTTCCCTCCCACCCAAACCATTCCATAACTCTATGGACATTGTGAGCTGAACATCAACTCTACTGTCTCATTCATCTTTTATGAAAAATCCTTTCCTTAGGATTTTTCCTCCTGAGAAGCTGAGAGGCCTCAGGAACAAAATGTAAACATTGATTATCTGCTGCTGTGGAATGCAACAGGTGCATCTGGGATTGGTCTCATGTTGGTTGTTTCTAATTAATGGCCAATCACAGTCAGCTGGCTTGGACTCTCTGTCCAAGCCACAAATATTTGTTATCATTCTTTGCTATTCTATTCTTAGCCAGCCTTCTGATGAAACCTTTTCTTCTATTCTTTTAGTATAGTTTTAATGTAATATAGATCATAAAATAATAAATCAAGCCTTCTGAAACATGGAGTCAGATCCTCATCTCTTCCCTCATCCAAGAACCCCTGTGAGCACCATCACACCCTACAGGAACAGATTCTTTTCCCTCATTTTTGTATTCTTGGAGAACACAAAAGACAGGCTAGATATAAAAATCAGTTTATTCCATCAGGGAAAGTGTCTACAGAGAGGGTGAGGTGCCAGTTCCAGCACCTCCACCTGAACTTCAGCCCCAGGAGGAACTGAGAGTGTTGAAGCCTTTGTGGTGAGAAGTTTGCTCAGCCCGGAGTGCCAGCTCGGAAATCCAGCCCGTGTTTGCCTTTGGATGAGCTTTGTGCCATCAATCACTCTGAAAGCAGGGATTTACAGCCATGGGAACCCCGGGGGTGTGAGAGGAGGCCCACAGGTTCCTCCTCCACCTCCCATCCTGATGGACACTGTCCCTTTGGCCACCCAAATCTCTGCTGGCAGAAGCTGGAAGTCATGTGAAGCTTCAGCTGTGCGGGGAGAGTAGGTGCAGGTTCCTCCAGGGTTACTACAGAGTTACTACTGCCACACACAGCCCTGTGCCTGCCTTGCTGTCATTGTCACTGCACCTTTGTCTGCTGCAAACTGAGCCCAGCCACAGCCTGGCCAGGATGGAAACACTGCTGGAATCAAAGCCAAGGTTCAGGGAATTTCAGGAGGATCCCAGGATGGTTTGGGTGGGAAAGGACCACAAAGCTCATCCCATCCCACCCCTGCCATGGCAGGGACACCTCCCACTGTCCCAGGCTGCTCCCAGCCCTGCCCAGCCTGGCCTTGGGCAGTGCCAGGGATCCAGGGGCAGCCCCAGCTGCTCTGGGAAATCCATTCCAGGGATGGATTCCACAATTCCTGATTGCCAATCTCCCATCCAGCCCTGCCCTCTGGCAGTGGGAGCCATTCCCTGTGTCCTGTCCCTGCAGGCCTTGTCCCCAGTCCCTGTGCAGCTCTCCTGGAGCCCCTTCAGGCCCTGCCAGGGGCTCTGAGGTGTCCCTGGAGCCTTCTCTTGTCCAGGTGAGCACCCCCAGCTCTCCCAGCACAGAAGCAAAGCAGATTATTTCAGTCCCCAATTCCTGCTTCCAGCCCAGCTTCCCCAAGGACTGAACACACCTGAACCCATTTCTGCTCTCACTGAAATCAAGGGCACTGCTCCAATCCCTTGGCTTCAAGTCACAGGGCTTGGGATCTGCCAGGGGCTCTGAGGTGTCCCTGGAGCCTTCTCTTGTCCAGGTGAGCACCCCCAGCTGTGCCAGGGAACAATTCCTGCCCAATATCCCATCTAAATGAGATTTTTCCCATCTAAATGTCACTTTCCCAGTGGGAGCCATTCCCTGTGTCCTGTCCCTGCAGGCCTTGTCCCCAGTCCCTGTGCAGCTCTCCTGGAGCCCCTTCAGGCCCTGCCAGGGGCTCTGAGGTGTCCCTGGAGCCTTCTCTTGTCCAGGTGAGCCCCCCCAGCTGTGCCAGGCTGGCTCCAGAGCAGAGGGGCTCCAGCCCTTGCAGCATCTCCGTGGCTCCTCTGGCCTGGCTGCAGCAGCTCCACGTCCCCCTGCTGCTGCTGCCCAGGGCTGGGGCAGCAATGGGGGGTCCCAAGGCACAGAGGGACAGAATCCCTCCCTGGACACTTCAGCCCAGCTCCTGGGAGGTTTCTGGGCTGCCAATGCACAGCCAAGACTCCTGAAGCTTCTTGTCCACCCTCACCCCCAGGTCCTGCTCCCCAGGGCTGTGGTTTCCCTCCTCCCCTCCTTGTCCCTGGTGTTGTAGCATCCTACTATCAGCTTCTCTGGGTCTGGATTGAAGGCACTTGAAATGGCAGTTCATGTTCAGACTCAGGTGTTTATTTTTTATTTATTATTTCTTTTTTATTTCTTATCAGTAAAACAGTCTCACTGCTGTGAGTTCTGCAGCTTTTCATTAGAAGCCATAAAATGGCCAACAATGTCTTGTTACAAGGTCTTTTAAGACTAAAGTGTTGAATTAAGAGCTGACACCTAGATTATTTCCCCTTTTAACCCAATAACTGATCTCACAGAGCCCACAGTGTGGAATTTCTGCACAATTACAAAATGTGCATTTTTTAGAATTACAAAATTCTTCCAAACCCAGGAAGAAGGAAGGAGAAGCATGAAGAAGAAACCCAGGATGACACCCTGTGCCCTCCATCTTGTTTCCATCCACAGCATACTAAAAAAACCCAAAACCTCAATTTCTCACCAAGTGATACACCCACACTACTCTCTATAATCTATTTCACACTTTTGTGGATTCCAGTCTAACCTGAAATCTAGGAAACTTTCCCCATGAATGAGGGTCAAAGTCAGTGCTCCCTGTGGGAATCCATAAATCAGAAGGTTTTGGGAAAGCTGCAAAAGGCAGCCTCAGAGCCAGCAGAACTGTGATTAGAGCTAAGCAGTAGCCATGAGATAGGTCAGCAGAAAAATTATGTAAAATGTAGAAAAGCAAAGACAAATAGAACAATGGTCTGTGTATTAATGCTTGTCTAGAATAACTCCTTAAGCTACAGAAAAGTTTATCTAGCAAGATATTAGGAAGTTCTAAGCTTAATAATGGAGCTCTGTGCATTGTGTTTTAAGGCTTACAAGCAGGTATTGTATTCTAAATAAACAAGCATTGTTTAACCAAATGTATGTGTGCTTATAGTGGTTGGATAGAACCACTGTCAATATAGAATATATACTACACAGATATAAATACTGTCAATGTGCTTTTGCTTTGTGTGATTGATCAAAAAACTTATAAAGTGAGTTGTAACATTAAGTTCTTGGTCTGCTGGCTGGGATGTGAGCTGCTGGCATCTTCCCATTGTCACAATCATGTAATGAGGCTGATGCTGGAAAATAAAACAGCTCAAAGCACATTCCCAGCAGTCCTGTCCTGTTTGTGATTTGTACAGAGACCCCCGGCTGGTGATACTGCCCTGGAGGTCAGGGCACCCCAGAGCAGACACTGAAATATTCCCAGGACCCTGGGTTTCCACATCCCACAGTGATCTGGAACCAGCACAAGGACCAGCCTGCAAAGTTCATGGAAACATCTCACACACATCCCAAAAAACGTGGGGAATTATCCCCTCCTGCCTCTCCAGAGAGCTCTGCTGCCTTGGAAGAGAGAGATCCAGCTGGAATTTTAAAAACCTCTTATTTACAGCATCAACGTAATCAAGACAGGATCCATTACCTGACATGCTCCTCCATTGCAGAACCAAGAAGTATTCCTTGGTTTTTTTTGTCTTTCTAGGAACAAAGTCAGTCTTTGGAACGCTCAATTTCAGCGTGAAAAGTCCAGATGGATTTTGACAAGAGTCTTGAAGGCTGTTGCAGTTTGTCATGGTTGTGATCTCGAGACAAGAGTTTGACAATGGATCAGTGGGGAGTTTAACAGCATAACAAATGACAAAACCCATCCCCAGAAAATGACACCCTGAGGTAAATGGAGGCTTTTCTTTCAGGGGGAAAAAAAAAGCCTGGACAGGAAAGCTGAACCTTATCATCTTGTGCAGAAGAAATCACAACATTTGCATGAAATTCCTGTTGAAATTCTCCTGAGGTATCACACTCCTGTCATTCCCAGGCACTCCACAGGGATTAGCAACTTCATGGGAAGGAGCCAGTGTGATTCTTGAGCTTTGAGCATCAACAGCCTGGATGAATAAATAAAAGCAGATAAAGTTATGTTCTCTGAACAGAGCATGCTCCTGCATTTACAGCCCCTTGTTTCCACATGGGCAGAGGCCACTGGGTCTTCAAAACCAAGCCAGGTTTTCTCAAATTGGTTCAGGGGCTCAGGAGTGAAAGGTCACCTGGGTGTACCCAAAGGGACAGTTCTGGAGTGCCCTCCCAGCACAGGGAACCCCCAAACCCCTCTGTTCCCATCCCCAGCAGGAAGGGCTGTAGCCATAACACAATTTTATCTTCTGGGTTGATCTGCTGGCAGTGTTTGGTCAGAGATAGGGGGGTCAGTGTGGCCACATGGGCTCAGCCCATTGATGAGCAGGAGCTCTCCTGACTCCTTTCACCCAAAACCCAATGTTCCCATCCCTTCTGATCCTTCAGGATCCCTCCAGACTGGCTTTTACTCTTTGTTTCAGAGACCAAACCTTCCACAGCCTTTCCCATCTCAAGCCTGTTCTTCTGAACAGGCCCAACACCGAAGTTCCAGCTCTTTCTGTAACTCCAGCTCTCCCTGCACAGCTCCCTCCTCTCTCATTCCCTCCTCCTCTCTCACTCCTCGTGGCTTCCCCAGGGACACTGCAGCTCTTTCCTGCTCCTCAGCACTGCCTTTCATCTCCTCCTGTTCCCTCTGGATCCCCTCCCCTGCCCACATCAGCAGGAACACTGCAGCAAACAGCCACTGCCCTCCAGGCCACATCCAGGAGTTGGAATCATCTCTCCATGTGAAAAATGCATGTATTTTATGATTGGCTTGTCACAAATATTAAAATGAATATTATATGTGTTGTGTTAGAAAGTGATGCTGTATTAATTCTTTTGAGCAGTGTGGTAAATATAGTTTTAGGTTATAAAAAATGTTAAAATAGAAACGATGCTATGTAGGATACTTTTCCTAAAGAAAGGACTTGCAGTGAGATGGCAGCCACAGGATATCTAAATCTTTCAGAGGAAAAGAATTTATTGCCCCATTATCAGAAGAAACGAACTTCTTCCTGCCTTGAAGGCACTGTTGGGATTCAGAGGAAGAAGTTGATGATGACCAGACAGAATCCTGTGTTTGGATGGAATTTATGCATCATGTATGAAGTGTATGAATATGCAACAGGCTGTTACTTTTAAGGGTTAATCCTTTGTTAAGGTGTGTCCTTTTTCAGGCTTGTGCTGCCCGGAAAAAGGTACCCAGACGTCCATAACTCTTTGTATTTGTTGTCTCATATTGTCCTAATTCAATCTGTCCAAATTATTATTACTCTAATTGTATTGTTATTTTTTATAACCATTTTATTCCTATTAAACATTTAAAATTTTAAAAACAAGTGATTGGCGTTTTTCCCACTCCAAAACTCATGTCCTTGGAAAAAAACAGCTGAGTGGAGGTGTTGGCACAGAGGGGACAGACCAGCCCCTTTCCATTTGCTGACTTGGCCCTTGCTTAGCCCCCCCCGGGGGTGGGGACACAGCGTGACAAAGGTGACAATGCAGGCAGGTCCTGCCTCAGTCAGCACTTTCAGAGAGGAGGTCACCTCTGCTGCAGCTCTGGAAGTCAGATGGAGTTTGTTCCACATCCTTGGAGAGACCTGCAAGCAGGCTCAGGGCCTGGGAGAGCTGGACATTGAGAGCAAGGAGACAAAGGGGACAAAGGGGAATGTCCTGTTGTGATTTCAGGGCTCACCCCAGAACCTCAGGTCCCTGCCCTGATAATTCCCTCCCAGGTGTATCAGTCCCCTCTCCTTTCCCCTCCCAGCACTGTCTGTCAGTCCTGGAATTCCAGAAGGGATTGGCAGATTCAAAGGATGCCCTCTACCCCTGGGGGCACTGGGCCATCTGAAATAAAACTCAACAGGGCAGGAGTTTTATTTCTCCTTTTAACGCCTTTATTAAAGAGATCAGCTCAGGATTAGGAAGTTCGACGAGGCGGCCGTCTCCGTCTTCTTCCCAGCGTGGCTCAGAGGAGGAGGATGTGCAGCTTTGTCCACAGGGGCAGAGCTGGGGGTCCAATCCTCACAGGGACGTCTGGGCGGGACCCCAGTATTTCTCACTTTTCCCTGCTTCCCAGCTCCAGGTCCCAGTCCCAGGCAGCCTCTCCAGTCAGGGCGAGGGGCACTAAGGTCCCCTAACATCTCTGCAGGTCCAGCACTCCACTCCCCACATCCACGAATCATTCCAATTCTTCAATTTTATATTTGGCTCGTTGGTTTTGGGGTTTTTTATAAGTTCAATACTTCCCATGGTACAGTGGGTTTCTCAAAATCTACATATTGTAATTCTTTTCTCCTCCCCAGCAACACAAAAGGAGGGCTTTCTACCTGCCCTGGCTAGGGTCGTTAAGTGATACAAAGAGAACTATCAACTCTAACGACTTATAGTTAACATAACAAGTAACCCTGCCCAGCAGCTCTGCCTCAGCAGCTCCAGTCCATAACTCAGCTTTTTCCACTGATATAAAACTAAACAAAACTCAGTTCATAACAGCCATCCAGGTGTCCTTTGTCCCTTTGTCCCTCCCCTCCTGTCCCTGCTTGGTGGCTCCCTGCCCCTTCCCTCCCCTCTCCCCGGGGTTCAAAGGAGCAGCAGCCACGGGCTCAGGGAGTTCTGTTGGAGCTGGTGCTGCATTCAGAGGCCTGTGGGCCAGAATAAAGCTCTGGATCCAAACCCTCCATCAGAACCGACTCCTTTCCTTCACCATCGCCTCAAAGCTTCTCCACAGAGGGAAACCTGAGGAGCAGCCCCTGTTATGGGGGGAAGCTCCATCCCAGCACCACCAGAGCTCCTGCAGGCCTGGACTTGTCCCTGCGGGCCAACTGCAGCACCCAGGCAGCCCAAAGTGTCTGTGGGGTGAAACACCACACACCCAGCCAGCCCAAAGTGTCTGTGGGGTGAAACACCACACACCCAGCCAGCCAAAAGTGTCTGTGGGGTGAAACACCACACATCCCACAGCCAAAAGTGTCTGTGGGGTGAAACACCACACACCCAGGCAGCCCAAAGTGTCTGTGGGGTGAAACACCACACATCCCACAGCCAAAAGTGTCCTTGGGGTGAAACACCACACATCCCACAGCCCAAAGTGTCTGTGGGGTGAAACACCACAGTGCCACTATTTGGCTCAGCAGCAAGTGCCAGACAAGCTCAGGCATGTCCTGCCTGGCTATATTGGTTTTATTCCAATACAATTACAAGCATTTCTAAGCTGGCCTGGCCCACCCTGGTTAATCCAAACTGAGGCCTCAGCTCATTCAGCCCCACAGTCCTGCTGGAGGTGCCACAGTTTATTTTAGCACTTGGAGCACTGTCACCCCAGTGGATTCCCACACAAAGCCAGCTCCAGGCTGTGGTGGCAGGCACAGCCTCCAGGCATGCCCTGAGCAAGGGATCCAAACCCCCCTGAGCTGTTCCTGTTCCTTCACCCACATTTGGGAGTTTGTGGTATTTTTGGGGACCCTTGTCAAAGAGAGGAATGATGAATCTGACTCCATGTTCTTAGCAGGCTAATTTATTATTTTATGATCTGTAATAAAGAATGCTATACTAAATGGCAGAGAAAGGATACAGACAGAAGGCTAAAAGATAATGAGAAACTCGTGACTCTCTCTGGACCCTCAACACAGCTGGACCATGACTGGTCATTAAGAAAAAACAATTCACATGAAACCAATTAAACAATCACCTGTTGGTAAACAATGTTCAAACACATTCCAAAGCAGCAAAACACAGGAGAAGCAAATCAAGTAATTATTGTTTTCATTTTTCTCTGAGGCTTCCCAGGAGAAGATCCTGGGCAAAGAGATTTTTCAGAAAATATGACAGTGACAGGACTTGCTGCTCTTTGCAGCCTCAGATTATGGGACTCCAGCATGGTTGCTCCAGCACTGGGCAACCTCAGGTCTCTCCAGAGCTCTGGGTCACATTCAGGCACTTCCTGATCCCAGCCTGCTTTTTCAGACCCCAAAAATCCCTATTTCCTCAGAGGATGGCTCCCAGCATCCATGTAGAAGGATAAGATCTTTGCACAGCTCCCAGGTAAAGCCAACAAAATACAAACTGAACCCCTCAAAGTGCTCACTACAAACACAGCCTCTGTGTCCAATCCCTTGTTTATTCCAAGGGGTTATTCCAGTGTTCTTGGGGATGCCAGAAGAGAGGGAGATTCCCTGGAGCAGCCTGGGTGTCCAAGCTCAGGGGATGTCCCATGGAAAGCCCCAGGGTTGCCCAACCTCACTCTGCACCTTCAGCTCTGCCCTCCCATCCCATCCCAGCATTCCCAGAGCCACCCCCCTCCCAGGCACTCTCAGGAACCCTTCCCCAGGAGGGATCAGAGGGAAAGGTGCCCCTGGCAGCCCCACACCCCAAAATGCCAGCTCCAGGTACTGACAGCCAATAGAGCCCAGTTCATGTGAAAAAATAGGGTGATTTTATTATAAACTTCAGAAAAAAGGACACAAACAACATGAGCACAGCATTTAACTGGACATCTTCCTCAGGGACACAGCTGTCCCTGGGAATCAGGCACCCTGCAGCCACAGAAGGTCCAGGTGCACAGGTCAGGCTTCCTGGTTTTCCTGGAAAACAGGAGATTTTCCCCATAGCACTGCCTGCCCTCACTGACACTGGGGACAAAGCAACCCCCAGCTTCCACTTGCAGGGCAGCAGCAGCTTCCTGGGAATGAGGAGAGCATCCAGCAGTGCTTTGGGGCAAGAGCAGGGAGGGGGAAGCTGCTTGTGGTGAAGAATTCCCACAAATCCTCCCATTTTCTGCTGCAAAACACCCGGGGCAGGGAGTAGCAAAAGGCATGTGGCAATCTGGGTCAGAGGGGCCAGGAGTAGGCACCTGGCACTGCTGTCACACACTGGTGAACTGGGCACAGCCAGCACCACCTGGGCACTGAGGCTGTGTCCCTGCACAGGGACTGGAGCCCCTCCAACCCCTTCCCTTGGCAGCAGAGCTCTGTGACAAAGGCTCAGAGCCTTGGGGACATCTGGGGGACTTGTGACACCTCCCCTGCCCCACACTCAGAGGCTGGCATTGTCCCAAGGGTCCTTACCTCATCCTGGGATGAGCTGGTGTCACAGGTTGTGTCAGTCTCCTGCTCACTGCTGCCATCCCCTCCTGGCTCCTGGGCATCACCACTGGGCACATCTGGATCCTCTGCTCCCAGCTCGGGGGGCAACACAGAGCCCTGGGGGGTTGTGTGGCACAGGGACAGGGTCAGAGCAGCACAAATCCATAAGGGATCCATGGAATTCAGAGCACAGCAAGCCCAGGCTGCCTCCTGAGGTGAATCCCTGCAGGGCAGGACTGGTGCTGTCCCCAGGAATGGAGCAGGAACACTCACCTGGACAGCTGAGAGCTCCAGCACTGTGACCCCACCCTGCTCCTCCAGCTCCAGGTCGGTGTCGTTTTGGGTCTGGTACTCCTCACTGTCTGACTCCAGCTCTGAGGGCTGGGGGAAAGAGGCAAAGGGGGCTCTGAGGGGAGAACAGCCTGGGGAAGGACACACCAGCCCTGGGAGCCACAGCCAGGGGTGGCAGAGGGGCTGCCTTGCAGGGACATCAACCAAAGGGACACCTCAGGGGAGACTGGGGCACCCCCAGCTCTCAGACAGTGCTGGGCTGATGGTCAACACTCCTTGGACACCCTGTGCCCTCAAAGAGGGGATGGGGTGATGGGGTGTCACAGACATCTTTTCTGAAAAATCTTTTATTTACGACTTTTCCTCCTGAGAAGCTGAGAGGCCTCAGGAACAAAATGAAAACATTGATTATCTGCTGCTGTGGAATGCAACAGGTGCATCTGGGATTGGTCTCATGTGGTTGTCTCTAATTAATGGCCAATCACAGTCAGCTGGCTCAGACCTTCTGTCCAAGACAGAAGCTTTTGTTATCATTCTTTTTCTAGTCTTAGCCAGCCTTCTGATAAATCCTTTCTTCTTTTCTTTTAGTATAGTTTTAATATAATATATATCATAAAATAATAAATCAAGCCTTCTGAAACATGGAGTCAGATCCTCATCTCTTCCCTCATCCTCAGACCCCTGTGAACACTGTCAGGATGGGGTGTCACAAACATGTTTTTTGAAAAATCCTTTTGCCAGGATCTTTTCTCCTGAGAAGCTGGGAAGCTTCAGCTTCTCCAGGTTTTGCTGCTTTGGAATGTGATTTGGAGAATTGTTTACCCAGCATGTGATTGTTTTTACTTGATAACCAATGCCAGCCACCTATGTCAAAGCTGAAAGCAGTCACAAGATTTTGTTATTCATTCCTTTTCTAGCCTTCTGATGAAATCCTTTCTTCTATTCTTTAGTATAGTTTTCATATATCCTTTTCTTTTAATATAATATATATCATAAAATAATAAATCAGCCTTCTGAAACACAGAGTCAAGATTCTCATTTCTTCCCTCATCCTAGGAACCCTCAAACACCACCACAACAGGGAAGGAAACCTCTGCAGGCTCCTCCACAGGAACACTCCCAGACCCACACAGAGCCCAAACCACCTTGGAATTGCTCAGCAGCCACAAGGTCTCACCTCATATGAGACATCCTCAGGGTCATCCTCTGGCAAATCCCTCTCCAGCACCTGAAACCAGGACTCCTGCTGCTCCAGAGCCACATCATCCCTCTTCCTCTTGCTGGCTGGGTTGATGGGAGCCTCCCAGATCTCTGCAGGGATCCACAAAATCACCACACCAGAACTAACACAGCACTTTACAGGAATTCCAGACTGCAAAGCCTCCAGCTGTTCCAGGAGGCCCCAGCTCTTACCCTTGGACATGTTGCTGTGGCCCCAGTCGGTTGGGAGGTGGCACAGAAAGTTCTGGATGCTGCTGGGGGTCAGGGAGAGCAGCAGGTGCAGGAGCCCAGGCCTGGAGGGGGACTGGGATGGAGGGCAAAGCCTGTTCCTGATGGACTCCACAGGGAGCACCAGCCCAATCCACACAGAGGCTTTCTGAAGGAGCTTCAGCTGCAAAGAGAGACCCATCAGCACATGGGAGAACTTCCAGGTGTTTAAAGCCTCAAACTCCACTCTGTCCTGAAATTGGGACCAGCTTCAGGCAGAACCTGTCAGGTTGTATTTTATTCCCAAAACTCTCCTTTTTCTTCTGGCCCAGAGAGGGAGAGAAATGGGAATGCTGCAGCCACCAACAGCTCAAGGGGGGCAAGGCAAGGCCAAGGAGAAAAAATTGAGAGAGGGAGGAGAGCAGAAGAAAAATAATGGAATTGTTTGGGTTGGATGGGACCTTAAGGACCACATATTGCACACCTTATCTTGGCAGGGACACCTCCCACTGTCCCAGGCTGCTCCAAGCCCTGTCCAGCCTGGCCTTGGGCACTGCCAGGGATCCAGGGCCTGCCCACCCTGCCAGGAAACAATTTCTTCCTAACATCTAGTAACATGAAAAAACTGAAAGAAATTAAATTATCTGGCAGGAGAACCCCAGAAACTGCCAGTGTTGAGGTTTTAGCCACCCCCTCCCCAGCCCCAGCCTTACTCACTGGGTACTTGACCAAGCTGAGCTGAAGGATCTGCTCCAGGAGCCTGCTGGAGAAGGAGTCACTGCTGGTGGGTGGCTTCATCTGGAGGGGGAGAAAGAGAAAGGTCAGAGCCTCCAGCCCAGCCCTGAGGGTGCCCCCAGCATGAACCAGCCCTTGGGCAGTGCCCAGACCTGCTTTGGGGGCTGCTCTATAGAGCCCAGACTGACACAAACCTGGCTTAGCCCCTCTGAGCCCTTCAGGGTACTTATAGGCCCTGTCCCATGTGCTGCTCATTACCCTGATCAGCTGCTGGCTCTGCTAATTGGAGGAGCAGCCCAGGACCCTCCACTGGGGGCTACCTGTTATTAGCATTGGGGTCTCAATTAAAGGCTCTCATTAGGGGCTCATTTTCCCTCAGTTTGAGGTCTCCTCCTGGAGCTAGAGTTGAAATCTCTCCCTTTGCTCTGTGTGGGTGCAAAGAGCTGAAGGTGATGAGATGCCAGAACCTGCCCTGCTCCCCAGGGGTGGGAGAATCTGATCCCAGGTGAGGGGAGGCCCCTCTGCTCTGTGTCTGCACAGAGATGGAGCTGCTGTTGCTGTCTGCAGCATTTTCCCAGCAAGATCCACCCCAAAGCCACCGTTATCCCCCTGAGAGTGCAGGAGCTTCCTTAGCTGGGGGGAGAGAGACAGAAAACCCCTCCCAGCCCTGCCCTGCCCTGCCCCGCTGCACAGGGGGAAGGCAAAGCTTAAAGAGCAGCTTCATCCTCCTCATCCTCCCTCCAGCAGGAGGCACAAAGCTGAGAGAGCAGCTTCATCCTCATCATCCTCCTTCCTATGGGAGGCACAAAGCTGAGAGAGCACCTTCATCCTCCTCATCCTCCCTCTTGCAGGAGGCACAAAGCTTCTTCCCCATGACCTGGGGTTTCTCCCTCCACCTGCCCCGCTGCACAGGGGAAAGGCAAAGCTTAAAGAGGAGCTTCATCCTCCTCATCCTCCCTCCAGCAGGAGGCACAAAGCTGAGAGAGCAACTTCATCCTCATCATCCTCCTTCCTATGGGAGGCACAAAGCTGAGAGAGCAGCTTCATCCTCATCATCCTCCTTCCTATGGGAGGCACAAAACTGAGAGAGCAGCTTCATCCTCATCATCCTCCTTCCTATGGGAGGCACAAAGCTGAGAGAGCACCTTCATCTTCATCATCCTCCCTCCTGCGGGAGGCACAAAGCTTCTTCCCCATGACCTGGGGCTTCCCCCTCCACCTGCCCCACTGCACAGGGGAAAGGCAAAGCTGAGAAACCCCTTTCATCCTCCTCATCCTCCCTCCTACGGGAGGCACAAAGCTGAGAGAGCAGCTTCATCTTCATCATCCTCCTTCCTATGGGAGGCACAAAGCCTCTTTACCATGGTCTGGGCACTGCCTGGGGCTTCCCCATCCACCTGCCCCGCTGATCAGGGGGAGAGGCAAAGCTTAAAGAGCAGCTTCATCCTCATCATCCTCCCTCCTGCGGGAGGCACAAAGCTGAGAGAGCAGCTTCATCCTCATCATCCTCCTTCCTATGGGAGGCACAAAGCTGGGAGAGCACCTTCATCCTCATCATCCTCCTTCCTGTGGGAGGCACAAAGCCTCTTCCCCATGGCCTGGCACTGCCTGGGGCTGTCCCCCCTTGTCACTCTTGCTCCAAGAATGACACAGGAGCAGGCGGGAGGCAGTGTTGGAGAAAGAGCCAAGGCTTTATTCAACAGAACCGTGTGGTTTTTATGGAGTGATAGGATGGATTCTATTTGATTGGCTAACTAACAAAAACACCTTTCTCATACACTGTCCTTGAGAAGAACAGAAAGACGAAGTAGAAAAACACTGTGAAAAATGTGTGGTTTATGATTGGCTTTTCACAAATATTCAAATGAATATTATATGTGTTGTGTTAGAAAGTGATGCTGTATTAATTCTCTTAAGCAGTGTGTTAAATATAGTTTTAGGTTATAACAAAGTGTTAAAATAGAAACTATGTTATGTAGGATACTTTTTTTCTAAAGAAAGGACTCACACTGAGATGGCAGCCACAGGACACCTGAATCTTTCAGAGAAAGAGAATTTATTGCTCCATTATCAGAAGGAACGAACTTCTTCCCACCTCGAAGGTGCTGTTAGGATTCAGAGGAAGAAGCTGACACTGCCCAGACAGAATCCTGTGTTTGAATGGAATTTATGCATCATGTATGAAGTGTATGAATATGCAACAGGTTATTGTTTTTAAGGGTTAATCCTCTGTTAACGTGGGTCCTTTTTCGGGCTCATGCTGCCCACAAAAAGGTACCTGGACATCCATAACTCTTTGTTTCTATTGTCTCATATTGTCCTAATCCAAATTGTCCAAATTATCATTACTCTAATTGTATTCCTATTTTTATAACCATTTTATTACCATTAAACTTTTAAATTTTTAAAAACCAAGTGATTGCCATTTCTCAGAAACACCACCTGCAGACTGTTTAACTAACAAGTTATCTCATCCTTACAAACTCCCTGAAAGTTCTCACAAGCCTCTCTCTCTGTCCCCTGGCACCCACACCCCCTCACTCTGAGCCCAGCGGGGTGGGAGCACAGGGATGCTGCGGGAAGGAGCCCGGGCAGGGGTGCAGGAGGCACCGGGGGTTGGTGGTTGAAGCTGCTGCTGCCTGCGGGGATGGCGTGGGCTGGAGCTTTTCCCGACGGGAGCTTTGCTAGACAGAGCTGAAGTGTTTGCCTGCCGCTCCTGCTGCCCCTGCCACCTGATGATGCCCACGGCCGGTGATTCATCCCGCTCCTCCTCCTCGTGGGTGACAGAGCCGGGGGTGGCTCTGGCAGCGCCGTGTCCTCACCTGTCCTTTCCATCCTCCTGCCCCCGTGTCCTCACCTGTCCATCCTCCTGCCCCCGTGTCCTCACCTGTCCTCTCCATCCTCCTGCCCCTGTGTCCTCACCTGTCCTTTCCATCCTCCTGCCCCCGTGTCCTCACCTGTCCTCTCCATCCTCCTGCCCCCGTGTCCTCACCTTTCCCCTCCATCCTCCTGCCCCCGTGTCCTCACCTTTCCCCTCCATCCTCCTGCCCCCGTGTCCTCACCTGTCCCCTCCATCCACCTGCCCCCGTGTCCTCACCCGTCCTCTCCATCCTCCTGCCCCCGTGTCCTCACCCGTCCTCTCCATCCTCCTGCCCCCGTGTCCTCACCTGTCCTCTCCATCCTCCTGCCCCCGTGTCCTCACCTGCCCCTCCATCCTCCTGCCCCCGTGTCCTCACCTGTCCCCTCCATCCTCCTGCCCCCGTGTCCTCACCTGTCCCCTCCATCCGCCAGCCCCGGTGGCCGCTGGAGCGTGGCAGGGACCTGGCGGTGCCGTCACCGCGCGTCACCATCCGGGGGTGGCCGCGGAGCATAAATGGCCAGCGCTGCCCGGCCAGCCCTCAGGGCCACCATGGCCCTGCGTCCCCCTGCGCTCCAGGGCAGCGGCTCCAGAGACATCTCCTTCCACGTGGTGACCCCCGAGCGCATCCCGCAGTTCGTTATCCCGCCCCTGGACAGCCACAAGAAGCGGAGATGCTCAGGCAAGGGGACGGGGGAGGAGAGGGGACAGCTGGAGGGGACGGCTTGGAGGAGCAGCTGGGACCCAGCGGTGCGGGATGAGCACGGCTCTAACTCATCCTCTTTCAACTCATCCTCCTTTAACCCATCCTCTTTTAAGCCATCCTGCCCCACCCCAGACCCCGCCGCTCGGGCAGCTCTGTCCCTGCCGCACCTCCCCAAGGTCACCACCCCGTACGGCTTTGTCACCCTGGGGCAGAGCCCGCAGGTCCCCGGGGAGGAGGCGTTCTTTCACCCGGGCTCCTGCTGCAGACAACCCGGCATTCCTGCTGCTGAGGGAGACTCCGGCATGGGAGGAAGCCAGAGGGACCACAAGCAGCCAAGTCACAAGGACGATGGAAGCAGCCCGACCCCAGCAGGGATTCCCCTGCTCAGATGTGCCAGAGACATGGAAAAAACAGAGGTTTCGGAAAGCCAGGAGGCAGGGAGGAGGGACAGGAGGCTCCTGGGCAAGGACTGTCCGAGGAGCAGCTCCCTGGAGCTCCCCGTGGTGACAGCCAGGAAGAATTTGTTCCAGAGGATCCTCAGGAGGCACCTTGGCCACCCACAGCAGCTCAAGCCTGGGCATTTCACCCTCCACTGATCCTGCAAAGCAGCTCCCAGGAGCTGAGGTTCCCTACAGACCTGGAGAAGAGACACTTCTGCCAATGCCTCAGAGTGCTGACAGCATCAGGGTGTCACCTTCCCCGAGGGGACACTGCCACAGGGCACAGCAGTGCTGGGGAGCAGAGGGGCTGTGGGTTTGTGACTGTTCAGAGCCTCAATAAAAGTGCAAACATTTCATCTGAGCTGTCGTCCTCTCCTTTTTCATTCTTGTGGCAGCTCTCAGCTGTCACTAGGGTGGTTTGGTGGCCTCAGCACTCTCTCCCGTTGTCCCCCCAGGCTCAGCAGCTCCTGAGAGCAGGTTCTTTTTGGGCTGGCACTGCTGGAATGCAGAGCAGGGGGCACTGAGCCCCAGGAGCTGCAGCGGGCCAGGAGAGAAGAGTGACCACATCCACCTTCCAGCTCTGTGGCCATGACCTGGGGTGTTTGAGCGTGTCAGAATCCCTTCCCAGCCTTGCAGGAGGGACCTCAGCTCCAGGACACTGAAACAGTGACCCCTCACCATTTCAGAGGGTGCAGTTTCCAACCACTCCTAACCAGCTGGGACAAGCAAGTCTCACTTTATTGACTGTTCCCTCATAAATGGATTTTTTTTTTTTTTTGCTTTTATTGAGCAGCAGAACCTGCAGGGCCAGAATAAAGAGCTCATGGTCAGCAGTGTTTGGGGGCTGCTCGAGCAGAGTGTCAGCAGTGCTGGGCTGCTGCAGCCCCCCCTCCAGGGCTCTGATTCTCCAGGAGACCCCTGAGAGGTGCAGCTGGGAGGGCTGGAGCCAGTCCAGGGGTGCTGGGAGTCACTGAGGCCCCTGCAGGAGCAGCACACAGGATTTGCATGTGGGCCATTAACCAGGCAGTCATTAACCCGGTGTGCCTCCCACCCCTCTGTGCCTGTGTCACCTGGGCCATGTCAGTGGCTTTGTTTTCCTCATCCCTCCAGTCTGGTTCACCCCTCAGCTCTCTGTTGGAGCTGCCACTTCCAAAGGAGCTTTTCCTGCAGTGAGCACCAGGGATGAGCACAAAGGGCCCTGGAAGGGCTGCATGGATGCACCAGCACCCAGAGCATCCATCTCAGTGCTGCTGGAGGGGGTGGGAGCTGCTCAGACGTGTCCCCCTGCACAGCTCAGGTCCATGACTCCAGCACAGCAGGATGTGGCAGCCAGCACTGCTGGAAGGATCAGGGATGTGACAGAAAATCCACTCCCTGCTTATTCTGAGGAGCACTGGTACTATGGAGTGAGTCAGGGACCGAGGCTCTGGAAATTTAAATTGATCTCCAGCTCCTGAGGGCATCGTCTCTGCTCAGCACTTGGGGCTGGGAGGGCAGATTGAGTTACCAGGGATTAATAAACGAGCTCTTATCAGTTACTCGGGCTGTGAGAGCTGAACATGTGCATGCTCCAAGCTGACAGAATTAAGCCACGCTCCTGTAACCCTCTCTCCTCTCTCCTCTGGTGCTCAAGCTGCTGCAGAGCAGTGCCTCTGTCTGACTGGCTCAGCATCTCCTGGGGAAAACATGGAAACAGCTCCCCTGGAGCTGACTGAACCTGCTGGATGTACCAGTTCAACCTGGGCACGGGGAGCTGCAGCTCCTGGGGTTGATTCCTTCCTTGGGCACCTTCCTGAGCTCCCAGGAACATTTTAAAATGTGCTTTATTTTGTCTACAGAATAGGAAGAAATCCACTCTGCTTCCCAGGTGGATTGCAGGGCTTTGTTCATCCTTGTTCCCAGTCCCAGTTCTAGTTCCAGTTCCAATACCAGTTCCCAGTACTGGTGCCCAGTACCAGTTCCCAGCACCACGTCCAGTACCAGTTCCTGGTACCACTTCTCAGTTCCAGTACCAGTTCCCAGTCCCAGCACCAGTTCCCAGTACTAATTCCCAGTACCAGTTCCCAGTCCCAGTACCAGTTCCCAGTACCAGTTTCCAGCACCAGTTCCAGTTCCAGTTCCAGTTCCCCAATACCAGTTCCCAGCTCCAGTTCCAGTACCAGTTCCCCAGTACCAGTTCCCTAATACCAGTTCCCAGTTCCAGTTCCAGTACCAGCTCCAGTACCAGTTCCCCAGTACCAGTACCAATTCCCAGTTCCAGTTCCAGTTCCCAGTTTCCAGCACCAGGTCCAGTTCCCAGCACCAGTTCCCAGTTCCCAGTTCCAGTTCCAGTTCCAGTTCCCCAACACCAGTTCCCAGTTCCAGTTCCAGTACCAGTTCCCAGCACCAGTTCCCAGTTCCCAGTTCTAGTTCCCAGTTCCCAGTTCCAGTTCCAGTACCAGTTCCCAGTACCAGTTCCAGTTCCAGTACCAGTTCCCCAGTACCAGTTCCCAGTCCCAGTACCCAGTTCCCAGTACCAATTCCCAGTACCAGTACCAGTTCCCAGTACCAGTTCCCAGTACCAGTTTCCAGTACCAGTACTGTTTCCAGTACCAGTACCAGTTTCCAGCACCAGTTCCCAGTACCATTTCCTTGTACCCAGTTCTCTGGTACCCTTGCAGGATTTCCCAAGGGAAGGAATATTTTATGTTCCTGCAGGCTGCCATGGTGCAAGATGAATTTCCTCGGGGTGTGCCAGCCTGGGGATGATCAGCCTGCAGAGAATCACGGTTTTAGGATTGTATAAAAAGGTTCCAGAGGAATTGCTGGCAGTGGGAGTTGCTCCCTGGCAGGAGCAGAGCTGGGGCTCAATGAGGATGGAAACAAATTCCCTGCAGCACAGCAAAGGTGCTCTGTGGTGTAACTGTGCCTCTGCCTGCCAGGTTCCAGCTCAAGGCACCTCTCCAGGCTGTGAAGTGAGAAGGACAATATCTCCCAGTGCCTCTGAGATTTACAGGCTGCCCTTTCCCTGCAAACCAGGCAGGGAGGACAGTACAACAGGAGGTATCAAGATGTGACAAGATAAATTGTCATTACCAGCCACTGATCATCCTGCCTGGGCCTGCTACATTTTCTAAATGTTGTTTTGGTCTGACTCAGAATTTCCTTGCAGCCTCCTGCAGGTAGAGGAAAGCTCAGGGCTAATTATCCCCTCCTCATCCCACGCTCTGAGCAGCTCCAACCATGGCTGGCTGCAAGGAGGGGGAATCAGAGCAGGAACCAATTCCAGGCTCCTGAATTTGGAGGGCTGGGATGGGGACTGGGCTCTAAATCCTCTGCAGCTCCCCCAGTCCTCAGCTGTGAGACTGAGACCCTCTTCCCTCCCTGAGACCATTCTGGAATGTTCTGGCACCAGTTTATTTCAAGAAAACCAGTTAAACTGGGCAGGGACCCGGAGTGTTTTCCAGTGCCTCATTCCTGCAAACTGCATCAGGAAAAATCTACAGCTCTCTTCCCTTTGGTCTCAGGGGCTCCAGTGTATCCCTCAGGTTCTCTCCTCCCTATTCTCCAGAATTCCCAACGAATCCTATGGAATTCAGGATCTATTCCTTCTCTTTTCCCCCTAACCAGTTTGCTGCCATCACAGGTCACACTCCCCTCCAATGGGTGACAATTTCTGGCTGTCAATAACCTCCACTGTCCAATGTCACCTGTTGCAGGTGGCTTTTGGCCAAACTGGGCGTGAGGAGGTCTCACAGGCACCCAAACAGCAGCAAAGAAATCTCATGGAGAAATCCCATGGAGAAATCCCATTTCCCTGGGATCTGATGGAGAAATCCCATTTCCCTGTGGTTTTCATGCTGGGGAGCACTCAGCTTTGCTGGGATCGATAGGGAGCTGCTGCCTGTGCCAGGAATTTACAGTCAGAGTCGGTGCCTGGGGCTGAGATAAATCCCTTCACGGGCTCATTAGCTGCACAGCTCCTCTCCCAGCTAATTGGGGCTGCAAAGGTCAGGCTCTGGCTGTAACCCAGTCTGCTGCAGGCTGGAGTCCCAGCCTGAGCACACAGGGATGGACACCAGGATATTCTTCATTCCCACGGACCTGTGGATGCAGTTTCCCACCTGGTTCCCCAATATGCACCTCCCTGGCCCAGTTTATCCAACCTTCCACCCCTCTGACCCCCCTGATACCTCCTCTGCCCCCCAGCCCCTCCAGCCCCACTGCTGCACTGCAGCTTCAGCAATGCCTGGATGCTCCAGCTTCTCCAGGGGGTTGCATTTCAGCTCCTCAGCTGGCAGGCTGTTTGTGAGCAGGTAGAAGTGCCTGGATTTATCCTCGTTTGTCCCCTGAATGGCTTTGTTTGCCTTTTTCCATTCCTGCAAACACCTGGCAGCCAGGCTGTGCTGGTGGCTCTGGGAAAAGCTCAGCATTCCTGCTGGGCAGAGCCCTGGGAGCCTCAGGGCAGCAGCTGCTCCCTGCTCAGCCCTGCTCACAGGCACAAACCACTTTTCCAGCCTGGCTCAGCTGCAGGACCTCTGTCCCCAGCTGGAAGTGCAGCCAGCTCTGTGCTTTTCCCTTCAGATGCTCCAAGAGATCCAACCCTGGCTCTTTTCAGCAGGAAAAATCCTGCCTGTGCTCCCTCCTTGGGGTTGCTTCAAACCTCACTGCAAGCATCTGTTGCTCTTCACAGAATCCCAGACTGGTTTGGGCTGGAAGGGACTTTAATATCATCTCATTACACCCCCTGCCATGGCAGGGACACCTCCCACTGTCCCAGGCTGCTCCCAGCCCTGTCCAGCCTGGCCTTGGGCACTGCCAGGGATCCAGGGGCAGCCCCAGCTGCTCTGGGCACCCTGTGCCAGGGCCTGCCCACCCTAACAAGGAGGAAATTTTCCTAAGATCTAAACTAAACCTACTCTCTGTCAGTGGGGAGCCATTTCCCCTTTTCCTGCTCCTCAAGGCCCCTGGAAATTGTTTCTCTCCTTCTCTCTTGCAGGCTCCTGTGAGCTCCTGGAAGGCCACACTGAGCTCACCCCAGAGCTTCTCTGCTCCAGGTGAACAATCCCAGCCCTGCCAGCCTTTCCTCCCAGCAGAGCTGCTCCATCCCTCTGCCCATCCTGGTGCTTCCTCTGGACTCTCTCCAGCAGCTCCAGCTCCTCCCTGTGCTGGTCCCAGGGCTGGGGCAGCTCTGCAGGTGGGGTCTCACCATCACCATCACCATCATCACCATCACCATCACCATCACCATCACTGCAGCCCCCTCCCTGCACAGCCACCCCAACACCCCCACCCTGAGCAGCCCTGGCAGCTCCTGCAGCTCTGGCAGCCTTGGCACCATTCCCTGGGCAGCCTGGGCAGTGCCCAGCAGCCTCGGGGGGAAGAACCTTGCCCTGAGCTCCATGCCAACCCTCTCCAGCCATTCCATAAATCCAGCTGGAACAATCCACATCCCTTTCCTTGCTGAGCTGGAACACGAGAGGAGGCAAGTAATGATTTTATTTCCAGCCAGAATTTATTGATTTGTTGAAGACAGGAATAAGAGCAGTTGACACGGATTAATGTGCATCCTCCTCCTTCCCACTGTCCTTGGGCAGCCACCTGTGGAGTTGTGAAGCTGCTCCTGGAATCCTCTCCCACCCTGGCATGCTGAACCAGCACCAGGAGCACCCCAGAGCTTCCCAGGGCTCTGTGCTCCTGCAAAAACTCCTGGTTTAACACCAGGAGAGGCTCTTCCAGAATGGAAAAGTCTTCAGGCTGTGCAAAAAAACCCCAAGGCTGGGAAAATGATTTCTTGCAAATGCTGGAATTCCCAAGGATGGGCACAGCTGTGGGCTGTGACTCCCCCACCCATGTCCAGCCAAGCTCCAGAGGAGGCATCAGGAGGAAGGAAAACAAATGAACAAAGCAGCTCCTGCTCCTCTGAGGGTCAAACTGTGCAAGGTGCCAAGGCAGAGCGTGGGACAAAATTATTTTGCTTTCCAGCTTGTTTTATTTACATGGATAATGAGCAAATGCCAAGGGAAATCCAGCGCCCTTGCTCTGCCCCGTGCTGGAAACAGGAGCAGCCCCTGCAGATGCTTCCCTGGCTGAGCTGGAGCCTCCCCTGGGCCAGTTCCAGCCCCCAGCCCTGGGAGCAGCTTTGGCAGAGCTCAGAGGAGGTGGAGGAGTCCCCTGCCAGCAGGACCCTGCTGGGGCTCCAGGGGTGAGTGGAGTTCAAGGCAAGATGTGTTCTATCACCATCTGCATGGCAGTTGTCTTTTGTCAAGTGGGCAGTTTTTCCTTATCTCTTCCACAATCACTCCTCCCTCTGGACAGACACCTGCTGATAACAGCTCTGGAATGTCCCTGCATGGCTGATAAGAACTGCAGCATCCCACTGGGAGATGTGAGCCCAGAGGGAGGAGCCAAGCATTCCTGCCTGGATAGAATCTGGAGATTCTGGAACACCAGCACGGCTTCTCACGGGATTCCCCAGAGGAACAGCAGCTGCCTCTGCCACTGGGTCTTCAGAGGAAGATTCCACCCTTCTACAGGATCCCTGCTCCAACAGAACCAGCCCTGACACTGCAGGAGGGCTGAGCCACAATTCCAATGGCACTGCCACCAACAGCCTGACCCACAGGGTGTCAGGCTGTGTTCTCTGTCAGTGTTGTTCTAGTGTACTGCATTGTTTATTTTTATTTTCTTCCCTATTAAAGAATCGTTATTTCCTGCTCCCATATTTGTTGCTTGAGAGCCCCTAATTTAAATTTTGTAGCAAATTGGAGGGAGAGGGTTTAGACTTTCCATTTCAGGGAGGCTCCTGCCTTCCTTAGCAGACTCCTGTCTTTCCAAACCAGGGCAGGTGGGAACTCAGCTCCTGTGTGCTCCAGAACCTGAGGGGCAAAGCTGCCAAAAGCAGAGCCTGGGACAAATCCTGCTCTGAGTGTCCCAGCTGAGCCCTCCTCCTGCAGAGCCACTGTGTGCCAGGGGCACCTGCCCAATGCCCCTGGACCCCTGGGAGTGCCCAAAGCCAGGCTGGACGGGGTTTGGAGCAGCCTGGGATGGTGGAAGGTTGTTGGATGATGCCCTTTTCTGACCCAGAGATTGGGCAACTGAGAGGCATCTTAAAAACTCAAAAAAAAAAAAAAAATTAAAAACTATCCCATAATCCAACAGAAGGTGTCCCTGCCATGGGAGGGGTGGGATGAGATGGGATTTAAGGTCCTTCCAACCCAAAACATTCCAGGATTCCCTGAGCTCACAGCCTGGGAGGGCCAGACCCAGGGACAGCTCTGCTCCTGCAGAAATGGGATTAATGGTCCCTTTCAAGGTGCTTTTTGCTGTGTGTGAACAGCTGCCTTGGTTTTAGTTTTAAGAGCTGGACATTCTAAAATTACTTTCCTTCCCTTATAATTTTAACCCATTCCTTTCCACCACCAAAGAGAAACAAATATGAACAGATCTAAGTTTAAAATGTAATTTTAATTTATTTTATCAGCTCATCCCTAGATCTTGCTGGCCTTTCTCAGAGTTATCTCCAACCTCTGACCACTCTTGGATCCCTGGGATCTCTCCAAAGCTGTTGTCCCTCCCTGTGTGTGTCAGCCTTCTCTCTGCATCCCTTGGCAGGATTCGTGTCAGGGCAGCCAGGGAGGGAATTGAGAGGCTCAGCAGAGGTGACAACTGCACATCTCCATCAGCAAGGCTCAGTTATGGTCCCCTGCTGTCGGGATCATTCGTTTGTCAGTGACCCCGAGAAAAGTCCCAAAGTCTCTTTTCCCAGCCCGGCGCTTAAAGAAGGAGTCAGAGCTCTTCATTTCTCGGTCTCAAGGTTGGTTATTGTTTCTTATCTATAAAAAATTTTCTCCTGCCCTGCCGAGGTCAGCTCAGCAAGACAGTCCAGGCACTCTGCCTGCCCACAGGGTGGTGTTATGCCTTTATACTACAAACTACATTACAATATTTACAATTACTTCCCAATGCCCATCACCAGTGAGCTTCTACTCTAAACCAATCTGTGAGTGCCAACATCACCACAGAAGATGGAGGCCAAGAAGAAGAAGGAGAAAGGCTGGACACACCCAGTTCCCTCCATCTTGCCTCCATACCCCCCTGTACCAAAATCCTAAAATGCATAATTCACCCTGTGATAACTTCACTAACATTCTACTTAAACTGTTATGGCTTACTGATCTTCATACAAGGTTGGTAATTTGCTCCACAGGCCATAATCAAACCCACAGAGGCATTTTGGGCTCTGTGCCAGGGTCTCTGAGCCCCCTGGCAAGGGACACCCAGAGGGATGTCCTGGGTCCCGACACCCAGAGACCACCTGCTGCTTCCTCCCCACCTTCACAGGGGCAGCTGCACCTGAAAGTTCTGCAAGAACTTCTAACCCAGCAGTGCTCCCCCCTCTCAAAGCCATTTTGGAGTCATTTTTGGAGTCGTGAGTCATTTTAAAAGATACACGGTTCACCTTTGTAGCTGCTTCACATTAATTGCCTTAAAAAAAAAAAAAAGAGAAAAAATAGCAGATTCATTATGTTTCTTTAATTGCCCGCAGGGCTGGATGTGCTGTGAGGGAGAATTTAATTTAGCTGGAGATGGTTTTCATTAGTGGGTAAAGGAGGAGAGGTGGTGTGGGCTGTTCTGTCCCTGATCAAAACAATGTTTGGTGAAGCTCTGGAGAGTCTGGAGCTCCTGGGGGATGAAATAACCCAAACCAGTCCTCGGGGACAGCTGCACTTGGCTGTGCCCAGCTCCCCTCTGCACCCCACAGGAGGCTGCTCCAGGGGCTGGGAATATATAGTAAAATATATCAATAAATATTTACCAATTGGGTCCTATATATTTCTAATTAATGAGATGAATCCTACTGATTAATCAGCTGCACTTTGCTGTGCCCAGCTCCCCTCTGTACCCCACTGGAGGCTGCTCCCAGAGGCTGGGAATAGATATTGATATACATCAATAAATATTTATATTTATATAATATATACCAATAAATATATTATAATAAATATATCCATAAATATAATGTAATATTATATTTATATAATATATATCAATAAATATTTACCAACTGGGTCCTATATATTCCCAATTAATGAGATTAATCCTACTGATTAATCAGCTGCACTTTGCTGTGCCCAGCTCCCCTCTGCACCCCACTGGAGGCTGCTCCCAGAGGCTGGGAATATATATTAATATACATCAATAAATATTTATATTTATATAATATATACCAATAAATATATTATAATAAAATATCCATAAATATAATATAATATTTATATAATATATATCAATAAATATTTATATTTATATAATATATACCAATAAATATATTATAATAAAAATATCCATAAATATAATATAATATTTATATAATATATACCAATAAATATTTACCAGTTGGGTCCTATATATTACTAATTAATGAGATCAATCCTACTGATTAATCAGCTGCACTTTGCTGTGCCCAGCTCCCCTCTGCACCCCACAGGAGGCTGCTCCAGGGGCTGGGAATATATACTAATATATATCAATAAATATACATTAAAATAAATAAATATCATTAAATATAGTATATTATTTATATTAAAATATATCAATAAATATTTACCAATTGGATCCTATATCTTCCCAATTAATGAGATTAATCCTACTGATTAATCAGCTGCACTTTGCTGTGCCCAGCTCCCCTCTGTACCCCACTGGAGGCTGCTCCCAGGGGCTGGGAATATATATTAATATATATCAATAAATATTTATATTTATATAATATATACCAATAAATATATTATAATAAAAATATCCATAAATATAATATAATATTTATATAATATATACCAATAAATATTTACCAACTGGGTCCTATATATTCCCAATTAATGAGATTAATCCTACTGATTAATCAGCTGCACTTTGCTGTGCCCAGCTCCCCTCTGTACCCCACAGGAGGCTGCTCCCAGGGGCTGGGAATATATATTAATATACATCAATAAATATTTATATTTATATAATATATATCAATAAATATACATTAAAATAAATAAATATCATTAAATATAGTATAATATTTATATATTATATATCAATAAATATTTAACAATTAGGTCCTATATATTCCTAATTAATGAAATTAATCCTACTGATTAATCAGCTGCACTTTGCTGCGCCCAGCTCCCCTCTGTACCCCACTGGCTGGGAATATATATTAATATACATCCATAAATATTTACCAGTTGGGTCCTATATCTTGCCAATTAATGAGATTAATTGTGCTGATTTTTATTGAGGAGATTCACTGGCTGGAGATGAAACAGCAGCTTATTTATCTGCTGGATGCTGGCCAGACCATGCAGCATCTCAGGGGTCTGGCCCTTCCATCTCCCAGCCTGCCCCAGTCAGTGCAGGAATCCTGGGAGTTTCTGGTGGGGTTTGACTGCTCAGGCACAGTGCCCAGGAGGGAGCAGAGTGATTGATGCCCAGGGCTGATGTCCCCAGGAGCCAGGGGACAGCTGGCATCCCTGGGCAGCCAGGTGGAACTGCTGAGCCCTGAGCTGCCCTGGGGAAACGCTGCCAGCAGCAGCCAGGGATGGCTGGGTGGGCCTGGGAATAAAAATTGTTTACACACAGAGGTCCTCACGCTGCTGAGGGGATCATTAATCCTGTTTTATAGGGCCCACGAGGTCCTGCCTTCCCAGAGTGTGCAGGTGTGAGCTCATGGAATGCTGGACTGGTTTGGATGGGAAGGGACCTTAAATCCCATCCCATCCCACCCCTGCCATGGTGCTCCCAGCCCTGCCCAGCCTGGCCTTGGGCACTGCCAGGGATCCAGGGGCAGCCCCAGCTGCTCTGGGAAATCCATTCCAGGGATGGATTCTGCAATTCCTGCCCAATCTCCCATCCAGCCCTGCCCTGTGGCAGTGGGAGCCATTCCCTGTGTCCTGTCCCTGCAGGCCTTGTCCCCAGTCCCTGTGCAGCTCTCCTGGAGCCCCTTCAGGAGGATGAAATTGCCACTTCTCCAGCCACACTGGTCAAACTAACCGTCTATCAAATTTTTCTTCTTCCAGAAAGGAATGCAAAACAATCACTATTTACATGAAAAATGCGTAAGAAAGTCCATTACAAAATGTAAACATCAGAAGGCTTAGAAGAACAGGGTGACACTGTCCCTGTTCCAGGGCAGAGATTCCCTGACCCCAGGACACCTCATCTCCCAAGACAGGCTACAACAAAGCCCTGTGGCAGCTGAATGACCTGAGGGACCTTGTGGGTCTCCAGAAGTTTGTAAATAAATGTCCAGGTGCTGCCTCAAGAGAGCAGAATTGCTGGGGCTGAGCAGGAGCTGCTGGGGGAGTGTTGGAGGTTCAGACCCTTCTCGATGTCCCTGTTTTGGCTGACCCTGCTCCTCCTGAGCCTTGTAAAATCTTCTCACAAAAAGGAGAAATTCCATTCTTGGCCGTGCATCTCCCAGCAGAGTCAGCTCCCTTGGGAAGACAATTGATCCATCATGGACGGGAGTTCAGAAAGTGGGAGCAAAATATTGGTATTTTCTTTAAGGGCCAGAAGACAGCGCCGTCTTAAATTATTCATGGGACCCTCCTGGCAGCGCGTGCCACACAGGAGAGAAGCCTGCTTAAAATTCTGAGCCTGCCTATGCAAGGGGAATAATGATTAGGCTCATGTAAATGTTAAAAAAGGAATGTCTTACCACTAATTAAACCGATTTATCTCGCACAGCTCGAGCAGTTAACAGCCCAATAAAAGGTATCACCGTGTAACAGGGTGTTTATTTATCAGATGATTTTTCTGAATGTGAGGGCCTCTCCTTTACAAATGATTTGATGAAAGAGCAGATGGCACATGAAGATAAAAAAAGCCTGACTGTTGCCCTGGATGTGAGCTCAGAGTGAGGCAGCTCCACTGAACATCATCATTAATATTTAAGGGCAGAGTGAGGCCTCCTCGGGACACAGAGCTGCCTCCTGCACCAGGGAATGTGAGAGTCCCGGGATGTGAGAAACCTGGGATGTGAGAAACCTGGGATGCTTTGGGTGGGAAGGGACCTCAAAGCCCATCCAGTGCCATCCCTGCCATGGCAGGGACATCTTCCTCTGTCCCAGGCTGCTCCCAGCCCTGTCCAGCCTGGCCTGGGACACTTCCACCCATCCCAGGTCCAGCCCACCCAGCTCAGGCCGTGGGGAGCTGTGGGGAGAGGGAGGGCTGAGAGCTGCTGTGAGCAGCACATTGTGGAGCCTGCAGCCACGGCTCCATGGACACTGAGGGAGGGAGGGTCTCCTCAGGGGAGGGCAGGTGTCACCATGGAGGGAAGCAGCCTCACCGACCTTCTGGGACTTGCATTTTTACTTTGGAAATGTTCCCTGCCCAGGGTTCGATTCCAAAATCATGAGGAACTCTGGGAAGATCAAGAGGAAGAAAACCAAGCTGGACCGGCTGATGGACCGGCTGGTGATCGTGGTGGGTGTGGGACCAACACCCCTGCCCTGCTCCTGGGGTGGCCCTCAGGGCTGCTCATGAGAGGCCTCTTGCTTGGGTGGTGCTGCTTTTCTTCATCTTGCAGCATTTGGGGCAAAATATCTTGAGTTTAATGTGTTCAGAGAATCCCAGAATGGTTTGGGTTGAAAGGGACCTCAAAGCTCATCCAGTGCCACCCCTGCCATGGCAGGGACACCTCCCACTGTCCCAGGCTGCTCCCAGCCCTGCCCAGCCTGGCCTTGGGCACTGCCAGGGATCCAGGGGCAGCCCCAGCTGCTCTGGGCACCCTGTGCCAGGGCCTGCCCACCCTCACAGGGAACAATTCCTGATTGCCAATCTCCCATCCAGCCCTGCCCTGTGGCAGTGGGAGCCATTCCCTGTGTCCTGTCCCTGCAGGCCTTGTCCCCAGTCCCTGTGCAGCTCTCCTGGAGCCCCTTCAGGCCCTGCAAGGAGTCGGTTCTGAGGGAGGGTTTGGATCCAGAGCTTTATTCTGGCCCTCAGGCCTCTGAATGCAGCAGCAGCTCCAACAGAACTCCCTGAGCCCGGGGCTGCTGCTCCTTTGAACCCCGGGCAGAGGGGCAGGGAAGGGGCAGGGAGCCACCAAGCAGGGACAGGAGGGGAGGGACAAAGGGACAAAGGACACCTGGATGGCCCAATGCCCCCCAGGGGTAGAGGGCATCCTTTGACCCTGCCAATCACTCGGGACTGACAGACAGTGCTGGGAGGGGGAGGGAGAGGTGACTGACACACCTGGCAGGGAATTATCAGGGAGGAACCCGAGGTTCTGAGGTAAACCCTGAAATCACACCACAACGTGATTGCATCTGTGCCTGCCCCAAGCCTCTGAAGGAGCAGAACTCTCTGAGGGGACAGAGGAGTTGAGCTGCCCCAAGGCTGTGCTTGTGTCCCAATACCTGTGGGCTGCAGGAGGGACTGGGAGTTCAAAATCCCAGCGAGTTTGAAGGCAGGTAAGGGGAAGGGAGGGGTCCTGGCCCCAGCCCCTGCTGGGATCAGGGATCTTTATGTCAGGCTTATTAAAGGTTGTCCTGCCTGTCAAAGCAGCCCCGTGGTGGCTTTTCCTTGGTGGCTCTGTTGTGGCTTTTCCTGCTGGATTTCACTGATGTTTCCAAAGCCTTCTCTGACCAGTAAACTATAGGAATAAATCACATGGATTCCATTTTCTTCATGGTGGAAATAAAAGCTATTCTTTATTCACATAATTCCTTTTTATACAGTTTTACAGACTTCATGTGTGACTCTAATTGGTGAGGAGATTTCTTGCTAATTACTTTCTTATGGGTTCGTAACAAGTTGTTATTCTGTATTGACTGGTCACTCAAACTCTCAGTGTGTGTGCAGGGAAAGTTGTTTGTAAGAGATAGTTTTTATTTTTCTATCTAACAGTGTAAAAACAGTTTATATAGCTGTAAGTTGTTTTTTTACCCAGGAATGGGCTGTTATGTTAACAAACTGCTCACACGAGGATTGCTTTCACATGGAAACTTGCAAAATGCTAGCTTGACATAAAAGAAATGACAGGTCAGCCAGAGCATGATTTTATAAGGCTTTTCTTATAATTTTTCTACCTTACTGCCACAGTGAACCACTAAAAGATGCAAATTCTGGAGCTTTTAACCTCTGGCTGGGTCACCTCTCCTGGAGCTGCAGCCCTTGGACTTCTCCCTGGCCCTCTAAAATTGGCTTTGCAGCTCTGGCCAGAAATCCAGCACTGATTCCTTGTGCCTCTGCTCCACTGGGGCATGGTTTGGAGCAGGCAGGGCTGTTTTTATTCTCAGGTTGGTTTTTGGGCACCATTTACAGTCCTGAGTGATGAAACTCAAGCATTCACAAAGCTGCAGTGCCTGGTACCTGTTGTTATCTGCAGCCACAATAGCTCTGCTTTCATTACTGCTGAGTAACAGCAAGAATATTTTTTTTGTTAAAGGTTGATAAAAGAGCTGATCCTGCAGCTCTTGGAGATTATTCTGGGCTCAGCATTAATTCAGGTGCTCCTTGTTTGTGTACAAGAGCTCTCCCCTTCTCTGCAGCAGAAATTAATAAAATATCCTTCACAAAGCTCTTTCTGGAATCTGGGCTGGCTTTTCCTCTTCTCCTGAGCTTAGGGAGCCCTGGGTGTGGGGATGAAGGGCAGGCTTGTTATGTTAGAAAGTGATGCTGTATTAATTCTCTTAAGTAGTGTGTTAAATGTAGTTTTAGGTTATAAAAAAATATTAAAATGTTAAAATATTTTAACAATAGAAACGATGCTATGTAGGATTCTTTTTTTTAAGAAAGGACTCACAGAGAGATGGCAGCCACAGGACACCTGAATCTTTCAGAGAAAGAGAATTTATTGCTCCATTATCAGAAGAAACGAACTTCTTCCTGCCTGGCTAAGTATGGAAGGTGCCATTAGGATTATGAGGAAGAAGTTGGCACTGCCCAGACAGAATCCTGTGTTTGAATGGAATTTATGCATCATGTATGAGCTGTATGAATATGCAACAGGCTGTTGTTTTTAAGGGTTAATCCTCTGTTAATGTGGGTCCTTTTTCAGGCTTGTGCTGCCCAGAAAAAGGTACCCAGACATCTGTAACTCTTTGTATTTATTGTCTCATATTGTCCTAGTTCAAATTGTCCAAAATATTATTACTCTAATTGTATTCCTATTTTTATAACCATTTTATTACCATTAAACTTCTACAATTTTAAAAAACAAGAGATTGGTGTTTTTCAAAATGGGAAGGAGAGAAATTGAGGGGTTAATGCCATCTTTGGGGGATGAGGAGCTGAGTGTGGACCTTGAGGGATGAGCAAAGGTGACCCAGAGCTGAGCTCTGCATCCTGCTGACCTCCAGGGCCTGTTTGGTCTGGGTGGCTCTGAGGGTGACACCAAGGCTGGGCCCATGTCCTCAGCAAAGGCCACCAAAGAGGGAGGCAGGTGCTGTGGCAGGATAGCGTGAAAATATGTATTTTATGATTGGCTTTTTGCAAATATTAAAATGAATATTATATGTGTTGTGTTAGAAAGTGATGCTGTGTTAATTCCTTTGAGTAGTGTGGTAAATATAGTTTTAGGTTATAATGAAATGTTAAAATAGAAACTATGCTGTGTAGGATACTTTTCTTAAAGAAAGGACTTGCAGTGAGATGGCAGCCACAGGACACCTGAATCTTTCAGAGAAAGAGAATTTATTGCTCCATTATCAGAAGAAATTAACTTCTTCCTGCCTTGCTCAGCCATGATGATCCCGTTAGGATTAAGAGGAAGAAGTTAACACTAACCAGACAGAATCCTGTGTTTGAATGGAACTTATGCATCATGTATGAGATGTAGGAATATTCAACAGGCTGTTGTTTTTAAGGGTTAATCCTCTGTTAACTGTGTCCTTTTTTGGGCTTGTGCTACCCAGAAAAAGGTACCTGGACATCTGTAACTCTTTGTATTTATTGTCTCATATTGTCCTAATCAAAATTGTCCAAATTATTATTACTCTAATTGTACTCCTATTTCTATAACCGTTTTATTACTATTAAACTTTAAAAATTTTTAAAAACAAGTGACAGGCATTTTTCACAATGGGAAGGAGAAGGAGAGAAACTGGGGGGTTAACGCCGTGTTTGGGGGATGAGGAGCTGAGTGTGAGGGATGAGCAAAGGTGACCCTGACAGTGGGAGCAGGAGGACACGTGGCCCAAGCAGCCTGCAAAGGGCTCAGACCCGTGCCCAAGGAGCTGTGTGGGAACCAAATGGCTTAATTGAGGCGAAAACCATCATAATTAGCATGAACAAATCCAATTAGAAGCCGGGGGCGCGTTGCCTTGGGCCTGGCGTGGGCAGCAGGGAGGGCTGGGGGTGCCAGGGCTGGGACAGGGGGTGGCAGGGGGGTCCCCTGGGGCTGGGGGGGCTCGTTAGCATCTCCTCCTCCTCGGGCTGCTGGCTCTGAGCCCTGGCCTGAGCCTAATTAGGCTGGAGAAATGGATTAAGCAGGCTGTGCTCAGCCAGGGGGGAGCAGCAATTGCAATGGAGAGGGGCAGGAGCCCCATTCCAGCCCTGCCCCAGGGCTGGAAGGAGCATTTTGCTCTTTGCTGTGAGGAGCAGAGGACAAACTGCTCCAGTCTGTCCTTCCAGGTGACTCCTTGGGAGGGGGGACGTGCTCAGCTGCAGCCCTGGCATGCTGGAAATAGGGAAATAGTGAGGTTAAGTATTAACTGTGAGATCTGATGTTGCAGTAGGAATTTCTTTCCTAGCAAAAAGGCATTCAGCGTGTTCATTTCCATTCAAAGTGTTCATTTCCAAAATCATCTTTATGGGGGATGATTTTAGTTACAAAATTTCCCCTGTTTTGGGAAAATGTGAAACCACAACACTTGTCACTGGGTTTCCTCTTTCCTCTTCAGTCTCCTGCCCTTACAGAAAACCTGGAGGAACAGCTCAAATATTAATACAATTTTTTATTTTATTTTATTTATCAAATAAAGTTATTCAAATTGTTCATTACCAGCAAAATCATCTTTATGGGTAATTATTTTAGTTACAAAATTTCCCCCTGTTTTGGGAAAATGTGAAACCACAACACTTGTCACTGGGTTTCTCTTTCCTCTTTAGTCTCCTGCCCCTCCAGAAGTTATTCCTGGAGGAATAACTCAAATATTAATAAAAATACTTTTAATTATTTATTTTATAATAAAATTATTATTTCCTTTTATAATAAAATTATTTTATTTATTTTTATTTTACTTTGTTTTACTCTATTTATCAAATTAAGTTATTCCTGGAGGAATTCATCCTCAAATCCCCCATTCCAGCAGTGAGGGGAGGGCACTGAGCACCCCCTGAACCCAACTCCTGCCTCTTCCATCCCCACCTTCTGTGTCCAACTGCTCCCACAGTGGGGAAAGCAGAGCAGGACAGTGGGAATCTCTGTGCCTGGCGTGGTCCCAGTAAAACCAGTAAAGCCACCAGCAGGAGGAGCAGGAAAGTGCTTCTGTCATTCCTTGAAGGCTTTGGGAGCTCTCAGGGTGGGGAATCTCTGTCCTTATGGGACTGGGGTAATTTGGGCTCTCTCTGTGTGTCCTGCTCAGCCTCTGCTGATGATCCAACCCCTCCTGGTGCTGTCACCTGGTGCTGTCACCTGTGTGACAGCTCCCAGAGATAATCCTGCCTTTATCTTCCCCTGTGACAGCAGCAGGGAGGCTGTGATGTGTCCCCAGGGAACCCAGTACCAGCCCCAGGGAGCTCCAGATGCCCCAAACCCGGCAGTTTTACACCTGCAGGGAACAAACATCTGTCCCCACATCTGCTCATCTCCCAAAGTTACACGGATTCAGGGTGAAGTGCCCAGTCCTGGGTGCCTGGGAAATTATTTGGGCTTTTCTGGGGACACTGGGCAGGGACAGTGTCACAGACATCTTTTATGGAAAATCCTTTCCTTAGGATTTTTCCTCCTGAGAAGCTGAAAGGCCTCAGGAACAAAATGTAAACAATGATTATCTGCTGCTGTGGAATGCAACAGGTGCATCTGGGATTGACTCATGTTGGATGTTTCTAATTAATGGCCAATCACAGTCAGCTGGCTCAGACAGAGAGCCGAGCCACAAATCTTTGTTATTCATTCTTTCTTTTTCTATTCTTAGCTAGCCTTCTGATGAAATCCTTTCTTCTATTCTTTTAGTATAGTTTTAATATAATATATATCATAAAATAATAAATCAGCCTTCTGAAACATGGAGTCAGATCCTCATCTCTTCCCTCATCCTCAGACCCCTGTGAACACATCACAGGACAAGGCTCTGCTTTGCCCAGGGATGCACAGGGAGGGGCCAGCCCCTGTCTGGAGTTGCCCTTTGGGGTTTTGCACATGCCAGGGAGGGATTTACATCAGGGCTGACCCTGTTCCCTGTGGATTATCTGGATCTGGGCCCCCAAAGATGCCATGGAGCAGCTGAGCAGAGTTTTACCCCTGAGGAGGCTCCAGCACCTGGGAGCAGATGGTGACAGCAGTGACAGAGCACTCTGGCCATCCCCAGCATCTCTGGACATGGAACCACCCCCTCAGAGGTGCACAATTCCCAGCCCAGATATTTTTGGAGTGCTGTGAATGTTGACATTTTCCAAAGGCTCTGAGCCCACGTTTGTGTTGCTGCCCTTGTTGGCGTCTCCAAGCTGTTGGTCACAGTTGGGTGGAGGGAGGAACTGGTGCTACAGCAGATGCCACGGCTGGGCTGGCGTCCAGCTGAGGCCTGGAGATTCACTGTGTGTCACACTGTGGGAAAAGGGATGGGAAAATGAGGGAAAATGGATGGAAAAATGAGGGAAAAGTGGTACCCAGCAGGCCAGACCCCCTTCCCCCGTGACAGTGCTCACAGGGGTCTCAGGTTGAGGGAAGAGATGAGGATCTGACTCCATGTTTCAGAAGGTTTGATTTATTATTTTATGATATATATTACATTAAAACTATACTAAAAGAATAGAAGAAAGGATTTCATCAGAAGGCTGGCTAAGAATAGAAAAAGAAAGAATGATAACAAAGGTTTGTGGCTCGGCTCTCTGTCTGAGCCAGCTGACTGTGATTGGCCATTAATTACAAACAACCAACATGGACCAATCCCAGATGCACCTGTTGCATTCCACAGCAGCAGATAATCATTGTTTACATTTTGTTCCTGAGGTTTTTCAGCTTCTCAGGAGGAAAAAATCCTAAGGAAAGGATTTTCCATAAAAGATGTCTGTGACACCCCCTCCCTGCAAATAGTGCTGTTGAGCAGAGCTGGGAGCTGAGCTGTGCCTCTCTCCCGGTGTCTTTCCAGCTCAAGCTCTTTCCAGTGAAAGCTCTGGGAAGCACAGCTGGGAAGGGCAGCATTGATATGCACATGCAATGGTGTGACTCACAAAGCAGAGTCATTTTCAGGTCTGATTATCCTCAGCCCCGCGCTCCCCAAAATTCACTGGTTTTGTTCATATTTCATTTAAAGATGCTGCAAGATATTAGCTCAGAAAAATGGGAGGTGACTGGGGAGCCTGGGAGCTATGGATGGTTCCCATCCCCACCCCACAGAGGGAAGGAGGGATGAGGTCAGTGCCAGTTTGTGGTGCTGGAGGTGCTGGTGCCAATTTGTGACCTCCTGGTACCTGTGCCCTCCAGGGGCCTTCAGTTGGAGGGTGCAGAGGAGCCCCCAGGAGTCAAGAATGAGCCAGACTGGAGAAAGGTTATTTATGAGAATATGTAGTGACAGGGGAATGGTTTTAAACTGAAAGAGAGGAAGTTTAGATGGGATATTGGCAATCAGGAATTGTTCCCTGGCAGGGTGGGCAGGCCCTGGCACAGGGTGCCCAGAGCAGCTGGGGCTGCCCCTGGATCCCTGGCAGTGCCCAAGGCCAGGCTGGGCAGGGCTGGGAGCAGCCTGGGACAGTGGGAGGTGTCCCTGCCCATGGCAGGGGTGGAATGGGATGGTCTTAAAAGTCCCCTCCCACCCAAACCATTCCATGATTGCACTGAGTTTTTTGTCTCTGGATCTGCCTGCAGAGGAAGAGGCACCTGTGGCTGGTTCAGGGCACCAGAAAGGATGGGAGTGTAGTGTAAGAGCCTAAATGAGGGATGTGGGACTCCAGGGGCTCTTCAAAATGCAGTTTATTGTATCCAAGAGTTACAGCATCCAGGGTTGTGGGTGACAGAGCTGTGCCCACAGCTGTCAGTTCCAGCTGCAGGCAGACCTGGAGACCCTTTGGTTTTGGTTACATTGCATTATATACTTTTCTTTGTTGAGCATCTTCATACAGTAGAACCAATCTATACCTTAGCCATTATCTATAGCCTATCATAATTACTATAATTACCCTATTCATGTTACTATTCTCTAATCACTAAAAGTTATTACATTACAGTTTAAGCTAGAAGTTGTTTTTCAGTTTTCTTGCAGTGGAAAATTCTGAGACCTTTTTTCTACTTGCAACTTTGCTGCCTTGTTTGCCTGTGCTCTCTTTCTGCTTGGTAAAAACATCTTCTTGTTTGAGGTGGGTTTATCCTTTGCTCTAAGCCATAAAAACCCCTTCTAACCAACACACCCTTTGCCTTCTTGGTTATCCAGTAAGACTGGCTCAGCAATTCTTCTATATCAAAACTTATTTCCATCTCTATTCCTTCATCAGACTCTACATTTAAAAATCTTTCTGCTAAGCACACATATCTGTGAGACTTTCTTGTCAAACTTTCATCCTTCCCAACAAAGGGGTGTCCAGGGGATGGGGATTTCATCCTGGGCTTGAAGAGGCTGAGGGCTGGGGCAGAAGCAGCCCCCAGGCATTTCCCCTCCATGCAGGCAGCCCAGAGCAGATGTCCTCCCACCAGCCGTGCATCATTCATGCAAGAGTGCTCCCTGTCTGATAAATCATGTTGGGAGAGACAAGACACAATGGGGCTTTTAATTATAGAAACAATTAGCAAGGATTAATGACAGCACTGGTGTGATGGTGCTGTTACTCCCGAAGTTTAATGAAGTTAAACAGTTTTTGTCAGATGTGGGGAGCACTGAGATGCTGCCTTGGGTGTTGGATGCACCTCAGCACCCACCTCTCCTCCTCTCAGTGAGAGACATTGGGGGCTTCCAGGAGCTCCAGGGGCTTCAGTGGGTGAAGCCTTGGGGAGGTTTTTGGGAAGGGACCAGGCTGAGTGAGGGGATGTTGTTCATGGGGACACCAGGTGGAGCAGAGCCTGGAGGTGGCCCTGGCCCCGTGAAGGGGAGCAGGCACAGCTCAGCTCCATGTCACCTGCCCGTGGCCAATGTGGGTGTGATCCCAGGCTCCTGTGGTCCCAGCAGAGGTGCTGCTCCCCACAAACACCTTCAGCACCCAGGGTGGGCCCACTACAGCTCCAGCACCAGCATCTCTGCACCTTTCAGAGCCAAGGTGTCAGGATCTTTAGCTGGTCAGAGTGACCCTGAGAAGAGCTCAAAAGTCTCTTATCCCAGCCTGGCGCTTGAAGAAGGAGTCAGAGCTCTTCATTTCTCGGTCTCAAGGTTGTTTATTGTATCTTATCTATAAAATTCTTTCTCCTGCCCTGCCGAGATCCACTCAGCACGACAGTCCAGGCACTCTGCCTGCCCCTGGGCAGTGTTATGTGTTTATACTAAAAACTACATTACAATGTTTACAATTACTTCCCAATACCCATCACCTGTGTTAGACAGTGAGTTTCTACTCTAAACCAATCTGTAAGTGCCACCATCACAGCAGAAGATGGAGGCCAAGAAGAAGAAGGAGAAGGGCTGGACATGCCCAGATCCCTCCATCTTGCCCCCTGAATCCCCATTCTAAAAACCCCAAAATCTATTTTTTCACCCCGTGATAACTTCACTATCATTCTGCCTGAACTGTTGTGACTTGCTGATCTTCATATAAGGTTGGTAATTTGCTCCATGGGTCATAATCAAACCCACAGAGGCATTTTGGACTCTGTGCCAGGGTCTCTGAGCCCCCTGGCAGGGTCTTGGTTATCCTGGACAGCCAGAGGGATGTTCTGGGTCCTGACACCAAGGATCTGATCCCCACTAACTATGGCATGGTTTGGGTTGGAAAGGACATTAGGGATCATCCCATTCCACCCCTGCCATGGCCAGGGACACCTTCTGCTCCCCCAGGCTGCTCCAAGACACTCCCAGAGTCCAGGGGTAGACACAGCTGCTCTGGGCACCCTGTTCCTCCCCACCCCCAGCACACCAAATTCCCACCTGCTTCCCAGACCCAGAAAAGCTTCCCAAACCCCTTTTCTGCCTCCCAGCAGCTCCATCAACTGACCTTGGGGCTGGGATCCAAGTTTAATCTGTTTAGAAGACACCACCAGAGCCCATGGCTTGGGAAAACACAAAAGTCAGCAGAAGCTTCCCTTTGCCTGCAGCCCTGGCTGTTCCCCACAGAGGAGGCTGGGAACAGCAGGGACACAAACACAGAGTGACAGGAGGACAACTGACACCTTGGGGTCACTGGGGTGGCCAGAGCTGTCAGCAGAGGTGAGGTGGCACAAGCCACAGCCTGGAGCCTCAAGCTGCCCTTCCTCCTCCCTCTCTGCAGGAATCTGGGCTGGGATGCTGGGGTGGGATACTCAGGGGGATGCTTGGGTAGTGCAGGTGAGGCTGGGGGCTGGCAGGGGCTGCTCCAAGGGTTTGGCTGCTGGGAGGGGAGAGCTTTGGCCTGAGGGTGATGCCTTGGGAAGGCTGAGCTAGGACAGAGGTTAGAGCTAAAGAATAAAGCAGGGATTTATTAAAAGGCCTCAATGGATCCACCTTGGGCAGCACAAGAGCCCAGCCAGGGCTGCACCCAAGGTGAACCAAATGGACAACAGATCATGGGGTCTCTCACTTTTATCTGTTCTGCTCCATTTGCATATTGCAGTTCATTGTCCAATTCCAGCCCATCAACTCCCATCCTTCTTGTTTTTCTCTCTCCAGCCCACGGTGTTTGTGCTCTTGGGGCTGAGATTTGGATCATTTGTCCTTGGTCCCCAGCTGGAGCAGGAATTGTTTTGTCTCCCTGCTCTGTGCACAGAGCTCACCATCCCCTGATGTGAACCCAGACCCACACACTAAAGCAGCACAAAATGTGAAAAATAGAAAAGCTAAATCCTGAGGCTCCAAGGGAGCTGAGTCTCTCTCCCCTGCTGAATCCCCCTGGTGCCTGCCCCACACCAGGACCCTGTGCTGGGAGCTGGGCTCAGGGTCCCTGGGAGCCCCCTCTGCTCTGCAGCACCCCCACCCTGTGCCCAGCCCTTTCCCAGCAGGACCCCAAGGTTTGGGGCAGGATTTACCCCAGGGCAGAGCAGGGAAACTGGAGCAGAGCAAGGGCACCCCTGAATTCCCCATGGCTCAGGGGTGGAGCAGGGACAGGACACCAGACAGGCTGGACCAGGCTTGGCCCAGGTGCCTCAATCCTGGCCAGCTCACCCAGCACAGCCTGGAATGCATTCCCAGTGTTCCTGCCTGCTGGGGAAGGTTTCCCAGTCCAAGCTGCCTCCTGCTGGATTAATAATTGACAGAGTGAGGCAGGGCACAGCGACCTCCACCCCTCTCACATATCCAAGGAGCTGCAGCTGGAATGAGGAGCAGGGAGGGACAGGATGATGGGGACCTGTCACAGACATCTTTTATGGAAAATCCTTTCCTTAGGATTTTTCCTCCTGAGAAGCTGAGAGGCTTCAAGAACAAAATGTAAGCAATGATTATCTGCTGCTGTGGAATGCAACAGATGGATCTTTGATTAGCTCATATTAGATGTTTCAATTAATGTTTAATCACAGATCAGCTGGCTCAGACAGAGAGTCCGAGACAGAGCTTTTGTTATAATTTTTTCTTATTCTATTCTTAGCTAGCTTTCTGATGAAACTCTTTCTTCTATTCTTTTAGTATAATTTTAATGTAATATATATCATAAAATAATAAATCAGCCTTCTGAAACATGGAGTCAGATCCTCATCTCTTCCCTCATCCTCAGACCCCTGTGAACACTGTCACAGGGACCCTTGGGCACTGCTGCCCATCCTGCCAAGGCCATGGGTGCAGGGAGATGCACCAGCAGAGCATCTCTGCATCCCTGTGCCAGGTACAGCTCTTGTTTCCAAACAGCTTTTCCTTCCATGGAGGACGTGGGTGGATTTGTTGCCTGTGGAAGTGAGACACTTATAATGCTGGCTGGGTGCCAGGCCTGTTCTCACCTCCTGCACTGACAGCTCCCCAAAATCCTCCTGCCAGCTCCATTCCATGACAGGGCCCCCACCCCAGGACCATAGATGGGGATGTGGGAACAGCCAGGAGTGCCCAGAGCCCAGCCCTGAGTGTCTCCTGCAGCCCCGAGGCTGCCAGAGGGGCTGGAATTGCCAGCCTGAGCCAACTCCCACAGCATCAGGCTGGAGAAATTCCTTCATGCTCCAGAGCCATGTCCAGCCACATCCAACCCTATTCATCATCAGGGCAGCCAGAACATTCCAGAACCTCTCCTGGTCCCCGCAGAGGGCACAAGGAATGAGGGTTCTTGTGACGGTGTTCACAGGGGTCTGAGGATGAGGATCTGACTCCATGTTTCAGAAGGCTTGATTTATTATTTTATTATATATATTATATTAAAACCGTACTAAAAGAATAGAAGGAAGGATTTCATCTGAAGGCTGGCTAAGAATAGAAAAGGAAAGAATGATAACAAAGGCTTGTGATTGACTGAGACAGTCTGGACAGCTGGGCTGTGATTGGCCATTAATTAGAAACAACCACATGAGACCAATCCCAGACCCACCTGTTGCATTCCACAGCAGCAGATAATCAATCTTTACATTTTGTTCCTGAGGCCTCTCAGCTTCTCAGGAGGAAAAATCCTAAGGAAAGGATTTTCCATAAAAGATGTCTGTGACAGGTTCTTCGGCAGGCAAAACACATCCAGCACTGTGGAGCTTCAGAAGAGACTCTCAGGATCTGTCAACAGCTGGATTCCCTAGGGGAGAAACCATCATCTTCATCCTGGTGTTGGCCTGGAGGCTTTGGAACCATGGAGCCACTGAGGCTGGAAAAGATCTGTGAGATCACCGAGTCCAACAATTAATGATGATCCAGCAAACCTGAAGCTGTTTCCTGCAAACAGAACTTTCCTGTTTAAAACCTTTTCCCTACCCATGGCAGCCTCCCCATCCGAGCTCTTGGATGGGCAGGGAAATTAATGATGTGCTCAGGCAGGAAAAGTTTCCCAAGTCTTCCTGGTTACTGAAGGATTCGTCAGCGATCCTCCCTCCCAAATTAGACCTTGTAGGTCCCCCCAGCTGATGAATCAGCTCTGCCATCACTGCATCCCAGCATAATTTGTTTTTCAACTGAACAGCTCCCATCCCACTCCAAGGACGTGGAGCAAGAGTAGGCAGCAAAAAAAAACCCCAGGACCCCTGTGCTGGACTGGGGAGGGGATAGGGGGACAGATGGGGACAGGGGGAGTTTCTTCCTTTGCTGTTTGTGTTCATATTCTGGACATGATCCATGTGAGGACAGGGAAAAAGCAGAATTTTGGGGATTGGCACCTCCTTGCCTCAGCATGGCCCTGAACCAGGAAGGGGACTGGGAAGGGCACATCCCTCAAAACAGAGGAAGGGAAAACCTTGAGAGCCTCCAGCAGGCAAAGGGACAGTGTGGTGTCACCACTGTCACCTGCCAGCTCCACCTGGGCACAGGTGAGGGGCTGGGAGGTCACTGAGCCCACACTGGGGTGCAGGTGCTCTTCTCCAGTTTGGTGCTGTGCGTCCCTTCCTTCCCAACAAGGGGACAATCCTGGTGGTGACTGGGGTTGCACTGAGCCCTGCACACCAAGTGGCAGCTTGTTTTCCCCAAAACAACACCCAGAGGGGTGACTGGTGGGTCAGACACGCTGCCACCAGCAGAGGCTGAGGGGGATGTCCCTGCCTGGTGGCCCCAGTGAGATCCCTCCTGCCCTGAGTCCAGGAGCCATTCCTGAGCCACTCCTGGGTGAGAACATGGCCAGAGACAGGCTCGAATTTGGGGATTTTCAGGTGCAATTCTGTCCAGATTCCCTGAGGACCAGGAGCCCCCGATTTGGGGGTTTTCAGGTGCAATCCAGATTCCCTGGGGACAAGGAGGTCTGGATTTGGGGGTTTTCAGGTGCAATCCTGTCCAGATTCCCTGGGGGAAAAGGAGCCCCCGATTTGGAGGTTTTCAGGTGCAAGGAGCTCTGGATTTCGGGGCTTTCAGGTGCAATCCTGCCCAGAATCCTTGGGGACAAGGAGGCCTGGATTTGGGGCTTTTCAGGTGCAATCGTGTCCAGATATTCCCTGGGGGAAAAGGAGCCCTGGATTTGGGGGTTTTCAGGTGCAATCCTGTCCAGATTCCTTGGGGACCAGGAGCCCCGGATTTGGGGGTTTTCAGGTGCAAGGAGCTCCAGATTTGGGGGGTTTTAGGTGCAATCCTGTCCAGATTCCCTGGGGGAAAAGGAGCCCTGGATCTGGGGGTTTTCAGGTGCAATCCTGTCCAGATTCCTCGGGGACCAGGAGCCCCGGATTTGGGGGTTTTCGGGTGTAATGCTGTCCAGATTCCCTGGGGGAGAAAGAACCCCGGATTGGGGGGTTTTCAGGTGCAAGGAGCTCCGGATTTGGGGGTTTTTAGGTGCAATCCTGTCCAGATTCCCTGGGGGACAAGGACCCCCAGATTTGGGGGTTTTCAGGTGCAATCCTGTCCAGATTCCTTGGGGGAGAAGGAGCCCCGGATTTGGGGGTTTTCAGGTGCAAGGAGTCCCGGATTTGGGGGTTTTCAGGTGCAATCCTGTCCAGATTCCCTGGGGGACAAGGACCCCCAGATTTGGGGGTTTTCAGGTGCAAGGAGCCCTGGATTTGGGGGTTTTCAGGTGCAATTCTGTCCAGATTCCCTGGGGACAAGGAGCCCCCACCATTCCACATTTTCCCCATCCTTGAGCAGCTCCCGGAGCTGGGAGCTGATGAGGCCGAGCCGATGAATGGAGGGGATTAGAACGTGCTCTGTCTGCGGGTCGCGGTGACACAGGGACGCGGGGACACGGGGACATTTTCCATCTGGAAGGTGCAAATGCCGCGTTTGCCGGAATTCTAATCGCTCTAATGGTGTTTGAAAAGGAGCTGGGAGCTGCTGGAGGGATGCGATGCCACCGGCAGATAAAGGCAGGAGGGAGGGCGGGGGTGGCAGCGCGGGCTCCGTGCGCTCTCTGCGGCTCGGGGAGCGTGGGCTGGATCCCATCAGGAGCGATTTCCACACGGGGAGGCAGCGGAGAGGCCGCCCCCAGATCCCCGAGGGTGGGAGACTGATGGGAGCCCACCGGGAACGGCAGCAGTGGATCCATCCCTGAGCTGCTTCAGGGATGGGGAGGCGACCTGGGAGCGGCTGAGACAGGAATTACCTGGAAAAAAAAAAAAAAAACTGGTTATCATCTGTGAGGCTGGGGAGGCACAGGGGCAGGGGCTGAGCTCTGCTCTGGGCCAGGGACAGGAGCCCAGCAAGGGCTGGAGCTGGGCCAGGCCTTGGCATGGAGCTCAGGGCAAGGTTCTTCCCCCCGAGGCTGCTGGGCACTGCCCAGGCTGCCCAGGGAATGGTGCCAAGGCTGCCAGAGCTGCAGGAGCTCCCAGGGCTGCTCAGGGTGGGGGTGTTGGGGTGGCTGTGCAGGGACAGGGCTGGGCTGATCATCCCTGAGGGTCCCTTCCAACTCCTCTTATTCTGTGATTCAGTGATTCTGTGATTCCATGATTTTGAGATTCTGTGATTCTGTAATTCTGTGATTCTGTGATTCTGTGATTCCATGATTCTGTAATTCTGTGATTGTTCTGCCCCTCCACACCAGGACGGCCCCACAACCCTGCCAAGTACACCCCAGCCCTGATTAAAAAAAAGATAACAATAAGTGAACAATAAAGGAAAGTGTTGGGGGTAAGATCTGAGCTGATCATCTGCAGAGTGCACCCCCAGCCCAGCCACTGCTCCCCAACCCCCCTGAGCTCAGGCAGCCTGGGGCAGCTGCATTTGGAGCCTGGAATGTTCTGCTCCCCACTGATTTGGGGTCGAGCAGGGGTCCCAGCACGAGGCTTTCCCACCCCAGGGACTGCCCAGCCCCAGCCCTGTCACTGCACTGTCCCAGGGGTGCTCAGGGTGGGGTTGTTGGGGTGCCTGGGCAGGGACAGGGCTGCACTGATGATCCCTGAGGGTCCCTTCCAGCTCAGGATATCCTGGGATTTATTCCCCACACCTGATGATTTATTCCCCTCGACCAGTGGAGCCAGCATTGCCCAGCTCATGTTCCCATCCTGGCAGCTGTGTGGTTTCTGTTTGCTCTGCTCATCCAGGAAGGTGCTGCAGGTACCAGGATCCCCTGACCCAGGAGCAGCTGCCAGCCCAAATTCCTCCTCCCCACTGTGATCCTTGGCTCCACACCAGGCTTTGCTGCTGCTGCTGCCCAGCCAGGCAGGATGGCAGAGCCACCTGTGTCCCCTGACAGGCTGGGACATAGGCCTATTGTTCTATTTTTCAGGTCTACATTACTAATTTTTCTGCTGCTTTAGCATTTCACTGTCTTTACTGTCAGAGGCCTGCCTTTTTCCTAAAACTTTCTCCTAAAACTTTCTTGCAGTGGCCAGCCTTTCTCCTTGGCCTCCATCTTCTGCTGTGATTTTGGCACTTTTAGAATGGTTTAGAGTAGAAGCTCACTGTCTAACACAGGTGATGGGTATTGGGAAGTAATTGTAAACATTGTAATGTAGTTTTTAGTATAAAGACACAACACTGCCCCAGGGGCAGGCAGAGTGCCTGGACTGTCTTGCTGAGTAGACCTCAGCAGGGCAGGAGAAAGAACTTTATAGATAAGATACAATAAACAACCTTGAGATCCAGAAATGAAGAGCCCTGACTCCTTCTTCAAGCACCAGGCTGGGATAAGAGACTTTCCAACTTTTCTCAGTGTCACTCTGACAAGCTAAAGATCCCAACAGCAAATAGGACCTGGGGTGGCCTAATTTGTGCAGCAGGAGAAATGCAGCCTGTGCTGGGAAACCAGAGATCATTTCCTTGATCCTTCTCTGTGCAGGGAAATGTTAGGCCGCATTTAAGGTCTGCAAAGCTCCTGCTGAAGCTGCCTGGAGCTGGATGGTTCTGCAAAATTGACCCTTTAAACTGGGAGGAAATCCTTCTTTGGTGGAATTTGTCACCTTGGGGTGACATCAGTGCCAGAAGGGACCCAGAGATGAGGGCTCACTCAGGGGCTGCAGTGGGAGGAAGGGCAGGTGAGGATCCCAGCACTGCAGGGACAGAGGGGAAAGGTCCCTTTTCCTCCTGCTTGGATCAAAACCCTTCACCTTGTTATGTTTGCCCAATTATCCCTTCATAAAAAAAACCCCAAACCATATTTGAGATAGCAGCAATTTTAATTAAATAGTTTAGAAAATATTTTAGCATTTTCTGGGACCCAACCAGGTTTTGCTTCCTTTCTGCTCATTTTTAGCCACTGTATCTTCAGCTTCTTTCCTCCTGTCCTTGTGAACATCTGCCAGAGGGGGGTGGAGCCCCTCCTCTCCCTCTCTTCTTTGGCATTACCACTTTTAACTATTTTTATTATTCCAAATTAATATAATAATTAATATAATTACTGTACCAATATTGATTATTGTTTCAATTTCATCAGCACGAATCATACCTATTTATCACACTTCTTTGGTGGAATTTGTCACCTTGGGGTGACATCAGTGCCAGAAAGGACTCAGAGATGAGGGCTCACTTAGGGGCTGCAGTGGGAGGAAGGGCAGGTGAGGATCCCAGCACTGCAGGGACAGAGGGGAAAGGTCCCTTTTCCTCCTGCTTGGATCAAAACCCTTCACCTGATGGTGCTTCTGCCCGGCACAGCTCAGAACAGCAGGTTCCTGGCCCCTGGTAATAACAACTTCCATTGCTATTACCAAATATTTATTAAAAGTAACTGGGCTCAGTCACGGGCTCAGGCTGTGAGTGCAGAGTGGGGCCACCCAGGGCTCTGGCAGGGGACAGGAGCTGGGACTGTCCCCCCTCGGGGGCTCCTGCTCAGAATGAACAGATCTGACCTGTAAACATGGAGATATTGGGGTCGGGGCAGAGGGGGCTGCAGGAAATGGGCTTTGGAGGGGGAACGAGAGGGGGAAAAAGAGGGTTTGGAGGGGGAACAAGAGGGTTTGGAAGGGGAAAAAGAGGGTTTGGAGGGGGAACAAGAGGGGGAACAAGAGGGTTTGGTGGGGGAAAAGAGGGTTTGGTGGGGAAACAAGAGGGTTTGGAGGGGTAAAAGAGGGTTTGGGGGGGAACAAAAGGGTTTGGAGGGGGAGCAAGAGGCTTGGAGGGGGAGCAAGAGGGATTGGAGGGGGAACAAGAGGTTTGGGAGGGGAGCAAGAGGGATTGGAGGGGTAAAAGAGGGTTTGGGGGGGAACAGAAGGATTTGGAGGGGGGGAACAAGAGGTTTGGGAGGGGGAGCAAGAGGGATTGGAGGGGGAACAGGAGGGTTTGGAGGGGGAACAAGAGAGTTTGGAGGGGGAACAAAAGGGATTGGAGAGGGAACAAGAGGTTTGGGTGGGGAGCAAGAGGGGTTGGAGGGGGAACAAGAGGGTTTGGAGGGGTGAAAGAGGGTTTGGAGGGGGGAAAAGAGGATTTGGAGGGGGAACTCAGGGCTTTGGAGGGGGAACAAAAGGTTTGGAGGGGAAATAAGAGGGTTTGGAGGGGTAAAAGAGGGTTTGGAGAGGGAACGAGGTTTGGAGGGGGAGCAAGAGGGATTGGAGGGGGAACAGGAGGGTTTGGAGGAGGAAAAAGAGGGTTTCAACAGGAAATAAGAGGGTTTGGAGGGGAACAAGAGGGTTTGGAGGGGAACAAGAGGGTTTGGAGGGGAATAAGAGGGTTTGGAGGGGAACAAGAGGGTTTGGAGGGGAATAAGAGGGTTTGGAGGGGAACAAGAGGGTTTGGAGGGGAATAAGAGGGTTTGGAGGGGAATAAGAGGGTTTGCAGGTGATGCACCCCATCTCCATGCACAGCAGGTCACAGATGTCACTCGTGGTGTGGCAGCCACTCTTCCCTGTGCCCCCAAACCCCACAGTGGGGCTGTGCCCCCAAATTTCCATGCTTTAATCCTTCCAGAGTGCACACCTGAGGAGAAGCTGCATTTTTGGGTGTGATGGGTGACCAGGCCAGAGTGAGCCCATGGGACCATGGTGCCACCTCAGCAGGGCTCTGGTGTGGACAGGTTTTTACTGAGACACAGTCCATGGGAAAAGAAACGTGAGAAAGTACATCTGAGAAAGCAACAGCTGCCTGATTCAAGGCCATGGTTTCTTTGAGCAAGAACTTGTTTAATAAATTATGTGATAACAGGAGGTAAAAAAGAAGCCACAAACACCTTGAGAAAGGTGGGACTGACTCTTTATAGCTGACCAATAGTGAGCTCTAGTTTTGCAATATGTGTGAGCCTTATTACTGTGATTATAAAAGTAATTCTGTTAACCAATAAATCTGAGATTTGTCAGTCATCATTGGATGAGCAATGTCTCCTGTCTACCTCATCACTCTGGGACAGGGTGGCTCTGGGCTGGATGGAGGGGACAGCACAGGGGCATGGTGCCCTCCAGGGATGTTTGGGGCACTGCAAGAACCTCTGGCCAGCACAGAATAAACCCCAGCTCAGCTCAGCCCTAGGGGCTAAATCCTGGGGATGGTGCTGTCCCCAGTCCCTGGGTGTGGCTGGCTCTGCTCAGGAGCATTTGGGGCTGGGGGCTCTGGGCTGCCAAGCCAGGAGTGGCTCCCTGGTATTGCCATTTATCTGCTCTCAAAAATCAAAGGTAAAAGCAGGCTGCAAGTCTATGTTTTGAGTATTTGCTTTCACTTAGATTAATAAGTCTTTCAGTTCATGTTTTGAGATGTATGACCGTCTTTTACCTTGTGAAATTTTCTCAGGCTGGTAAAAAAAGTCCTATTTTGTTTTAGATAAATGATTTCTCATGCTGTAGCTTAGGAGCTTTCCCAAAACCCTCTAACTTTGTGCATTCCCACACCCTGGCACACTCAGGGCATCATCCCAGCTCCCCAAAACCCCAAATTCTGTAGGAGCACGTGGAGTGGGAGCAGCCAGGGTGGGGTTGTTGGGGTGGCTGTGCAGGGCCAGGGGCTGCCCTGATGATCCCTGAGGGTCCCTCCCAGCTCAGGATATTCTGTGATTTACCTCCCCAAAGCCCCAATTCTGTAGGAGCACGTGGAGTGGGAGCATCCAGCTGGCTCCTTCGAGGAGCCCATCGAGGTTCCCATTAGGGAGAATGAATGGGCACCAGGAGCCTGCTCTCATCACGTGGCTCCCACTGCTGCATCCTGAATGGGGACAAAAACCATCCCAGGCTGTCACTGGAGCTGGCAGAGCTGGAATGCTGCATTCAGGCTGGCAGGGAACCAGCTTGGCCTGGCAGGAGGGGCTGGCAGGGACCCTGCAGGCAGGGACAGATCCCTCAGATCCCTCAGAGGGCAAACTGGGGGCAAAAGGGATTTTGCTTCTCACTTTGTTGGAATTAATTTTTTCCCCTTGGCACGTTTCAGTCAAAAACTCTTTGAGATTTTGAGCGTGTGCCAGAGCAGCTGTGATTTTTTTTTTTTATTTCTCTCACACTTCTCTTTTTTTTTTTTTTTTTCCCCTAAATCATTTTGCTGAGTCTGTGTGAAAATGCCCCAGAAAGCAGCAAAACTTGTCAAGACACTCCCAAGAGCTGGCTTGCTTGGAACAGCATCTCCAAAGGCAGGGACCCTCCTGGAGCAGCCTCAGGGTGCTGCCACTTCTGTGTGTGCCCCCAAACTGGGGCACAGGTGCACTGGGGGGTCCTGAAGGTCTCTTCCCACCATGATGATTCTATGATTCCATCACATTTGTGTTCCCAGCTGGCCCCATTTCATCCCAATCCTGATGCTCAGCGAGATTTTGGAGGGTTTTGGTGGTTTATGGGTCCCCATCCTCCTTTGAGGGGGTGCTGGTTTTGTTTAGGGCCAGGCTCTTGGGACAGAGGTGACATGTGGGGTAAAGCTCCCTAAGGAGGGGTCTGGGTCCCATCTCAGCACCCAAATGCTGATGATTCTATGACTCCATGATATTTGTGTTCCCAGCTGGCCCCATTTCATCCTAATCCTGATGCTCAGCAAGATTTTGGAGGGTTTTGGTGGTTTATGGGTCCCCATCCTCATTTGAGGGGTGCTGGTTTTGCTTAAGGCTCTTGTGACAGAGGTGACATGTGGGGGTAAAGCTCCCTAAGGAGGGTCTGGGTCCCATCTCAGCACCCCAAATTCCACAGCCCCTGTCAGGGACCTCCTCCCCAGCCTGTCCCTGCCTCCTGGCCTACAATCCCTTTGGATTTCTGCTCATACTGAAGCCAATTTGAATTAATTAAAGCACGAGACCAAGGGCCCCATGGGATTCTCCAGTGTCCAGTGCCAGACTCTGGCTTGGGGAAGCAGAACTGGTCACCCCAGCCTGGTGCTTCTCCTCCACAGCTTTGTCCTGCTCCTTCCTTAAAGCCCAGAATGATGCCAGATGGGCATTGGAGTTAATGGCTGGGACAGAGAGCCCAGAGGGGGAGCAGGGCTGAGCCAAAACCCTCAGCCCAGGCTTGAACCACAACCTGCCTGCTCCCTTATCCAAGTCTGTGCCTTGGTTTCCTCCAAAATAAAATAACAGCATGGAGAGGACACAATAAGACAGAAATAATTTGATTTTCTGGTGAGGTGCTTGGGGAGGGGACAAGGACAAAGCAGCCTGCTCCAACCTGGGGCTCCTCCAGCACTCCCAGTGCATTTGTCAGCAGTCTGCTCCCCCAAAATCACCTCTAACCCAGGCCAGCAGGCTGGAGAGCATCTTCCAGCCGGCAAAATCAGCTCCCAGCACTGGGATGAGGAGCTGGGTGGGAGCAGCAGCAATTCCCCCATCGCTGATTGAAACAGCACAGCCCGAGGGGCCAGGGCGGGGGGGACACTGCTTAATTGACTCTGTGCTTTTGATACAGCAGCTTAATGACTGTGTTCAATTAGCCAGAATCACCTTTGCATCCTGGGGAATGGAAATGAGACGTGCATTGCTCTCCACACCCTCCCCCCCGCGCCAGCCTCTTTAAAATCCATCCCCAAACTAAACCGGCCGCAATTTCCATGCCTGGATTTTTCATCTTTTCCTAAGGAGAATAAGTTGATATTGTTTAAAACAGCAACGAAATTCCTTCCCAGCCACATAAATCTCCTGGTTTTAACCGCAGATCCAGGGCTGAAGCTCAAATGGGAAAGCCCGAGCTGCGTGTGCCTGCAATGAAATTATAAATCCACATCCCGGAGCAAGCGAGCAGCAGGAGGCACCAGGAACCTCCATCAGCAGAAGCGCTGGGCTGCAGCAAGGGATGGGATTGGGAGTGGAACCGACAAGGCTGGGAGAGCTGTTGGCATCTCTCCTGACAAAATCCTGCACAAACGGAGCCAGCCCAGGTGAAACCACGGCGTTGGACCCACCCGGTGTTCGGTGCTGAGCCCGTTCCTTCCCCCTGAGCTCTGCCCTCAGTTTCCTCGGCTGTAAAGTGAAGAAGATGCTGCCAAGCCCTGCTTGAAAAGCGCTGTCAGACGCAGCAAATGTCACCCAATGGCTCAGGTGGTGCTTGGTCAGCTGGCACGCAGCACATCAAGGGCACAGGACACTCTGCATCAGCTGCCCACTGAGGCCAGGGACCAGCAAGGCTAAGGCCAGCCTGGACTGACCAGGGATGAGTGGAGAGGAGCAACAATTCCACCCTGCAAGCCAGAGCCAAGGAGGGAATTGGCCTCTGCCATCCTCAAAGCCCAATTAACCAAATCACCACAGCTCAGGAGGCTTCGGCAGGAGCAAGAGGAGAACTCCAAGGAGGAATTGCAATGGTGAGTGCTGTCCCATGGGGGATGGGGATGCTGCTGGGGGGCTCCAGGTCATTGTCCCGTGAGCCTGGCATCTCCTGGCACTGCTGCAAGGGACAGTGGAACCCAGTGTGGGGGCACAACTGCAGGAGCCCTGCTTGGGCTGGGGGCTGCTCTCATTCCTGGGGTCACGGCTCTGTTTGTGCCCTGATTGCCCCAACTTCCCGTGGGATGGAGGGGGAATGGCTGTGTCCATCCACAACCACCTCCACCTCCAGTGCAGAGGGCAGCTCAGGGTGAGGTGGCCCCCAGACCCTGTCCTGGGGCAGGCAGGGGGATGCAAACAGCCTGTCATGGGGATGGGGTGGGAGGGATCTGAGGGTGCTGCTGGGGACTGAGGGACCCCAGGCAGGGTGGCAGGTGGGTACCTGTGGGTGCTGGCAGGGAGGAAGCCCAGGCAGGGCGGTGTGGGGGTACCCAGGTGGGCAGAGTGGGGCCGGGGGAAGCCAGGCAGGATGCTCGGGGGTACCCCATGGTGATGGCATGAGGTTGTATACCCCAGGCAGGGTGCTCGGGGGTGCCCAGGTGGGCAGAGCGGGCCTGGGGGAGCCCAGGCAGGGTGCTCGGGGGTACCCCATGGTGATGGCATGAGGTTGTATACCCCAGGCAGGGTGCTCGGGGGTACCCCATGGTGATGGCATGAGGTTGTATACCCCAGGCAGGGTGCTCGGGGGTACCCCATGGTGATGGCTTGAGGCTGTGTACCCCAGGCACGGTGCTCGGGGTACCCCATGGTGCCAGCATGAGGCTGTGTACCCCAGGCACGGTGGTGTGGGGGTACCCAGGTGGGCAGAATGGGGTTGTGTACCGCAGGCATGGTGGTCAGGGGCACCCCACAGAGCTGGCATTGGGCTGTGTACCCCAGGCACGGTGGTCGAGGGTACCCCGCAGCGCGGCCATGGGTTCGGGGACCTCAGGGAGGGCACTCCGAGGCTTGGACACCCCAATCTGCCCGGGTGAACCCCTCCCCTTTGCCCACGGCTGCGCGGGGAGGAGACCCCCGCGCCCTTCCCCGCGTTCCTCCGGGGCCGTGCCCGTTCTCCGCCCGGGGCCGCGCATCGCCCCCGGCCCCGTCCCTCCCCCGGCCGGGCGGGGGGCGCGGGGGGCGGCTCCGCGCACGGCCCGACGCGGCTGGAGAGGCGCTGCCGCCGCCGCGCCGCCCCCGGGGACGGGCCGGGGCCGGGCCGGGGTCCGTCCGGAGCCGCCGCCGCGCCGCCCCCGGGGCTGCGGCTCTGCCCGCGCCGCCGCCGCGCCATGGGCAGCCCCGCAGCGGCAGCCGAGCGGTGAGTGCGGGGTCCCGGGGCCGGGGAGGGTCGTGCCGAGCCGCACACGTGGAGCCGGGGGGCGGCCGCCGAGCCCCCGCCGCCCCTGGGGACTCGCAGCCTCCCTCCATCCTTCCCTCCATCCTTCCCTCCATCCCTGCCCGCCGGGGGCTGCCCGGCTGTGCCCACCGCCCGCAGGCCCCTCCGCAGCCCCCGCCGTGCCCGGGGTCGCACCGGGGGTGGCGGTGGTGCCGCCTCGCCCGCCCCTGCCCCGCTCCTTTCCCCGGCGGTCCGGTACCCGCAGTGCCCCCCAGCCCGGTCTGGGCTGGGGCCGCCGCTCGCAGCCCCTTCCCCGGCACAGCCGAGCGGCTCCGGGCATCGCCGGGCGTCGGGAAAGCGTTTCCCAAATCCTCTCGCTCGTGTTTCCCCCCCGAGCGCTGCAGGTCCTCACTCCTCGCCGCCCCAGGGCCCTTCCTGCCTCTTCCTCCCCGAGCATCCCGGATTTTTTAGGCGGATTCTCCTGTCGAAAATTCCGAGGGTTGGTGTAGCCGCGGATGTTAGCGGGTTGTGTTTCTCGGGGAAATGGAGCAGGCAGCAAGCGCAGCATTCCTGGCTCCTCTCGCCGTGCTGGAATAGCAGCCTTTGCCTCTTCCCACTCTCCATCCAGAGTACTTTTGTGCCAGTTCCTTAATCCACTTGCAAAGTGGATTTGAGCTAAAACCTCACAAAAGGTGCTCCAATTCCCGCGGCACAGGCAGCGGTTGCAGAGGAGCAGCTGCTTTTTCTGTTCCTACCCTGAGATGAGGTTTTTGGGAAGGAGAAAAGAGCAGCCAGGAAGGGAGAGAGGATGGCAGGAGAAGGCAGAGTGCCTGTGAGATAGATGGAGAGTGGAGCCGTGCCGGGCTCTGCAGCCTGGCAGCACCCAGAGCACAAACCCAGCCCAGGGCAGTGAGGAGCACTGGAGCCAGGGCAGCTGGAGAGGGAAGTGACCAGGATTTGGGGATGTTTGGTGGCCTGGGGACACCAACCTGGGCCTAGCAGAGCTCCTGGCTGCTGCTTGGTTTTGTGGATGGTCTCTCATGCACTCTCACCCAGCCTGCAGGATGGAGACCCCAAAACCCAGCACCAGCCCCAAAGCAGGGGTGGCACCATGGGAGAAGCCTCATCCAGGCAGAGAAAGTTCCTGCAGTCCTCTCCATCAAACCTGAGGCATTAAAACCAAAAATCCCTCCAAGAGCAGAGCTGCCCAGCAGCGATGTGGCTGTGTGTGGATTCAAATCACAAATGCAGGTGTTGAACCTTGCAATAACCCTCTGGGAATTGTGGGGCCCTTGGGATTGCTCTGCACCCCAAAGCTCCATCCCCCCTTGCAGGATGGAGATGGGATAAAATCCCAGCACCCTGGGGCATGGCAGAGAACGTGGTGCACATCCTTTAAATGGGAGAATAATTGAAGATGAGTAGGAGAGCTGCCAGCTGGGCAGCCTGGGGCTGATCTGGTTTAATTTTGTGCTGATGTTTTTATCACCAATGGTTCTGTGGCACTCACAGAGAGGAGGCAGAGGAGCTGCTGCCTCTGGCTGCTGGAGGACAGGTGCAGCTGGATGGGTTTTGGCCAGAGCAGCTTGGAGAGGTGATTTTTGGTCCACTCAAAATTTCTTACAGTTTTCACATTGCAACAACCCCACTTCAGTGTCTGCAGCCTTTTTCAAAGCTCTTGGCTTGTGGGCTGATCATGGGGGAAGATGCTCTGCAATGCCCATCCTGCAAAACAGCTGGGGAAGCATCCTGAGAGGAGGGAGCAGGAGGCAAAACATCTTCAGAAAAAAGTTGGCTTAAAAATCAGCAAAATCAAATTTTGCTTTTATCCTGCCCTGTTGGAGAAGGGAGCAGGAGGACAGGAGGGACAGGGGCTGGGTTGTGTTTCACCCATCCACAGCATCCACGCTGGGCAGAGCTGGGACATATCCCAGGCTCAGCCTTTCTGGGGGATGCTGCCAGAATCAAATTTTGCTTTTATCCTGCCCTGTTGGAGAAGGGAGCAGGAGGACAGGAGGAACAGGGGCTGGGTCATGTTTCACCCATCCAGAGCATCCACGCTGAGGCTGTGCTGGGCAGAGCTGGGACATATCCCAGGCTCAGCCTTTCCTGCCAGGCTCAGCCTTTCCTCCCAGGCTCAGCCTTTCTGGGTGTTGAGCTTTTGCTGATCCCTGGCTGAAGATAGCAGGGCCGGGGGCTTTTTTCCTATTTTGTAGTGTTTAAAGCTCAGGAATGTCTGCTTTTATTAGTTGTGCTAATCCTGCCTCACCAGAGGACTCATCTCTGGCTCCAAGGCCCAAACCTAATCCCTGCTCTTCCCTCCTGGGCCCGAATTAAACCCTGGACTCACAGACGGACTCAGCGCCGGCTGCACTCAGCATTTAAAGGTTTTCAATGCAGCATTTAAAGCTTTTCAATCCACGTGTTTGGGATGGATTTTTCCCAACTCCTGGCTGTCAGATCACTCCTGTTCCCCCCCCCCCTCAGCATCCCACCATGGAGCAGGTGGCTCCTGTTCTCTCCCTGAGGAGCAGGAGCTGCCATAAGGCAGGAGGAGTTGGGCTGCTCCAGCAGCTCAGAGCTGCGTTCCCATCCCCGGGATGGGGATGTGGAAGAGGCAGAGGGGTGTTGGAAGCCCTGGGAATGCTGCTGGGAATGTGAAGCACACGTGGCTGGGTGTGCTGGCCGTGGGCAGCGGCGATTCCCGTGCCGCCGGTGCGTGTGGGCAGCCCGGGTGGGATCCTGGCACCAGCAACATCTCCCCAAAGGCACAGCTCTGAGGGAAGGGGGTGGGAGCCAAGTGAGGCCATCCCTGGGCTTGTCCCCAGTGGCACTGATTGGCCACAAAGCTCCAAAATTCCTCCGTGTGTGCTGTGCCTCAGTTTCTGTGGCTGCAGGGGTTGGGGTGCGTGTGGGCAGCCCAGGTGGGATCCTGGCACCAGCAACATCTCCCCACATCCCCACAGGCACAGCTCTGAGGGAAGGGAAGTGGAAGCCATCCCTGGGCTTGTCCCCAGTGGCACTGATTCACCACAAAGCTCCAAAACCCCTCTGTGTGTGTGCCGTGCCTCAGTTTCCCTGGCTGCAGGGGTTGGGGTGCATGCGGGCAGCCCTGGTGGGATCCTGGCACCAGCAACATCTCCCCAAAGGCACAGCTCTGAGGAAAGGGGGTGGGAGCCAAGTGAGGCCATCCTTGGGCTTGTCCTCAGTGGCATTGATTCATCACAAAGCTCCAAAACCCCTCCGTGTATGTGCCGTGCCTCAGTTTCCCTGGCTGCAGGGGTTGGGGTGTGGAGCTGGCTTTGGAGGGTGGCACAGAGCCTCAGCAGCCCAGCTCCTGCTGCCTGTGGGGGCTGTGGAGAGATGGTGGGACTGCCTGAGCAGGCAGAGGGAGCATCGGGGAGCATCCTGCAGGTGCTGCAAGGTACTCCCTGTGTTGTCGGTGGTCACAGGGGTTTGTTGAGGATGGAAGAGACAGGATCTTGATTCTGTGATCAGAAGGCTTGATTTATTATATTATGATATATATACAGCATTATAACTATTCTACATAGAGATAGAAAAAAAAGAGGCTTCTTCAGAAGCTGGCTATGCTAAGAGGGAGAGATAGAAAGAATGAATAACCAAGGTCTGTGTCTGGGCAGAGAGGATAGCAGCTCCACCATGAGTGGTCAGTAAATCCAAACATCTACAGGGGACCAATCCCAGGTGGACCTGTTGCATTCCACAGCAGCAGATAATAATTGTTTACATTTGTTACTGAGCTTCTCAGCTCCAGCAGGAAAAATCCTACAGAAAGGATTTTTCACAAAGAATGTCTGCGACACCCCTGCACCTCCATGCACCTTGTTTCTGGTCCATGGGCTGCAGGGAGGGTGGCAGGTGCTGCCTGAGCCCAAAGGGTCACTCTGGGAGTGCTGGAAAAGCCCCAGAACAAACAGGTGAGGGCAGAAATGATCCGAACAGAGATGTGAGAGGAGATGGAAAGTAATAAATCCCACGAGAGTGCTTGGAAACGCTGCTGAGAGCCTCAGTGGCTGTGGAAGGGAAATGGATTTGGGCACCCTCAGCTGACTTTTCTGTTTGTGAAGTTTTTATAGGGTTTACCTTGAAACACAAGGCAGCTGCTTCCACAAGGTTTGGCTCAGGGGTTGTGGGAGCAGGGAGGCAGGAGTGGGACAGGCTGGGCCAGAGCTTTGCTCAGCCACTGGCAATGGAAGGTGCTGGATTCTCCGTTGGATCCCAACTGAGCCGTGGTGTTTGGGGCTGGAGCTGGAACCCCACGGGTGCCCCAGGTCTGTGGGGTGTCAGAGGTGTCCCTGCTCAGGAGGGGCAAAGTGGGGAAATGGCCCTGGTGGTGGGAGAGCAGGGGAATGGTGTGGACAGTTTTTTTACTGAGACAGAGTCCATGGGAAAAGTAACGTGAGAAAGAGCATCTAAGAAAACAGCAGCTGCCTAATTCAAGGCCATGGTTTCTTTGAGCAAGAAGTTGTTTTGTAAATTATGTGATAACAGGAGGTAAAAAAGAAGCCACAAACATCTTGGGAATAAGTGTGACTGACTTTTATAGCTGACCAATAGTGAGCTTTAGTTTTGCAATATGCATGAGCCTTATTACTGTGATTATAAAAGTAATTCTGTTAACCAATAAAGCTGAGATTTGTCTGCATTAGAAGATGAGCAAGTCTCCCGTCCACCTCGTCAGAATGGCAATTTGAATTTGGGGCTGTCCTCAGCTTGCCCATTTCACATGGGCAAGAGCCCTCCCCAGGCCCAGGCTGGGGCTGCCATTCCCTCTTTTCCATGTGAAATGGGCAAGCTGAGGACAGCACCAAATTCACCCCAGAACAACCAAACAGCAGAGACTGGGATGGAGAATTTAGGCAAATAGAAACAGCTTTATCAGGGATGTGTTAAAAACAAAGCACAGAGGGTCTGGGCTGTGCTCCCCAGGCTGCTCTGGTGCCTTGGCATCCACAGGGGCACCCCAAGGCTGGGACAGCCCAGGAGCAGAGGCTGGATCCACCTCTCTGAGTGTGTGATGGTGTTCACAGGGGTCTGAGGATGAGGGAAGAGATGAGGATCTGACTCCATGTTTCAGAAGGCTGATTTATTATTTTATGATATATATTACATTAAAACTATACTAAAAGAATAGAAGAAAAGGTTTCATCAGAAGGCCGGCTAAGAATAGAATAGCAAAGAATGATAACAAAGGTTTGTGGCTCAGGCTCTGTCTCCGAGCCAGTTGGGCTGTGATTGGCCATTAATTAGAAATATTTAACATGGACTAATCCCAGATGCACCTGTTGCATTCCACAGCAGCAGATAACCAATGTTTACATGTTGCTCCTGAGGCCTCTCAGCTTCTCAGGAGGAAAAATCTTAACGAAAGGATTTTTCATGAAAAGATGTCTGCAACATGAGTGTGCCCTCCTCCCTCTTCCCTTGTTTCCCTGCCTTCCTCCCCCTGAATTTTTCATGCCACCACGAGCTCAGCTGTGGCTTGCAGCCCCATCCATCAGGAGGGTTTGGTTTTCAAAGCTGTCCCAGCTCTGCCCAGCTCAGATCTGGAGCGCTGGGGCTCCTTGTTCAGCTCCCGATGTGCCAACCAAAATAGCAGCGGCCACACACTGGAGTGGAGAGGAACAAGTGTTACTGGGAATTAAAATGACAGATCTCAGCATCGAGGTCTCCGAGGGTTTGTGCTTTATTAAGCAACAGTGAGTTCATGGGAAAGGACTTTGACTCAGAGCACCGGTTGTGTCTACAAGAAAAGAGAACCAGGGTCTATATTTAGGCTCAGGCTGTGGTGGGGAGCCAGGGCAGACACCAAGGGAGGGGAGCTGGGCATCCTCAGCCCCGTGGGGATGAGCCCTGGCCCTGCAGAGCAGAGTGGGGAGCAGGAGGTGAGCACATCTCAGCTTTGGGATCGTGGAATCCCCAAGGTTTGGGTTGGGAGGGATCTTAAAGCCCATCCAGCCATGGCAGGGACACCTTCCACTGTCCCAGGCTGCTCCAATCCCATCCAGCCTGGCCTTGGGCACTGCCAGGGATCCAGGGGCAGCCCCAGCTGCTCTGGGCACCCTGTGCCAGGGCCTGCCCACCCTCACAGGGATGGTGCTGCAGAGGAACAGCCCTGCTTCTCCTCCTCTCCAGGGGGCTGCTTGGGGGTCCTGCAACCCCAGCCCCACATCAGCCATGGCCAGGGGGGTGCAGAGAGCTCCTCTGAGCAGGATTCACCCTGGCTGGGACTTGTACAACATCCACAGGTTCAGAAAAAAGGGGGGGCACGACCCTGCTGTGTGGTCCTCACGTGGCTCCCTCTCCCTTAAATGTGGTTTCCTGCTGCTGGGGGTGATTGAACAGATCAATGTTTTCTCTTCTTGCCTCAGGGTCTGCCTCTTCCCACCGCCCCCTCCTATTAAAAATTCATTGTTTCTCCCAGATACTGTTGCTAGAGGGAGACAGGGAGAAATAAAGGAAGTTCTTGGAATGGAGAAGAGAAAATACTCAGTGGGAAGGGAATTGAGGAAAAATTTAAACCAAATATTGTCCCTCCCTGGGCGTGTTTGAGCCTGAGCACTGTCCCTGTCACAGCACAGGACCCTGATGTTCCCAGAGAGTTGAGTGGGAACTGGGGGGACTTTGGGTGCTGGGGACAGCCCTGCTCCTGCCAGGGGGGTGCTGAAGTGTCACAGTTGGGACACCCACGATACACAGGGTATCATCAGGCAATTTCAGAAGGGTTCAACCCATAGAAAGTAACATCACATCACCTCAGAGGGCTGCAAGCATCTGCCTGTAGGAGTGATGAGGGAGTAGCACGGTCAGGATGGACAGAGATGAGAGATCTCTGCAGCCAGGTCAGGAATTTGGGGTTTATTGCAAAGGGCCTGGGTGCAAGGCCCTGCTGGGAGCTGCCAGGCACAGCTCAGAGCAGGACTGAGAGGAGAGAGGGGGAGAGGGTGAGAGAGTAAGAGGGTAAGAGCATAGAAAAGTAAGAGGGCGAAGTTCCCATTACAATACAATAAATCTTCTTCTGTGTTGAATATTCTGATTCTCACTAACCAGTCCAGTACAATATACAAATCTTACAGCATTTCCATACAGCCTATAAGAATCATTACATTACCATACTGTGTTACATTTTAAACCCTAAAAACTCCTCTTTGGGTCCCTTCTGCCAAGCTGGCAGGGTCTGCTCTGACCCTTGGAGCTGTCTGCAAGCAGAGGGTGTTGTTCCATCAAAAGGGGATTACCTTCAGCCAGCCACACCATTGTTTTCCCATTGTTCAGTAACTGAGGGATCTCAAAGCTTGCTTTCATTTCAATCTCACTTATAGTTTCTATATTCTCAAAATCTTTTGCAAGACAATCATATTTATAAGGCTTTCCTGTTTCATCTTCTCCAACATCTGCCCTTCTTGTTCTTTAGCCCAACTTTTTATACCCCTCATGTCCATGCAGTGCACCTGTGTGTGTCCCTTGTGTGCTTGCTCAGCACACCTGGGCACTCTCATTGCTGTCAGTGCTGCTCACCTGCTTCTCACAGCTGCACCCACTGGGGATGAGGCTGGGGCACTGCCCCACTCCCAGTGACCCCAAACTGTCCCTGCAGTGAAGCCCTGCTGGGGTCAGAGCTGGCACTGTGGGACATGGTGGCTGTTGCACCCAGCAGATCCCAGCGGGCACGGGAGGGAAGGAGGAGCAGGAGCAGGACCTGCAGTGAGGCTGTGCCTGATCTCTGACTCAATTCCCATCCTCAGCATCTCCAGAAAGCTTCCCCCAGGCCTTGAGTGCTTTTCCTCTCAGTTTGGCTGCTGTTTCAGTGCAGGAGGATGAGGGGGTTCATCTCTAGACTGAAGAGGCCAGGAGGGTGCTGCTGGCTGCTCTGGGGGATCAGCCTGTGACAGAGCTGCCAGGCCAGGTGCCACCAGCAGGGATGGAGCAGGGACTGAGGGGATTCAGGCAGCCTTGGAAAGGTGTTTTCCATCTTCTGAAGCCTCCTGAGCACAGCACCAGCAGCAGCTGAGGTTTGCAGGGCAGGGGAGCTAAAGGGGCTCTCCCTGAGCATCCAAACTCCCTCAGCCACACTTCATGGTGGAACACCTCACCTGAGGTGAGAGGATTTGTTTTCCCTCAGGAAATGGTGCCTCAGGTTTGAGCTTTTCTATTTTTCACATTCTGTGCTGCTTTAGTGGGTGGGTCTGGGTTCACATCAGGGGATGCTGAGCTCTGTGCACAGAGCAGGGACACAAAACAATTCCTGCTCCAGCTGGGGACCAAGGACAAATGATCCAAATCTCAGCCCCAAGAGCACAGACCCCGTGGGCAGGAGAGAGAAAAACAAGCAGGGTGGGACTGCATGGGCTAAAGCTGGAATTGGACAATGAACTCCAAAATGCAAATGGAGCAGAAGTGATCAAAGTGAGAGACCCCATGACCAGTGGGGCATTTTGGGACCATTTTGGTTCATCTTGGGTGCAGCCCTGGCTGGGCTCTGGTGCTGCCCAAGGTGGAACCATTGAGGCCTTTTAATAAATCCCTGCTTTATTCTTTAGCTCTGTCCAGCCTCTGTTCTGGGTCAGCCTTCACAAGGCATCAGAAGAGATGAAGGAATCATTTCCAGCCCCTTCTCAGTGGTTCAGCCAGAGGAGCAAACCATGAGGGTGTTTGATGCTTTTGGCCTCTTTTTCCAGAGGGTCACCCGGGCTGACCTTCCCCGTGCTCAGGACAGCTGGACACCAACCCTTCAATATTGGCACAGGGAGCTATTTTGTGTTTTTCCATTTAAATCTCATTTGAAGGAAAGTCCATCTGGTTCCCTCTGTGCTGCCAGAGGAAAAAAAGGGCTTTTCTTGGGTCAGCTTTCCACAGGGAGACCCAGGAGAGGCAGCATGGCCCAGGCCTTGTGCCTGGTGGGGAGCTGGGGCAGGGCCCCTGTAATTGAACACTAATTAGGGATGGAAAAGGAGCAGAACCCTGCAAGTGCAAATGGAAGGTGGAGTGACATAAATGAGAGAGAAACTGTGACCTTTTTCCACAAGCAGGAATATTAACCAAGTGTGACTAATGGAGTGGGGAGGAAATAATCCTGCCTTCATTAGTCCTTATTGCAGGGCCTGATGAGGAGTGGGAGCCGTGGGCTGCTCCAGGGAAGTGCAGTGGGTGATGCCAACATCCCTGCCAGCCATGCCCAGTGCCCTGGAAAGTCATTCCAGGAGTTATTGTGGAGGATGGATCCTCCAGTCCAGCCAGGGCTGCACCCAAAATGAACCAAAATGGTCACAAAAATGGACACCAGGTCACAGGGTCTCTCACTTTTATAAGTTCTGCTCCATTTGCATATTGGACTTAAATGTCTAATTATAGCTTTAGCTTATGAAGTCCCATCCTGATTGTTTTTCTCTCTCCATCCCACGTTGTTTGTGCTCTTGGGGCTGAGATTTGGATCATTTGTCCTTGGTCCCCAGCTGGAGCAGGAATTGTTTTGTCTCCCTGCTCTGTGCACAGAGCTCACCATCCCCTGATGTGAAGCCCAGACCCACCCACTAAAGCAGCACAGAACCTGAAAAACAGAAAACCTCAAACCTGAGGCATCATTTCCTGAGGGAAAACAAATTCCAGGATCTTACCTCTTCCCTTCAGGGTCACTTTTACATCAAGCACCAGCCTTGAGGCAAAGCAGTTTGGCACCACTGCCTTCCCCTGCCTTGCTCAGCCTGCAACATCTGGAAACCTCTGGAAATCCAGGTGCAGGCTGTTGCTGTTGCAGTGACAAGTGGGGCTGTGATCTGTTGGGTCAGGCTCATCCAGCATCAGACAGTGCTGTTGGGTTTTTGGGGTTTCTTTCCGTGCCCTGAGGGTCTCTCTGGCTCAGGCTGTGGCTGCCCCTGAGTTCATGTCCCTGTCCCTGAGCAGGGATCACTCCATGGCCTGGGGACCTGTCCCTGCTGCCTCAGTCCTGGCTCAGCTGTCTCAGCCTCAGTGACTTTCCCAAGACTCCTAAGAAACAGATCTTTTTTTCCCTCTGTTTCATTTTTAACAGCTCTGCCTCATTTCTCCCTCCATTTCTCTCCCTGGGATCATTTCTGGCTGTGCCCCCCAAAGCTGGGAGATGCTGTTTCCCTGTTGTGCTGCTGTGGAGCTTAATTCTTCCTCTTTCCTTGAGCATTTTCCAAATTTTCCCATTTACTTTTAGAGAAAGAAACTCTTTGGGGAGCTGTCACTGAGAGAGGATTTCAAATGAGCAGCCTGTGACACCTCCCCATGGTAATGTGTCATTTTTCTTGTTGATATTTCAGTAAGTAAAGGTCAGCTGGAAGCTCAGCTGGCTGGGCAATCTGACATTAATTACACTAATGAGCAAAAGTCTCTGGCTTAATGCTCCTGGATACCAGGGCTGTGTGACACTGGGGCACTCTCAGATGTCCTGGGATCCATGGAATGATCAAATCCCAAAAGATCCTGAGCTGGATCCCACAGGGATCATCAGTGCAGCCCCATCCCTGCACAGCCACCCCAACACCCCCACCCTGAGCACCCTGGGAGCTCCTGGATGTGGCACTGGGTGCCAGGGTTCAGGTGAGGTGTTGGGGCTGGGTTGGACTCGATGATCTTGGAGGTCCCTTCCAACCCAGTGATTCTGTGATTCTGTGTCCAAAGGCTCCTGCAGCTCTGGCAGCCTTGGCACCATTCCCTGGGCAGCCTGGGCAGTGCCCAGCAGCCTCGGGGGGAAGAACCTTGCCCTGAGCTCCATGCCAAGGCCTGGCCCAGCTCCAGCCCTTGCTGGGCTCCTGTCCCTGGCCCAGAGCAGAGCTCAGCCCCTGCCCCTGTGCCTGCCCTGGGGAGGAGCTGCAGCCCCCGAGGAGCCTCCCCTCAGTCTCCTGGGCTGCAGCTGAACCAGCCAAGTGCCCTCAGCTGCTCCTCAGCCCCTTCCCCAGCTCCGTGTCCCTCCTCTGGGCACTCTCCAACAGCTTTGGCTCCTTCTGATCTCCTGGTGCCCAAAGTGCCCCCAGCCCTGGAGCTGAGGCTGTCCCAGGGCACAGCAGAGTGGGACAATCCCTGCCTGGGCCTGGTGCCCCCAGCACAGGGGGGCCCTTGGGGCTGCCAGGACACAGCAGTGACTCAGATCCAACTTGCACTGACCAGGACCCCCAGGGCCCTTTCTGCAGAGCTCTGAGATGAGCCAGATCTGCTGTGATCCATGGAACAGTTGCTGTGCACATCCCAAGGGATGCTCCTGCCTTACAAGAGCTCAACTTGGGCACCTTGGTCTGGTTCTCTGCATGTCTGCTGATTTCCAGGGCATCTGGGTCCTGTTTGGTTTTGGGATTTGCTGCTGCATTTCTTTTTTCAAGGAGATCCACTATGCAGAGCTGGAAGCTCCTTGATGGAGAAGCAGGTCCTGTGTGGCACCCAGGGAGAGGGGAATCCTCTCCTGGCTGCTGCACTGAGTATCTCAGAAAAGAGTTTAAAAAATCCAAGTTTTGAGTAAAAAACTACAAAGCAAAGGAGCAGAAGGTGACAACAACCCTGGTGGCACAAACATCCAGAGGGCCAGGGGGCTGGTGTCACCACATGGGACTGAAGGAGGTTTAGGCACTTCACCCACGTGCTGGTGGGTCCCGTTTCACAAGGATTAAAATGTATTTGCAGACAAAACCCCCGGAGGTAACCTGAGACCGAGGTTGCTACGTGACCTGGGAGCTGCCAAAAACAAATGCCAAGATCATCAGCTCATTCCAGGGCTGGGAATGAGGGACTCACCTGACAAACCAAGCTCAGGTCGTTAAGCTTAAATTCCACATTCCCCATGCTCAGGCAGGATGGGAGTGAAAAAACCTCTCAGAGAGGGCAGGAGAGGCTGCTCAGGGCCAGGAGCTGAGCATGCTTGGCCTGACTGCAGTTTGCTCTCTGCAGTAAATACCTGGCTGTGTCCAGTCTGCTGGAATTGGATTGAAATTTTACCTTTTCCATGGCCATGGGGAGCAGCAGCTGGGCTGGTGTGGTTGGGATTTACCCTGGGGTGGTGCTGGTTCTGAGGAGCCTCCTCCATCCCTGCTGGAATATTTGAGTGTGTGAGTCCCACACATGGTGCTGCAAGAGAAGCAAACCCACTCCCCTCCCAGTTATCCCATCTCCCAGGACTGGAGCAGCCCCAGGGATCCACAGCACATCTGTGGCCATCAGTCCCTCAAAGCACACACACTGCATCCCCTGCAGGCAAATTCCTCATGGAATTGCACCAGCTGTAGTTGCTGGAGGTGTCACAAGCTCCGCCCTGCAGGTGCTGAGGGCGGGTTCAGGTGTTTCTGGGTCATTTCTGCATCTCAGGCCTTGGTTTGGGTCATTCTTGCTGTTATTTCAGGTGCTGGGTCAGAGTTACTCCCACACTCTGTGCTCCAGCTTCCTGGGCACGTTCCTGAGGAGATGGGATCCTGCTGTGCTCCTGGGCTTTCACATCCTACTGGGATGCTGGGTTTCTCCATCCTGCTGGGATCCTGGGCTTGTCCATCCTGTTAGGATCCTGGGTTTCTCCATCCTGCTGGGATCCTGGGTTTCTCCATCCTGCTGGGATCCTGGGTTTCTCCATCCTGCTGGGATCCTGGGTTTCTCCATCCTGCTGTGCTCCTGGGCTTTCACATCCTGCTGGGATCCTGTGTTTCTCCATCCTGTTGGGATCCTGGGTTTTCACATCCTACTGGGATCCTGTGTTTCTCCAGCCTGTTGGGATCCTGGGTTTCTCCATCCTGCTGGGATCCTGGGTTTCTCCATCCTGTTAGGATCCTGGGTTTCTCCATCCTGCTGTGCTCCTGGGTTTCTCCATCCTGTTGGGATCCTGGGTTTCTCCATCCTGCTGGGATCCTGGGTTTCTCCATCCTGCTGGAATCCTGGGCTTTCACATCCTGTTGGGATCCTGGGCTTTTCCATCCTGTTGGGATCCTGGGTTTCTCCATCCTGCTGGGATCCTGGGTTTGTCCATCCTGCTGCCAGCCCTGAGCTGTCCCTTTTGTCCTGAGGGACCCAGCATTCCCCCTGGAATGGCAGGAACCCACATCCCAGCTCCCAGAAGGTCCCAGTGTCAGTGGGATCTGCTGAACCCTTCACCCCAGCCAGTCTCTCCGCGGGTGGCAGGGATGCAAATCCCACAGTGGATTTGAAACTCATGTTCTGGAACAAATGTTGTCATTTGGAACTGCATGGAAATCAGTCAGGGACACTCCCCAATAAAGGGGATCACACCAGGGGTGTCATCCCTGTGTCCCAGGTGTGATCCCTGTGCCAGGGGTGTGATCCCTGTGCCCCAGGTGTGATCCCTGTGTCCCCAGGGGTGTGATCCCTGTGCCAGGGGTGTGATCCCTGTGTCCCAGGTGTGATCCCTGTGCCAGGGTGTGATCCCTGTGCCAGGGGTGTGATCCCTGTGTCCCCAGGTGTGATCCCCGTGTCCCCAAGTGTGATCCCTGTGCCCCAGGTGTGATCCCTGTGCCAGGGTGTGATCCCTTTTCCCCAGGTTTGATCCTGTGCCCCAGGTGTGATCCCTGTGCCAGGGTGTGATCCCTGTGCCAGGGTGTGATCCCTGTGCCCCAGGTGTGATCCCTGTGCCAGGGTGTCATCCCTGTGTCCCCAGGTGTGATCCTGTGCCCCAGGTGTGATCCCTGTGCCAGGGTGTGATCCCTGTACCAGGGTGTGATCCCTTTTCCCCAGGTTTGATCCTGTGCCCCAGGTGTGATCCCTGTGCCAGGGTGTGATCCCTGTGCCAGGGATGTGATCCCTGTGCCCCAGGTGTGATCCCTGTGTCTCCAAAGGTGTGATCCCTGTGTCCCAGGTGTGATCCCTGTGCCAGGGTCTGATCCCTGTGCCAGGGTGTGATCCCTGTGCCAGGGTGTGATCCCTGTGCCAGGTGTGATCCCTGTGTCCCCATGGGTGTGATCCCTGTGCCAGGTGTGATCCCTGTGTCCCCATGGGTGTGATCCCTGTGCCAGGGTGTGATCCCTGTGCCAGGGTGTGATCCCTTTTCCCCAGGTGTGATCCCTGTGCCAGGGGTATGATCCCTGTGTCCCAGGTGTGATCCCTGTGTCCCCAGGGGTGTGATCCCTGTGCCAGAGGTGTGATCCCTGTGCCAGGGTGTCATCCCTTTGCCCCAGGTGTGATCCCTTTTCCCCAGGTGTGATCCCTGTGCCCCCAGGTGTGATCCCTGTGCCCCAGTGTGATCCCTGTGCCCCAGGTGTGATCCCTTTTCCCCAGGTGTGATCCCTGTGCCCCAGGTGTGTGATCCCTTTGTCCCCAGGTGTGATCCCTGTGCCAGGGTGCAGGTGTGTAATCCCTGTGCCCCAGGTGTGATCCCTGTGCCAGGGGTGTGATCCCTGTGCCCCAGGTGTGATCCCTATGCCAGGGTGTGATCCCTTTTCCCCAGGTGTGATCCCTGTGCCAGGGGTGTAATCCCTGTGTCCCCAAAGGTGTGATCCTTGTGCCAGGTGTGTGATCCCTGTGCCAGGGTGTGATCCCTTTTCCCCAGGTGTGATCCCTGTGCCCCAGGTGTGTGATCCCTGTGTCCCCAGGGCCAGCTCCTCATTCCCCTGCCATTCCCCAGCAAATCCCTGCCGTGGAAATCTCCTTTGCCAAAGGCTCCCCAAGCCTCTCCCGGCAGGAATTAACCCCCTGGTTGCTGCTGCCCACCCCAACGCCACCTCCCCACGCTGAGTGAGGTCTGCCAGCAGGCTCGGAGCAGCTGCTGAGCTGCAGCAGCAGCAGCGTGGGTGTGCTGAGAGACCCGAGCCGGGGACGTTTGAGGGCTGTTAAACAGGATTTCCACACAAAAGGAGCTGTTTCAATTCCCTCTTCCTTTGCAACAGGCAAATTAAACTTCATCCAGAGAGCTCAAAGCAATTCGGTAAAACCACAGCGAATCATTTGTTCAGCATCTGCTGCATCAGTGCTGGGAGCATCCCCCGATCCCCCCCAGGCCCCCCAAAATGTCCAGGGTGGGACGCAGGGCTGGGGGTCCGGCCAGTGGCACTAATGCGTCCACGTTTGGGTGAAATCTCCGCAGATTCGGGGCCTCCCGGGCTGTGGGCACCCCCTGGGTGGGTTCAGTGCCCTCCTGCAGTCCCTGCACCATTCCCCAAGGGCAGTGCTGGGTGTTCCCTGCTCCACCCGGAGCTACCCAGGCAGGGCAGGGCTCCAGTGCTCTCCTGGTGGGGAGAGGATCCTTCAGGGCACAAAGTGTGATATCATTTTATATTTACAAAATTATAAATATATTTTATCATATATTCTATTTTTATTTTTATTTTTATTTCTTTGTAATATTTTCATCATATATAAATATGATATATTTCTAATTACATCAATTAGAAATATACAATATTTATATATTATAAAATAAATATATAATATATAAATATATTGTAATATATATAAAATAAATATATATATTAATATATATTTTTATATATTTATTTATATTTATATATAATATACATTTTAATATATTAATATATATTAAAATATAATATATATAATATATATTAATATATATTAATTATTATATTTATATTAATATATATAAAATAAATATATTATAAAATGTACATATTATATATTTAACAATAAGAATAATATTATATTTGATATTATATATGTATATATATTTTCTATTGTACTATATATTTAAAATATAATATAATATGATATAATATAATCTAATGTAATATAATATAATATAGTATAATATAATATAATGTAATATAATATAATATAATATAATATAATATAATATAATATATAATCTAATATTATATGATATAATATAATGTAATGTAATATAATATAATGCTTTTATATATAATATATAGTTAATATATTATATTTTTATATATAATATATATATTTATATAATTTTTATTTTTATATATATTTTTATTTTTATATATTATTATATATATTTTTATATATAATATATAGTTAAAATATTATATTTTATATTAAAATATGCTATATAATATTTATACATTTACAGATAAAACCAGGCAGGCTGCAATGGTCAGGTCACACATCCACCTGGAGCAGCTCTGAGGATGCTCCCCCTCTCTGGGAAGTGCCTGGGTGCCCCATCCCTGGCCTTTGGAGGGGTTTATTTGGGATTTCTGTGGCAGGCCCAGGGGAAGGTGACTGACAGGGCTCTCCTTGTGCTTCCCGTGCAGAGGAGCCCAGGCTGGCTGTGCTGGACCCTTCCCCATGTGACCGTCCCCAGGCTCCAATGCCTCAGCAGAGCCCCATGTGGGAGCAGCCCTGGACCTGCAGAACGGTGAGAACTCCCTGGGCTCCAGTGGGATTGGGGTTTGTGCCCTGGGACACCCAAAATCCAGCTCATTTTCACCTCGTGGCCACCCCTGCTTGGTGGCATTAGCCCCCTCCTTGTCCCCATTCCCATGGAGCAGCTGGGAGATGTCCAGCCTGTTGTTACCACCCCAAAATGAGGCAGAAGAAGGTCAGGCAGAGCTGTGGTGTGAAAATCTGGGCTGCTGAGCTCAGGGTTGGTGGCAGGCAGCAGTGAGACCCCAGCTTTGGTCACTGTTGGATTCTCAGCCTTGGCTGTACCAGGATCCATGTGCAGCAGTGGTTTGGGTTTGGATGGAATTCCTGGGATTTGGAATTCATCAGCTCAGAGAGGAGCTCTGGAGGCTTTGCCCCTGCTCTGCTGTCCAGATGGCAGGCAGGGACTGAAGCCACATGTCCCCTTTGCCTTCCCCCGTGGAGATTTCTGGCTTTTGGGATCCTCATGGGGCTGCACATGGGAAGGAGCTGAGCTGCTCTCCTGGTGCCCCAGCTGATGCCCTGCAGCCACAGATCTGGGACTGACGCCAGCGTGTCTCGCTCCAAATGTCACCACTGCCACATCAGTGTCACCCTCCAGCCCGGGGGGGTTTGGGGCTGGCACAGCTGAACCCCCCTGGGCTCTGCTGGGCCCCTTTGGGATCTCCAGCGAGTCCAGGAGGGACCTGGGGTGGGTCCCCCTGTCCCCTCCCCTCTCCGGGATGATCCCGGGGGTTGGTCCCGCTCCCACCTCGTGTGACAGGGCTGGGTTGGGATGTCAGGAGCCATTTCACCCCTGTCATGGGTTGTGATTTCAGGAACTGTTTCCCCCTGTCATGGATTGGGATTTCAGGGGCTGTTTCCCCCCCTCTCATGGATTGGGATTTCAGGAGCTGTTTCACCCCTGTCATGGGTTGGGATGTCAGGAGCTGTTTCACCCCTGTCATGGATTGGGATTTCAGGAACTGTTTCCCCCCTGTCATGGATTGGGATTTCAGGAGCTGTTTTCCCCCTATCATGGATTGGGATTTCAGGGGCTGTTTCCCCCCCTCTCATGGATTGGGATTTCAGGGGCTGTTTCACCCCTGTCATGGGTTGGGATTTCAGGGGCTGTTTCACCCCTCTCATGGCATTTTGCTCTCTCTGCTCCCATGATCATAATTGGGATGGCAATAAAATCTCCAGTGAAGCAGCAGCTGCAGACAGATCTTAAAAAATGCTCTCAGCCGGGAGTGATGCTGAGCAGAGCTGGGAGGGGGAGGGAAAGCTGTCACTCCATGCTGCTCCTGCCTGGAGTTCCCACTCCCAGCAGGGTTTCCAGCAAACTGGGGGCTCCCCCTCTGCCCCCTTTCCCCCCTGTCCATGCAGGGCTCCCAGCTGGGTTCTGCAGAGCTGTGCAATCCTGCTGGGACCAGGCTGTTCTCCAGCCACAGCTGCCTGCCCCTGCAGCTGTCCATCAGTCTGGCCTGTCAGTCTGCTCCTCTGCCCACATGTCCAGCAGTCCAGTGGGATTAAAGCCTCGGGAGTGATGGATCACCCTGCTGAGGAGCAGAGATCGGCTGGGAGCAGCCAGGGCTCCCCCTCCAGAGGGCAGCTGGCCTTGCTGGGCACCCCTGCCATGGGTGAAGGCTCCCATGGGGTGTGACAGCATTCACAGGGGTCTGAGGATGAGGGAAGAGATGAGTATCTGACTCCATGTCTCAGAAGGCTGATTTATTATTTTATGATATATGTTACATTAAAACTATACTAAAAGAATAGAAGAAAGGATTTCATCAGAAGGCTGGCTAAGAATAGAATAGCAAAGAATGAGAACAAAGGTTTGTGGCTCAGCTCTCTGTCTGAGCCAGCTGACTGTGATTGGCCATTAATTAGAAACATCCAACATGAGCCAATCCCAGATGCACCTGTTGCATTCCACAGCAGCAGATAATCATTGTTTACATTTTGTTCCTGAGGCCTCTCAGCTTCTCAGGAGGAAAAATCCTAAGGAAAGGATTTTCCATAAAAGATGTCTGTGACAATGGGGCTGGGCCCTCATGAGCAGGGTCCTCCCTGTGGCTCAAGGCTGCCAAGAGCCTTTGTTTTATCCAGGAGCTCGGAGAGAAGCTGGGACTGCCCTGACCGGTGTCACCACAGTCCAGGTGAGGGATTAGGAGGAGATTTTGCCATCAGAGGTCCAGCACTGGCAGCCAGTGACAGCAATCAGGGTGTGATTTATGTGCCACCCCTCCCCAGGGGCTCAGGCCAGCCTTACTGAAGTGCTGAGCTTAATGAAGGAGCTGATCTAACGAGGGCTGGCACGGCTGGGCTGGACAAATGAGGTCGTGTGCTGGGGCAAAGCCCCTGGGAGGCAGCTGGGACTGAAATCACCAGGAAATCACTGTCCAGCAGCAGGGTAGGGCTCTGCTGGCACTGAAATCACTGAGAAATCACTGTCCAGCAGCAGGGCAGGGCTCTCTGGGCACTGAAATCACTGTCCAGGAGTAGGGCAGGGCTCTGCTGACACTGAAATCACTGTCCAGGAGTAGGGCAGGGCTCTCTGGGCACTGAAATCACTGTCCAGCAGCAGGGCAGGGCTCTCTGGGCACTGAAATCACTGTCCAGGAGCAGGGTAGGGCTCTCTGGGCACTGAAATCACCAGGAAATCACTGCCCAGCAGCAGGGCAGAGCTCTGTTGGGCACTGAAATCACTATCCAGCAGCAGGGCAGGGCTCTGCTGGGCACCTCTGGGCAGACTGGGACCAGTGCTGGCACTGGGGGGTGGCTGCACGTCAGCATCCCAGCTCTGCACGCCCCCGAGCAGCGTCATCATCATCATCGTCATCCATCAGCGCTCTGAAAGGTGCCTAATTACAGCCTCTGCTTTCCTGTTCCCTTATTCATCCTCCTGCCCCTGCACCTCCTTTGTCACCCAGCTGCAGGGCTGGAGCTGCAGGGTTGGAGCAGTGAAGGCACAGGGTCCCTTCCTGTGACGAGGTCTCACATCCTCCCTGCTGCTCAGAGCCCCTGCGGGTGATTTGTCCCCCCCAGCAGGAGGGGACACTCCCAGAGGTGTCCCCAGCATGCCCCAGTGCTGTGCCTGGGGATGTCCTCCCTGGTCATTCCCTCTGTCCCCTCCCATGTGGCCTCAGCCACGCTGTGGTGCTCTCAGGTGGCTCCCAGGCTGTGTTTGGTGCAGAAGGTGAGGGAGGCAGGAGGGGGAGGCAGCTGCAGAGGAAGGAGCAAATTTCCCTGTCTCATGTAATGCTCTGTATTTGTGTCTCTGTGGGGGCAGGAGCCCTTGCCTGGAGCATGGCTCTGTTTTTCTGTGCCTGTGGCTGTGCCTGGCTGGCACATCTGTGCTGCTGGGGCTCTGGTGGGCTCGGGCTTTGTGCATCCAGCAGCAACAAATCTCATGTGGACCCTACAGCTGAGGTGCCAGGACACTTGCCAGGGATTTGGGTTCCTTGTCCTTGCTGGGGACAAACCTGAGACCAGGCCAGCCTTGGCCAAGGTTGGTTTGGATGGGCACCTTTGGGCTTGGATGGGGACCTTGGCAAAGCCCAGCTGTGGTGGGAGAGGACAAAGCTGGGTTTGCAGGTGGAGTCTCCTAAACCTGGGCTGTCACCTTGCTGCTGGGGCCTCTCCTGGCTGGGTCAGTGCTCAGGGACAAGGACACCATGGGGCTGTGGCCAGCACCCAGTCCTGGTGACAGACTGGCATGGGACAACACCAGGAAGTCCTGGCACTGTGGGCCATGGGCTGTCACCCTGCAGTTGCCTCCCAGCCCCTCCTCATCCTGCCCCTGATGTTAATGAGCTTCTGCAAATTAAAAGTTCTCACTTGAACCCTCAAAATGAGGGTTCAAAAAACGAGCCCCTGTTTTCCCTGCAGGGACCAGAGCCACTGAGTTCAGCTCCAGGGTTCCTGGGGGCATCAGTGGCAGCTGGGTGGTCTGGGATGCAGCTGAAGAGGAGGAGTCAAGCTCAGCCTCTGCTCTGCTCCTGCAGGTTCTGAGGCTGTTGAGATCCAGGTCAGGTTCAGTCTCAGCCACCATTTGCCAGCAGCAGTCGAGATTCAGCTCTGGCTGTGGTTCAGTCAACCCCCCTTGGGTGGAAACGAGCCCAGCACCCACCTGCCCTGCCCCCCTCCCCTACTTTTAGAAGAGTTATCCACTTTGGTAGAGAAATAGAGATGCTCATGGAATATTAAACACCTCCCTAAAGCCCCTGTTGCTGATGAGTGGTTGCTGCTCCTCATTGCCTGGTGCAGGCAGTGACCTTTCAGAAATGTTGTACGTCGTGGTCGTCTCTAAATGTCTCCTCTCCTGGGAGCATCTTGTGGAGATAGAGATTCAGACATGATGTCTGTCAAGAAGAAAAGCAGATTGTGGCCAATCTGGGGCTGCCTGTGCAGTGTTGCCTGGGCCACGTGCTCGGGAATCAGAAGGTTGGCTCTAAAAATAAGCGGTGGCTCCTTTCGGGTCGTCTCCTTGGTGCCGTGGCTCATCAGGGAATCCTCGGTGCTGGGAGTTCCCACGTGGGAGAGGAGTGGAGAGTCCTGTGGCTGCTGAGGACTCAGGATGGGATCCTGGGGTGGGAAGACACCGTGGAGGCACAAGAAGGAAGGGCAGGTCCTGCATCCCCTGGGAGCTGCCCCGGCGCCGCTCGGCCGCCCCGAGACCTGGGGCTGCTGAGCAGGAGGAGCCTCGTGAGAGGCAGCAGCTGCCACTCACCAAAATAACTCCCTTCTCTGGAAGCTCTTCATGTTCTCCAGCCGTCCCTGAAGTCACCCTGTGATGACCCAGCCTGGCTCCTGCACAGGCAGCTCCTTCCACGCTCCCTCCCCACTCCTGTGCCTTGCCAGCAGCATCTGCTCTGCCTCTGTCCCTTGAGAGGGACACAAGGGTGACATCACCAGCACGGCCACCACAGGGCTGTTGGGCCTTCTGTGGAGGCTTTTCATGTTCTCCAGACATCCCTGAAGTCACCCCTGGGGACATTCTATGGTGACCCAGCCACCCCCTGGCTCCGGCACAGGCAGCTCCTTCCATGCTCCACTCCCCATTTCTGTGCCTTGCCAGCAACATCTGCTCTGCCTGAGCAGCCGTGAGAGGGACACGAGGGTGACATCACCACAGGGCTGTAGGGCCTTCTGTGGCAGCTTTTCATGTTCTCCAGCCATCCCTAAAGTCACCCTTGGGGATGTTCTGGTGTGACCCAGCCTGGCTTCTGCACAGGCAGCTCCTTCACACTCCCCTCCCTGTTCCCCTGCCTTGCCAGCAGCATCTGCTCTGCCTGAGCAGCCTTGAGAGGGACACGAGGGTGACACCACCATAGGGCTGTTGGGCATGGCCACTTGGCCACCTGGTGGCCTGAGGACAATCAAGGTGTTCACTGTTGGGGAAGATGGAACAGGAAAGCCTTATAAATATGATTGTCTGGCAAAAGATTTTGAGAATATAGAAACTGTAAGCGAGATTGAAACAAAGGCAAACTTTGAGATCCCTCAGTTACTGAACAACAGGAAAACAATGGTGTGGCTGGACTGAAGGTGATCCCCTTTTGATGGAACAACACCCTCTGCTTGCAGATAGCTCCAAGGGTCAGAGCAGACCCTGCCAGCTTGGCAGAAGGGGCCCAGAGAGGAGTTTTTAGGGTTTAAAATGTAACACAGTATGGTAATGTAATGATTCTTACAGGCTGTATGGAAATGCTGTAAGATTTGTATATTGTACTGGACTGGTTAGTGAGAATCAGAATATTCAACACAGAAGAAAATTTATTGTATTGTAACGGGAACTTTGCCCTCTTGCCTTTTACTCTCTTATCCTTCAATGCTCTTACCCTTTTACCCTTCTTACTCTCTCCCCTCTCATCCTCCCCTCTTTTCTCTCATTCCTGCTCTGAGCTGTGGCTGGCAGCTCCCAGCAGGGCCCTGCACCCAGGCCCTTTGCAATAAACCCCAAGTTCCATGACCAGAAGAAGATTTATTGTATTGTAACAAGAACCGCACCCTCTTTTACTCTCTCTTTACCCTCTTTACTCTTCTTCACTCTCTCATCTCTTTACCACGCTCTTGCCTTCTCTCTCTTTACCCCTCTCTCCTCTCAGTCCTGCTCTGAGCTGTGGCTGGCAGCTCCCAGCAGGGCCCTGCACCCAGGCCCTTTGCAATAAACCTCAAATTCCATGACAAGAAGAAGATTTATTGTATTGTAACGGGAACCTCACCCTGTAAACCTCTGTTTTACTCTCTCATTCTCTCTTTACCACTCTCTTTATCTCTCTCTCCCTCTTTGGGGCCTGCTCTGAGCTGTGCCTGGCAGCTCCCAGCAGGGCCCTGCACCCAGGCCCTTTGCAATAAACCCCAAATTCCTGACCTGGCTGCAGAGATCTCTCGTCTCCATCCAGAGATGAGAGATCCCAGCACCCAGAGTGCCCCATCCTACCCCGACTCTCCCACAGTTCCCCAGGTCCTGTGGGGTGGGAGATGCTCTGTAGGGCCCCTGCTGGGTGCCCTCAGTGCCCACCCAGCCATTGCTTCTCCCTCTGCTCCTCCAGCCCTGCCCAGCCCAGCCCTGACCCAGAAAAACGTGCTGAGAGCCTCAGAGCCAGGAGAATTTGTTTCCCAGCCAGCCCCTGATGGGATTAGGAATAACTCTCTCCTGGATAATTCTCCATTAGGTCTGGTGATTGATTTCCTTCCTTCTTAGCCCCAGCTCTGTCCTGCTCTCCCTGTTTCAGCTGGATTATTTACTCTCATGCTTGGCTTGCTAATTGCCTGATCACCAGAGCTGAGGCTTGGGCACATCCCTGGCCTCCTTTGACCCTCCAGTTTCTGCCTCTTTGTTTCTGTCTCAGCTCTGATTTAATCCCCTCCATGCCCCAGCATAAACCAGGATCTTTCTGCTGCCCTGTGCAGAGGGAGAAGCCTGCTGGTGTCACCCCAGGAGCCAGGGAAGATCTGAGGGATGCTCCTGAATCTCTTCCCCATCACCCCTATCCCCTCCATGCCCCCCTGTCTTTTTTGGGGTTTTTCCAAGCTCATTGTGGCTGCAAACCCACTGACTTTGCAGACTCGAAGCCAGGGCTAAAATAAAGCTGGTTTGTTTTTGGAGGGTGGCACAGGTCACCTTTGGTCCTCATTTCAGTGCCCCTGGGAACTGTGCTTTGCTCTGAGCTGCAGCAACAGCTGGAAAAACACAGTTGGATTCTCTGAGTTCACATTTGGGCATCAAACTGCGCTCTGCCAGCTCTGAACGATGCCAGGACCCCCCCAGGGGATCCCCAGCAGTCACCAGCAGTGTGGGTGGTGTCACCAGTGAAGCTCAGCATGGAGCAGACCCCAGGGATTCTCATTTTTTGCCATTTCAGCCTAAAATACAGGGGGAAGGGTGATTTTGGAAGGTGTGGCTGAGGGCTCAGGGTTTTCCAGCAAGGAAAAAGGAGCAGACATCTGGATGGGCTTTGGCACAGGGCTGGGGCCTGGAGGAGCTCTGTCCTGGGGCAGCTCTGGCTGCAGTTTTCCCTTCCCCATGAGCTTGGAGCCAGGGAGTTGTTGGCATCAGCACCCAGAGTGTCCCATCCTCTGCTCTGAGCCCCTGCCAGCAGCTCAGGGAGGCTCCAGCCCATGGAGCCTGCTTGGTGTGGAAGTTGCAGGCAGCCCCAACATGGGAAGAGAAGAGAATCTTGACTCCATATGTCAGAATGCTGATTTATTATTTTATTATATATATAATATATAAAAATAATATATATATTATAAAATAATAAATAGATCATATATGTTATATTATTATTACATAATTATTTCATTAAATTAAATAAAAATAATCAATATGTAATATATTATACTATAACTATATAATTATAATTATAATTATAATTATATCATATAATTATATAATATATTGTATTATATTATACAATAATTATATGCTATAATGTATAAAAATATTATATAATATAATTTATGTAATGACATAAATTATATAATATATAATTATATATTATATAATTATATTATAATTATCTATAATATATATAATTTATAATATATATTAATATATAATAATTATATAATATTTTATATATTATTATATAATAAAATATATAATATATTATATAATTATATAATATATTATATATTAAATTATGTAATATATTATATAATTATATTATGGTTTTATTCTATTAAAAATATATATTGTAATATTATATATATTATGTATAATATATATTATATATACTATACTAAAACAAGAGAAGAAAGGATTTCATCAGAAGGCTTGGAAGGAAAAGAATGGAATGATAACAAAAGCTCGTGACTCTCAGAGAGTCTGAGCCAGCTGATTGTGATTGGCCATTAATTACAAACAACCAACATGGACCAATCAAAGGTGCACCTGTTGCATTCCACAGCAGCAGATAATTATTGATTTTCTTTTCCTCTGAGGCTTCTCAGCTTCTCAGGAGAAAAAATCCTAGCAAAAGGATTTTTTATAAAATATCATGGCTACTGCTTGGTCCAGCCCAGTCCTGTTCCTGGCAGTGGAGATCTCATCCTGCTCACACCCCAGGACAGGGAAGTGTTATGAGATTCTCTTCAAGCCAAGTCTCAAAAGCTCTTAGAGGTCTATAACACAGCCAAGATAGCTCAGCTATGCTTGGGAGCATAAAAAAATAAAAGATAGCTTCTGTGGCAGTGTTAGAAACAAGAAAGTTTAATAAAAAGCAAAACAACAAACAAAGAAGAACCAAGCCAAGTGCAAAAAGTCCTTGCTCCTGATAAAACACCTGACAAAAGCAATTAGTTTCTTTGTTCACTTATTTTTCTACCTAAGTGAGACTTTTTAGCTTCTGTCCAATTAACTATCCTTAAGTTTAAGGTAAAGTCCCTTAGGCCTATGAAGTAGCTTTTTCACCTAATTGAAGAGAAAAACTTTTGGGCTTCTTTCCTTTTTGAAAAGACAAAAGATAGAGAGTTTTGTCACTCCATCAACAAAGAGCACATTCCTGTAGGGAAGCACAGGGAGTTCGTCCTGGTGGAGACTCCAGCAGCAATCCTGGCCAGCTCTCAGTGAGATGGGGAGCACCACAGGGGTACCTGGACACTCCACCCAGCCCCATGCAGGGGCTGAGCAGGGTGACAGAGCCTGTGAGGATGCTGGCACAGCCCAGCAGGGTTGGCATTGCCTCCCCTGGCACGGAGCTGGGCTGGGGACAGCAGCCAGGGAGCAGGGATGGCATGGGGACACTCAGCTGCCAGGGAGCAGGGATGGCATGGGGACACTCAGCTGCCAGGCTGGGGTGGGGACAGCAGCCAGGGAACTGACGAGGTGGACGGGAGACTTGCTCATCCTCTAATGCAGACAAATCTCAACTTTATTGATTAACAGAATTACTTTTATAATCACAGTAATAAGGCTCATGCATATTGCAAAACTAAAGCTCACTATTGGTCAGCTATAAAAGTCAGCCACACCTTTTCTCAAGATGTTTGTGGCTTCTTTTTTACCTCCTGTTATCACATAATTTACCAAACAACTTCTTGCTCAAAGAAACCATGTCCTTGAAATAGACAGCTGTTGTTTTCCTAGATGCTCTTTCTCACGTTACTTTTCCCATGGACTGTGTCTCAGTAAAAAACTGTCCACAGGGAATGGGAATGGCATGGGGACACTCAGCTGCCAGGGAGCAGGGATGGCTTGGGGACACTCAGCTGCCAGGCTGGTGTGGGGACAGCAGCCAGGGAACAGGGATGGCTTGGGGACACTCAGCTGCCAGGCTGGGCAGTGCTCAGGGTGTTTCCAACAGTACTTGGCTGCTGCTGGTGTTTGTAGGAGTCCTCTCCTGTCTCGTGCCAAGTTTGGGACACACTGGCGCTGGCACACGGTGCTGGCAGCTCCCTGTGTGACACAGCACTGGGGTTATCCCCCCTGTTGGTGTTTGCAGGGTGAGCATCCCACAGTCACGTTCTCCATTTGCTCCCTCCCTGCTTTGGGGTCTCCATCCTCTCCTGGGGTTCCCTGCATCCCTGGAAAGATGCAGCAGCATCCCCTGGCCCCCTCCATGGGCCTGGAGCAGCAGCAGTGGGGTGCTGGAAGGAGAGGAGCTCAGCAGGAGCATTTTACATCCTGCACATCAAGGGAGGGATAAAACAAGACCTTGCTGTGACTGAGGTGTTTGTGCTGGTATGATGTGATGTCTGAGCAGGGGAACCTGGAAATGGCAGCCTGGGCTGATTTTTTTGGTCTTTATTCACAAAAAGGGAGAAATAATGGCAGCTGAGGAGCAGTTGCTCTTGGAGGAGCAGGCAGGGCCAAGCTTGTGCAAGAGGAGCAGGAGCTGTTTGAAGGGAACAAAATTCCACCTGCATGGAATCCCAGAATTATTTGGGATGGAAGGGACCTTAAAAACCATCTCATCCCACCCCCTGCCATGGCAGGGACACCTTCCACTCTCCCAGGGTGCTCCAAGCCCTGTCCAGCCTGGCCTCGGACATTTCAGGGATCCAGGGGCAGCCACAGCTGCCCTGGGGAGCCCCAAGCCAGGGTGGCTGGAGAGCAGCAGCTCCTCTGTGCTGCTGGTGCCTGGGACAAAACAAGCTCAGTGGTCACAAGTCCTGGTGGGGAAGTAGGGAACGAGGCAGGGAAGGCTCCAGGGACTCACAAAATTGTCAAATTGTCCAAAATTGCTCTGCTCTGCTTCCCCCATCGGAGCCCCTCAGCCCCGGGCTTTGCTGGCTCCGTCCCCAGCGCTGCGTGCGGCAAGCTTGTTATTTTTAAAAACAAATTAAATGAGGAGAAGAGCCTCTATCTAGGCCTTGCTCTGGATCTTAATTGCCCTGGCTCCCCAGGGGCCGGGCGAGCCCGGAAAGCGCCGCACAATCACCGTAATGAGCTATTAATAACCAGCCCGGCTGCGCCCGGCACGGAGCGGGTCCCGCTGGCCCTGCAGGGGACACAGCGGCTCTGCAGCTCCTCTGCGGGGTGTCCTGGGGCCGGCAGAGACCCAGGCAGAGCCAGCCTTGCTCCAGAGCCCGTGTCTGCCTGGGTGTGCAGCGAATGGCTCATCCAGATGTGGGGTTTGCTGTGGGGGCCGTGGAGCATCCATGGCTGGGGCTGGGGGCAGCAGGGCTGGGTGTGGGCAGGGAGGGTGAGCCCAGGGCTGGGGGGAAGCAGGGCTGGGTGATGCTCTGGGTCAGGAGAGGGAAGCAGGGCTGGGTGATGCTCTGGGTCAGGAGAAAGAAGGTTGAACCCAGGGCTGGGGGGAAGCAGGGCTGGGTGATGCTCTGGGTCAGGAGAGGGAAGCTGAACCCAGGGCTGGGGGGAAGCAGGGCTGGGTGATGCTCTGGGTCAGGAGAGGGAAGCTGAACCCAGGGCTGGGGGGAAGCAGGGCTGGTTCTGGAGAAGGAAGGTGAGCCCAGGGCTGGGGACAGCAGGACTGGTTCTGGAAATGGAAGGTCAGCCCAGGGCTGGCTGATGGACAGGGAGGGTGAGCCCAGGGTTGAGGGACAGCAGGGCTGGGAGGAAGCAGAGCTGGTTCTGGAAAGCGAAGGTGAGCCCAGGGCTGGCTATGGATAGGGAAGGTGAGCCCGGGGCTGGGGGACAGCAGGGCTGGGAGGAAGCAGAGCTGGTTCTGGACAGGGAAGGTGAGCCCAGGGCTGGGGGACAGCAGAGCTGGCTCTGGGCAGGGAAGGTGAGCCCAGGGCAGGGCTGGCTGATGCTCTGGCTCTGGACAGGGAAGCTGAGCCCAGGGCTGTGGCTCCCGCTCTCCATCTGCCAGGGAAAACAACTCCAGTGGGGCTGGAGCTTTGCTTAGAGGATCAGGTGGCCGGAGTAGGAACCAGAAGTGGAGTTGGGTTACTCCAGGCTCATCCATAATGAACACGGGGCAGGACCTCAGGCAGGGAGGGGAAGGGCTGGATCCCCCCGGGGCTGGCAGGGAGACACCTTAAAGGGGCTCCAGGGCACATTTATTTAGTGTAGAGACTCTGAATAGGATGGAAAAGCATCACAATAAATGGGGAGAGTTTTGTCCTGTGGGTTTGCAGGTCGTGCTTGGGGCATCCTTCCCATGCAGCCCCAGGGCAGAGCAAGAGTGGGGCCTCCAGAACCAGGGGGCCAAGGGGAGCTGCCCCCTCCTCACCCCAGGGCCAGCTCAGGGTGACAGTTTAGTTGACTATGGAGAAGGTGTAAATGGACGGTTCAATGAGGATGGCTCCTTTATTGGACAATATAGTGGTAAAAAAGAGAAAGAACCTGCAGAAGGAAATGAAAGCTCTGAGGCTCCTTCTCCTGTAAATGCCATGAATTCATTTGTGTAACCACAGAACTTGTTCCTGGGGGCACCAGCCAGGCAGAGCCTTCACAAAGTGGCTGCCAGGCAGCCTCAGTGTCCAGGTGGCATTTGGGGACCTTCATCCCCAAAAGGGGTTTGGGGCAAGGAGTGAAGCTGAGCAGTGCTGGAGGGAGGGGAGAAAGGGGCAGGGGCAGCAGTGGGGTCGGTGGTCCCACCCCCCTGATCCCCAGCTGCATCCCCAGTGCTGTGGTTGTGTGAAATGGTGACACTTCCCTCTTGGTTTGATTTGTTGGAAGAAAAAAGGAAATGTGGCAAAATGAAGACAAACAAAATAAAAGAAAAAGGTGTCATAGAATCAGAATAGAATTGGTGAGGTTGGAAATCCCTCAAAGACCATCGAGTCCAAGCCCAGCACTGCCAAGGACACCATTGTCCCTCAGTGCCACATCCTCACATCTGTAAAAGATCACAGAAGCCAGGGATGTCCTGAGGGGAAGAGACCCTCAGGGATCATCAGTGCAGCCCCTGGCCCTGCACAGCCACCCCAGCAACCCCACCCTGAGCACCCCTGGGAGCAGTGTCCAAACACTCCTTGAAGATCATCTCCCATCCTTCCAAAATTGCACTTGAGCAATGGGTTTAATCCCAGGGATTGCTCCTCTGGGATAATGGGATCAGGACAGGAATTACCCATGGAGATGTCATCCTTCCCTGAGCCCTGAGCACAGAGAGGCAATAACAGCCCCCTGAGGCTGTCCCACGTGCCACCAGCCCGTGGGGACAGGAGGGAGGGGGACACCAGCCTTGAGTGTCCTTTACCAGCACAGGGTGTGAGGAGCAGGAGATGCTGGGCTGGCCCAGCTCCTGCTGTCCCTGCTCCACCAGTGTCACCTCTCTGGGGGATCTGGATCCCCATCACCCTTCTGTCCCCCCCTAAGCCAAGCAGCAGCCATCTCAAAATGGGCCCTTTGGGGACCTTTTAGACACTGAGCACCTGCAGTGGCACCAAGGTGGGGCACTCAGCCACCTCAAAATGGGCCTTTTGGGGACCTTTTGGGCCCTGAGGACCTGCAGTGGCACCGAGGTGGGGCCACACCTCAATGGCCTTGAGCAGCCACAGATGTCACATTGTCCCCTTCCCTCACCCCACATCCTGCTGGGCCCCCACAGACAGCTTTGGGGTCAGCCCAGAGGAACAGAAGGGAGTGGAGAGGGGCTCCCTGGGGGTCAGAAGGGCTGGAACCAACCCTCAGGGACTGCCCCCAGTTTGTCCCAGTGCTGTGGGAGCGATGGCACAAAGCCACCGGTGCTGGAGATGACAGTGCCCCACTCCCTGCACCTCCCCAGGCTGGCTCTGCTCTTGGCACCCCCAATATCCTCTTGCCAGGCTCAAAAACACCCAACCGAGCAACTCTGCCGCTTAATTAGGTTAATGACCGTGCTTCATTAAGGAAAGGAGTTTGCCGCGGCGTTTCCAGGCAGATTTGGGGCACGGATGGGGACGGGGAGAGGGAAAGGGAAAGCAAAGAAAAGGGAAAGCGGCAGCCAAGTGCTAATCCCCGGAAAGGAAAGGAGGGCAGGCGGGGCACGGCGCCGCGGGGTCGGAGTTAATCCCTGCTCGGCAAAGATTGAGCCCGAGGCCGCCTTAATCTGGGATCGGAGAGGGCGGGACGGGGATGGGGACGGGGATGGGGACGGGGATGGGGACGGGGATGGGGATGGGGATGGGGACAGGGACGGAGATGGGGACGGGGATGGGGATGGGGATGGGGACAGGGACAGAGATGGGGATGGGGACAGGGACAGAGATGGGGATGGGGATTGGGATGGGGACAGAGATGGGGACAGGGACAGGGATGGGGATGGGGACGGGGACAGGGGACGAGGATAGGGGACAGGGACGGGGACAGAGACAGGGACGGGGATGGGGATGGGGACGGGGACAGGGGGCAGGGGACAGGGATGGGGATGGGGACCAGGACGGGCACCGAGCATCCCTCATCCTACGGGATCCTTCCAAGCCAGGAGCCCTCAGATAATTTGTGCCACTGGATGACACCTCACACCAGGAGCAGAGGGAATGGGACATCCCAGCTGTGTCACCAGAGGGAACAGGGCCTCCCAGCTGTGTCACCAGACAGAATGGGACATCTTAGCTGTGTCTCCAGAGGGAATGGGGCATGACAGCTGTGTCAGCAGAGGGCACAGGGCATCCCAGCTGTCTCACCAGAGAGAATTGGGACATCCCAGGGGTCAAAATCAAACCTGCAGATGCTCTGGGCTGCGTGCCAGGGTCTCTGAGCCCCCCATCGGGATCCTCAGCAACTCTGGACACCCGGAGGGATGTACTGAGTTCCAACAAGCACCAAGGGCCAGACAAGCTCAGGCATGTCCTGTCTGCAACATTGGTAATTATTCCAATAGGGTACTGTCACAGACATCTTTTATGGAAAATCCTTTCCTTAGGATTTTTCCCCCTGAGAAGCTGAGAGGCCTCAGGAACAAAATGTAAACATTGATTATCTGCTGCTGTGGAATGCAACAGGTGCATCTGGGATTGGCCCATGTTGGATGTTTGTAATCAATGGCCAATCACAGTCAGCTGGCTCAGAGAGAGCCGAGCCACAAACCTTTGTTATCATTCTCGGCTATTCTATTCTTAGCCAGCCTTCTGAGGAAACCTTTTCTTCTATTCTTTTAGTATAGTTTTAATATAATACATATCATAAAATAATAAATCAAGCCTTCTGAAACATGGAGTCAGATCCTCATCTCTTCCCTCATCCAAGAGCCCTGTGAGCACCGTCACAGGGTCCGACCTTGTCCCCGCTGACTCTGCTCTCTCTCTCTGTCCCAGGCACATGGCAGAGCGGCAGTGAGCCCCTAGACCATGCCCCACACCATGAGATGGTGGCTCCCGCTGCTGGCCCTGCTGCTGTCCCCGCGGGCGGGCGCGTGCCCCGCGCGCTGCGAGTGCGCGCCGCAGCTGCGCTCGGTGCTGTGCCACCGCCGGCGCCTCACCGCCATCCCCGAGGGCATCCCCAGCGAGACCCGCGTGCTGGAGCTCAACAAGAACCGCATCCGCTGCCTCAACCCCGGCGACCTGGCGCCCTACCCGCTGCTGGAGGAGCTGGATTTCAGCGAGAACATCATCTCCAATGTGGAGCCCGGCGCCTTCAGCAACCTGTTCAACCTGCAGACCCTGCGGCTGCGGGGGAACCAGCTCAAGCTCATCCCCCCGGGGGTCTTCACCAAGCTGACCAACCTGACCCTGCTGGACATCAGCGAGAACAAGCTGGTCATCCTGCTGGACTACATGTTCCAGGACCTGCGCAACCTGAAGAGCCTGGAGGTGGGCGACAACGACCTGGTGTACATCTCCCAGCGCGCCTTCTCGGGGCTGCTGGGGCTGGAGCAGCTGACCATTGAGAAGTGCAACCTGACCTCCATCTCGGCCGAGGCGCTGTCCTACCTCCAGAACCTGGAGGTGCTGCGGCTCCGGCACCTCAGCATCTCTGCGCTGGAGGACCAGAACTTCAAGAAGCTCTACAACCTCCTGCAGCTGGAGATCGACAACTGGCCACTGCTGGAGGAGGTGTCCCCCACCAGCTTCCAGGGCCTGAACCTCACCTCGCTCTCCATCACCTACACCAATATCACAGCCGTGCCCGCCGCTGCCTTGAGGAACTTGGTGTATCTGCGGTACCTCAACCTGTCCTACAACCCCATTAGCACTGTGCTGAAGGGCTCCTTCAAAGACCTCATCCGGCTCCAGGAGCTCCACATCGTGGGCGCTCTCCTGGTGTCCGTGGAGCCGCAGGCTTTCTCCGGCCTGAGACAGATCCGGCTGCTCAACCTCTCCAGCAATTTCCTGTCCACACTGGAGGAGAGCACCTTCCACTCGGTCAACACGCTGGAGACGCTGCGGGTGGACAGGAACCCCCTGGCCTGCGACTGCCGCCTCCTCTGGATCCTGCAGCGGCGCAAGACGCTCAACTTCGACGGGCAGCAGCCCATGTGCTCCTCCCCGCCCGAAATCCAGGGCAACGCCCTGCGTGACTTCCCGGACTCGGTGCTCTTCGAGTACTTCACCTGCCAGAAGCCCAAGATCCGGGATCGGAAGCTGCAGCACGTGACGGCGCGGGAGGGACAGTCCGTGTCCTTCCTGTGCCGCGCCGACGGGGAGCCCGACCCCTCCATCGCCTGGGTGTCCCCCCAGCACCGCATGATCACCACCCGCAGCACGGGCCGGGCCACGGTGCTGCCCGGGGGCACCCTGGAGATCCGTTTTGCCCAGGTGCAGGACAGTGGCACCTACATCTGCATCGCCAGCAACGCCGGTGGCAACGACACCTACTTCGCCACGCTGACGGTCAAGGGGCGCCCGGCCGACGGCGCCCACCTCGCCAACCGGACTTTGTACCTCAGCGACTTCAACGACACCTTCCACAACAACACCCAGGTCTTCTTGAAGTTCACCTTGGACCTCAAGACCATCCTGGTCTCCACGGCCATGGGCTGCATCACCTTCCTGGGCGTGGTGCTCTTCTGCTTCCTCCTGCTCTTCGTCTGGAGCCGCGGCCGGGGGCAGCACAAGAACAACTTCTCCGTGGAATATTCCTTCCGCAAGGTGGATGGTCCCACCACCACCACCGGCCAAGGAGGGGCCAGGAAGTTCAACATGAAGATGATCTGAGCCTCTCCCAGAGGAGAACCATTTTCTGCAGCCCAGCCCCGGGCTAGGAGAGCTGGGAGGGCTGTGGGAGCACCGGCCGTGTCCCAGAGCTGGCAGAGTGACCTTGCTGTGCTGGGACACGGCTGAAGACAGAGGTGCCACAAGCCAGCAGGGTCAGACCCGTGGGGACCTCAGGGTCGGGGAGGGATGACCCTGATGTCCCAGCCCTGTGGAGAGCCCTCAGGGCTCAGGGGCTGTCCCAGGGGCTCCTGATGTAGCGAGGTTTTTGCTACCAACTATGCATTTCTTGAGCCAAAAGATCAGCAGTGTTTGGGCCTGGGAGAAAAATGCTTCCTGTTTTCCCCCCACCCTTTCCCTTTTTTTGTAAGGGACTCTTCAGAAAACTTTCCTGGTAGTTGTTTGTGGTTCTTTTCTTGTTGTTGGTGGGGGTTTTGGTCCAATATTTTTTTTAATTTATTTTTAATGAATTTCCAAGAGAAATGTCTTCCGGGGCGATGCAGGATTGGGGAGGTTATGCCAAGCTGGGGGGTCCCCCAGCCCCTTGGCAAAGACAAACCCCCCCATCCCGGGCACAGATGTGCCTTGAGAGCTTTTCATCCATGGATTTAAGATCCAGCATCTGCCAATGTGGGTGCCCGGGGACCCTTCTGCACAAGCAATAATAACTCTCCAGGGCCAGGCTCTGAGGAGGTGTCAGCAAGAAAAAAAAAAAAAAAGGAAAAAAAAGGCAAAATGAGGCCAAGATCATTAAAATAAGGAAAAGCAATCCCAGGGTGATGCAAGGCTTCCCCGTCTCTGCATCCACCCAGTGGGGGGTTGGGATTCCTATAGGTTCAAAAGGCACTTTTGGGTTCATTTTTTTGGAGCTACAAAGTGAAAATCTGCAGGACAGCAGGACCTGGCTCATCCTGTGCAGGCAGGCCCTACAGCCCAGGAAAGAAGAGGAGAGAAAAGCTGGGAAGAAGCAGTCCAGGAGAACATCCTGGCTGACACCTTCATCCCAGATCCTGCACCCTCTGACGCTGAGGACCACGGGTCAATGTCCCTGGGGCTGCTCCTGCTGCCACAGGGGTGGTTCCTGCCTTCCCATCCCACCCCTTCCCAGGCTTTGCCCTGGCTCTGCCTCAGGGTGCGGATTTTTGTGTGAGGGAGAAGGAATGAAGCTGGAATGGAAGAGCCTGGATGTGACCTGGAGGACCCAGGGAGTTCATTGCTTCCTCCTCTTCCTCCTCCCACGTGCACCCTGGGGGTTGCTGCAGGTCCCCATTCCTGCAAGGATATTCCCCACCTGGATGTCCCTTCTCCAGCCAGTGATGGTCAGGCTGGGAGCTGGAGGGAGCAGCTGCCCATTCCCTGATGGGTATGCCAGAGTGGCACCGAAGCATCCAGGGGTTGGGAGCTTTGTGGGGCACGAGTGGCTGCTCAGAACATCCCCCCAACCCTGTTCTGCTGCCACAGGGTGCCCCCCATCCATCCATCCATCCATCCACCATCCATCCATCATCCATCCATCCATCATCCATCCATCCATCCATCCATCCATCATCCATCCATCATCCATCCATCATCCATCCATCCATCCATCCATCCATCCATCCATCCATCCATCATCCATCCATCATCCATCCATCCATCCCTCCATCTATCCATCCATCATCCATCCATCCATCCATCCATCCATCCATCCATCCATCTATCCATCCATCCATCATCCATCCATCATCCATCCATCCATCCCTCCATCTATCCATCCATCTATCCATCCATCCATCATCCATCCATCCATCCATCCATCATCCATCCATGTCCGTCCCTCCCTGCCGTGGGTCTGTCTGTCCCCGTGGCCCCTCATGCCCGGTGCCCCTCGCCCCCAGCCGTGCATGCCGTGTCCTCCCAGGGTCCTGTTTGGTGTCTGGGGTTTTTTTATCCTCGGGGAGGGGGTGGGAGGGGGGTGGGAGGGCAGGGAGGGGGTCGGGCATGGACCCTCACAGTGGGAGCAAAGGGCAGTGCAGACCTGGCACAGTTTTCTATGTAACGAGCATGTCAGATGTATTTGTGAGCAAAACAAAAAAGAAAAAGGAAAAAAAAGGACTTTTGTGGCTCATTTGGGTTTTTCTCCCCCTTTTCTTCCCCATGTGCCCTGATAAAAAAAGGCAAAATCAGTGGGCAAAGCCTGAGCAGGAGCTGGAAAGGGCAGGAGCACCAGAACTCACAGCTCTGAGCTCTCCAGACCTGCTGCAAACTGGGAAGCTCCTGGAATTCCAGCAAACCTTCCCCCCTTCCCTGGGCTCTGCTGGGATTTGCAGATCCTGAGTCCATCCCCACCATCAGTCCCACAAACCCCACATAAACAATGTGAAACCACCTCCCAGAGGGTGCCAAAGTCCATATTAATAACTGATAAATGATTAATGCACGTGTGCTAACGGACTGCTGCTGCTATTAATCAACTATTAATTATTAATGCCGTGTTTAGGAGGATGTGCCAAAAGTGGAGAATGCAAAGGCAGCACCTCGAATCCTGCTGGCAGGAAAATTGGGATTTGGTGGGGGTTAAAAGGGGTCACATCCACCCCAGAGTGCACACAGGGAGCCAAATCCCTTGGATGGAGCTGGAAAATCGGGCACGTGCCAGGGGAAACTGAGGCACAGGGGGGCTCTGCAGTGGGGCAGGAGCCCGTGGGGAGGGGGAGGTGGTTCCTCCTCCACAGAGTGACCCTCCCAGTGCTCCCCCAGCCCCAGGGCACAGCCTGGCCCTCCCAAGGCCACCCCTGCCCTTGGCACAGCTGCCACCACTGTCCCCACCACAGGCTCAGCCAGCCCAGGGTCCCCTTGCCCAAAGAGAAAGAGAAGCTGGAAAAAAAGTTATGGAAATGGTGCCTTGGAGCATCCAGGTGTTCCAAGAGATTAGAGAAAGTCCCAAGTGCTGCCTGGAAAGATCAGACTCAAACTGTGTTCCCATGGACCAGATCATTCCAACTGCAGGAACTACAAAAAAAGCAGATTTTTCTTGGTCTCTCTATATATTAACACCATTTTGCTTTGAAACTCCAAACAGGGGCACATCCACACTGAAACACAGATATTTTAAACCATCCCATCCACTGATTTTCAAGTCTTTCTATATATTAACACCCTTTTGCTTTGAAACTCCAAACAGGGGCACATCCACACTGAAACACAGATATTTTAAACCATCCCATTCACTGATTTTTGGGTAAAAACATCATTATTTTAACCTGTTACCCTTTGGAGAGGCCACATCCTGTGAACTGCACCTGCCATGGGGCAGTGTTATGCTTGCACCCGTTTTATGTTTGAGGGGGCCACCTGTCCTTGTGTCCCCCTCAAAGAGGGCAATGCCCCTCCCCAAACCCCCCATGTCCCTTTGCCAGGCTCAGTGCCAGCCCTGTCCCCTGCCAGCCCTGGCTCTCCCAGCACAGACTGGGCTGGCACTGGGAGCAAAGGAATATTGTGAATCAAACGTGACTCCGACGAAGGGGAGAGAATGATGAGGAGGATTCTATGGATATCAGAAGGTTAATTATTTACTTTATTATACACTTGTCTTGGTTTGGAATGACAGGAGTCTGCTAAGGAAGGCAGGAGTTTCCCCTGAAATGGAGAAAATGAACCCCCCTCTGAATTGCCATGAATTTTAAATTAAGGGGCTCTCAGGCAACAAAAATTATGGGAGCAGGAATAACAGTTCTTTGATAGGGAAGAAAATAAAAAGATAAGATAAAATAAACAATGCAGTAAACCAAAACAACACTGACAGAGTCAGAGCCCAGCCTGACACCCTGTGGGTCAAGGTGTTGGCAGCAGTCCCATTGGAATTGTGGCTCAGCCCTCCTGCAGTGTCAGGGCTGGTTCTGCTGGAGCAGGGATCCTGGAGAAGGCTGGAATCTTCCTCTGAAGATCCAGGGCAAGAGGCAGCTGCTGTTCCTCTGGGGAATCCAGTGAGAAGCTGTGCTGGTGTTCCAGAATCTCCAGATTATATCCAGGCAGGAATGCTTGGCTCCTCCCTCTGGGCTCACATCTCCCAGTGGGATGCTGCAGTTCTTATCAGCCATGCAGGGACATTCAATGGCTGTTATCAGCAGGTGTCTGCCCTGAGGGAGGAGTGATTGTGGAAAAGATAAGGAAAAACTGCCCACTTGACAAAAGACAGCTGCCATGCAGATGGCAATAGAGTACATCTTGCCTTGCAATCTGGAACAACTGTCCTACATACATTTTATCTAAACTGAATCTGCCAAGCACTCACTGTGCACACAACTGTTTACACTGCACTGAATCCCATGACTGTCAGCTCACAGCCCCAACACACACACACAGTTGGGCCTGATAGGCCGAGGAAACAAAACATCTTCACTCTGGATAAACAATCTCTATATTTGTCCTGGTTTAGGGCAAATTTGGGAGAAAACCTCCAAAAGGGGCCCCTCCAGAAAGCAAACCCACACGGCTCTTCCCCCCAGCTGGTTTGGGATGGATTCCTTGGAGAGAAGTGGAAAGAAGCTGTTTATTTAACAGGCACAGCACCCCCAGCACACAAAATGAACAATACCAGATTACACCACTCTTTCACTGCTCTGACAAAGATGACAAATTCACAAAGTCTCTCTGGGGTGGTCACTCTGTTATCAGTCCCTCCCGTGCTGGGGCAGCTGCTGCAGCCACAGGGTGCAAACTCTCGGTGTTTCCCAGGTCCCAGCCCAGAGCAGGTTCGAGTTGGTCCAAAAAAGGGAAAGGAGAAACAGTCCAGGGAAAATTTGGACTGCTTAGCTAAACTAACTAATGAGAAAAGCAAAAAGCAAGAGTGAAGCAGGAGCAAGAGCAAAGCAAAAAGCAAAGCAAAAGCAGCACCATGTACTGCCCTGTCTCTGTGTCCCACCAGCCATGGGGAAGTGACTGATAAAAAACAAAACAAAACTTTCCCTCTTCAGAGCCAGTCTTGAAGGCACAGAACATGATATCCAGCATAAGCACAACAGATAGAAGTATCATAATGTCACCCTAGGACAATATTGTATTCTTCTTGGGCACAACACAGGCACAGCAAGCGATAAGAATTGTGTTGTCCCTTTCTCTGAGGTCCAGAGAATGTGAATCTCAGAAATCCTTGGGAAGAATTGTGCCTCGCTTTTCTCTGTGAAGAGAAATGTGGCAACAAAGCAATGCCTCCATCTGCTGGAGAAACGAGCCCTGGGCCACTCCAGCCTGGAATTCCAGCCCCCAAATGACAAGGTAGACGGGAGACTTGCTCATCTTCTAATGCAGACAAATCTCAGCTTTATTGATTAACAGAATTACTTTTATAATCACAGTAATAAGGCTCATGCATATTGCAAAACTAAAGCTCACTATTGGTCAGCTATAAAAGTCAGTCACACCTATTCTCAAGATGTTTGTGGCTTTTTTTTTACCTCCTGTTATCACATAATTTATAAAACAACTTCTTGCTCAAAGAAACCGTGTCCTTGAATTAGACAGCTGTTGTTTTCTTAGATGCTCTTTCTCACGTTACTTTTCCCATGGACTGTCTCAGTAACAAAACTGTCCACACCCAAAAACTCCCCGGGGTCCGGGGGGCTCCCACTCCCTCCCACCACACGAGGGGGGTGGCCCTGGTTGCCAAATTAACCGGGAGGCTGCAGCCCCCACGAGAGAGAGCTGCCGTGAGAGGAAGGAGGAAATTGGGTTTTTTTCTCTCATTTCCTGCTTCAAGATGAGTTTCGTGGCACAGGGAGGTGAAGGGTGGAGGTTACAGCTCCTGCCTGTGCCCGAGGCTGTGGGAGGCAGGACTGAACCCCCTGCTCCTTTTGGGGGGTGGTGCAGGATGGAGATGATGGGAGAGCCCCCGGGTGGGTTCGGTGCCCCAGGGATCAGCCCTGAGCTGAGCTTGGGGCATCCCCACAGCACCCTGGGGCTGCTGAACGACGTCATGGCAAAAAAAACACCAAAAAAAAATAAAGACAATTAGAAAAATGCCATTTTCCAGCAGCTGCGATTAAAGATCCTATCTCCCACTGGGAAGAGAAATCAATTTTCTTACAAAGCAAAAAGGCTGGAGCTAAGAAAAGCTTGCCTGCATCAGTCCCCAAATCCAGGGGGAAAAGGGCTCAGCAGCTCCTGCACCAGAGTCTGCAAATGCTGTCAGTGCCATCAGGGCCATCAGGGCCATCAGTGCCACCAGGGCTGTGTCCTGCAGCTGATTTATCCACCTGGAACAGGAAGCAGAACTCACCAAAGGATTCATGGATGCTCCTTTAAATCAGAATTTTGCACAGTCCTGCAGAGGTTGGCAACAGGAAATGACTGTCCTTGTTAAGGGCTTGGGTGGCTTCTAAACTTGGCATTTTCTCCTTGGTTGGAGTAAGACAAATGAGGAATTTCACAGCTAAAAGGCAATTCCTGGCTGCCCCTCTTTCCCTGGCCACCTCTCTCCAGCTTGGCAGGGTCAGAGGATGGCAGGAATTCTGGCATTTTATTCCTACCATTTATTTAGTGCTTCTTAAATGTAATTTTATTCATTAGGGAAAAGCAGTGATGCTTCTAACACTGTGAGGGTGGGCAGGCCCTGGCACAGGGTGGGTGCCCCTGGAGCCCTGGCAGTGCCCAAGGCCAGGCTGGGCAGGGTTGGAGGAACCTGAAGGTGTCCCTGCCATGGCAGGGGTGGCACCGGGTGGGATTTAAGGTCCCTTCCCACCCAAACCAGCCCGGGTTGCTGGTGCAATATGGGCTGGATGGTGCAGATTGTCCCCTCCCAAAGCCCTGCTCCTCCTCCCTGAGCTGGATCCAAGCATGACTCAGCCCCACTGAGTTTTTATCAGCTCTCACACACGGCCTCAGCACCCAGAAACAGCCCCAGCCCAGCCAACAGCCACAGCCCTGGGAAATACAGAAATAAATACAGAAATAAATACAAAAATAAATACAAAAATAAATACAAAAATAAATACAGAAATAAATACAGAAATAAATACAGGGGGAAGGAGCTGTGGGCTCCTCACAGGGGGGCTGCGGGCTCCCAGCACCCCCCAGTCCCACCCCAGCCCCAAAATCCCTACAGAGGTGCCTGGACCCAGGGTCCTGCTGTTCTTGGGCTCAAGAAGTGAAATTTTCTGTTTTCCTCATTGAAACCCACATTTCCCAAAGGCTGCTCATCCCAACCCTGCTGTTCTTGGGCTCAAGAAGTGAAATTTTCTGTTTTCCTCATTGAAACCCACATTTCCCAAAGGCTGCTCATCCCAACCCTGCTGTTCTTGGGCTCAAGAAGTGAAATTTTCTGTTTTCCTCATTGAAACCCACATTTCCCAAAGGCTGCTCATCCCTACCCTGCTGCCCTCAGGAGAAATCCCTGCAGCTGCCTTCCCACAGCACCCACAGTGGCACCACTGGTGACTCAAAGAGTGAACAGGAGGGAGGAAATATTGAAATATTTGGGCTTTAGAGTGTTTAAAAAGGGACTTCTTCCTAGAGGGGATAGACACCAATGAGAGGATTTTTTTCCAGCTGAGTTGGGTCACTTGTGCACTTTGACCATCTGTAAAGCTCTGGGAGACAAAAATCAAAAAGAAAAAAAAAAAAAGGTTTTTTTCCAAGGTTTTTTCCAAGAGTTGAGCTCCTCTCGTGCAATGGCTGCAGGAAATCCCAGCAAAAATACAGATCACAGATCAAAACATATTCTGAGTTAGTACCACAGGGATCATCAGCTCCAACTCTGACAGGAACTAAACCTTGGTCCATGGAAGAAAATGAAAATATTCCTCCTTGCCAACCCCCCCAGAGTAATAACCCAGAGGAAGGGGGGTTTAATTATGCAGGGGGAATTAATTATGTAACTTGCAGGTGTTTGGGGGGGTCAATCCCCTCCTCAGAGCAGCTGCCACCCTTCAGGCCATCCCTGGAGCCATCCAGGACTGAGGAGCAGCTGCAGGGACACAAACCCACAGGTGGCACCGACGGTGACACAGTGACCAGGGCTGGGGTGTGACCGTGCTCACAGGGGTCTGAGGATGAGGGAGGAGATGAGGATCTGACTCCATGTTTCAGAAGGCTGATTGATTATTTTATTGTATATATTATATTAAAACTATACTAAAAGAATAGAAGAAAGGATTTCATCAGAAGGCTGGCTAAGAATAGAAAAGGAATGATAACAAAGGTTTGTGGCTCAGCTCTCTGTCTGAGCCAGCTGACTGTGATTGGCCATTAATTAGAAACAACCAACATGGGCCAATCCCAGATGCACCTGTTGCATTCCACAGCAGCAGATAATCAATGTTTACATTTTGTTCCTGAGGCCTCTCAGCTTCTCAGGAGGAAAAATCCTAAGGAAAGGATTTTCCATAAAAGATGTCTGTGACACTGGGACAATGCCAGGGGGCTCCAGGGGCTGTGGGGGAGCGAGGCCAAAGCTCGGCTGAACCAAACCCAGCTGAGCCAAACTTGGCTAAACCGAACCCAGATGAGCCAAACCCCGGATGAGCCAAACCCGGCTGAACCAAGCCTGGCTGAGCCAAACCCAGCTGAGCCAAACCAGCTGAACCAAACCCTAAGCCTGGCTGAGCCAAACCCGGCTGAGCCAAACCCGGCTGAACCAAACCCGGCTGAGCCAAACCCGGCTGAGCCAAACCCGGCTGAACCAAACCCGGCTGAGCCAAGCGTAGCTGAGCTAAGCCCAGCTGAGCCAAACCCGGCTGAGCCAAACCCAGCTGAACCAAACCCGGCTGAGCCAAGCCTGGCTGAGCCAAACCCAGCTGAACCAAACCCAGCTAAACCAAACCCAGATGAGCCAAGCCTGGCTGAACAAAACCCGGCTGAGCCAAACCCAGCTGAACCAAACCCAGCTGAACCAAACCCGGCTGAGCTAAACCTGGCTGAGCCAAACCCGGCTTCCTTGAGCCGAGCCCGGGGCAGGTTTTGAAAGCACATCCTGCCGGGCCGGGAGGCAGCACAGGCGAGCCCCGAGCGCCATGGGCAGCACCAGGAGGGGCTGGGGTGGGCAGCGGGAGCTGCTGCGGCTCCGGGATGCGCAGCTGGAGCCCCGCGGGACCTCCCTGCCCCCGAGGACACCTCACAGGTACCGAGGGTCTGCAAAGGGCAACGAGCTGCTCTCAGCACGGCTGCTGCCCCAAGGCAGAGCTTTGAGGGGTCTGGGGGACACTGGGGAGTTGGGGGCACCATCTGGGGTTGCTCAGACAGAGCTCAGCTCTGGAGATTCCAGCAGAACGGGGAGGTTTAGACAAAGCCACCGTGGTTTCGGTATCGCTGGTGGCAGCAGTCAGAGCCCAGCGCCAGGACAGGGAAGTGAAACCAGCGGCTCCATCCCAGTGCCCTCCTCCTTCGGGCCCCCTCCCCATGCCCAGACCCCTGTCCTGACCCCCAGCCTTGGCTGGGGCTGTCAAAGGCCTTTCTGCTCTTGTCCCCACCTCTACCAGCGCTGTGCCCTCCCTGGGGTCACCCAGCAGGGACCACCGGTGCCGCACCAGGCCCTGGGCACACCTGGGTGTGTCCCCTGCGTGTGGAGCCCCTGGGGCATCTCCCACCCCAGGATTTCCCAGTGCGGGAACTGCAGTCACCGGGCCACCAAACTCCCCGTGTTTCTCCCCAAAACCGCCCCGGCACGGCTCCCAGGCCGCTGCTTCCCCTTTTCTGCGCGTTCCTCCCCTGAGCCGGCCCCGGGGGCAGCGGGACCGGGGGTGACGCTGTCCCGGCCCCGTGCAGGGCCAGCTCCGGCAGCCCGGGCCCGGCTGCCCCCGGAGCCGCCACCCCCATGCCGGACACGCCGGGGGGGTGCCCCCCTCGCTCCCCCAGCTCGGCCCTCATCTACAGCAACGTGGGTGAGTGACCTCCTGACCCCGCCGTGCCCCCGCCTGCCGCGGTGTCACCTCGGGCAGTGGCACTGCTGGCCCTGTCCTTCCCCCCCTGCCCCGTGTCATCCCTCTGGCTGGTGCTGGGTGTGGATTTGGGGCTGGAAATATACAGGGGGAAAGAACAACGTGCTGTGCTTCCATCCCACCCTATCCCATCCCGTTCCATCCCATCCCCTCCCATCCCACCCACTCTATCCCACCCTATCCCATCCATCCCACCCTATCCCCTCCCATCCATCCCACCCTATCCCACCCACCCTATTCCACCCCATCCCATCCCACTCATCCCTTCCCATCCCACCCCATCCCATCCCACCCCATCCCATCCCACTCACCCCATCCCACTCACCCCATCCCATCCACCCTATTCCACCCCATCCCATCCCACTCATCCTATACCATCCCTTCCCACCCACCCTATCCAACCCCACCCACCCCATTCCATCCTACCCCACCCCATCTCACTCCTCTCCTCTGTCCCGTCTCTCCTGTCACGTCTGTCCCTCCCTCCCCAGGAGAGCTGCGTGCCCACCTCGTTCCCCGCAAGGCCAGCCGAGGGGAGGGAGCTGGGAGACCCCTCCCCCGGGCCCAGCCGGACCAGCTGCCTCCCCCCCTGCCCAAAAAGCAGCTCCAGCGAGCCGAGTCCCTCCCGGCACCCGCACCACCCCATGACGACCCTGAGCCTCAGGCTGGCAGCACCCTGTACAGCATCCCCGCAGGACAGGGGGCTCCCCCCCGGGACAGACCTTCCAAGAAGCCCCTGAGCAAGTCCCAAAGCCTGGTGGAGCCGCTGGCCCCAAGCAGCCCCCAGAAAGCCCCCTCGGGCAGCCTGAAGGAGCTGACATTTGGGACAGGGGACGGGGAGCTGGGGCAGCTCCTGGAGAGCCCAGCCGGGGTCTCTGGGGTGGTTTTGGGGTGCCAGGAGGCCTCCCTGGCCCGGCTCTCGGCTCTGCTGCAGGAGGAGCTGCTGGGGCCCGAGGAGGGGCAGCAGCTGCTGGAGGCAGAGCTGGTGGGGAAGCGCTGGGCAGCCCTCGGCGTCCTGGACCCCCAGCCCTGCTGCCAGAGCGGGGACGCCTGGTACTTCAGGGTGGGCTTCACCTTCCAGCACAGCCAGCTGCAGCTGGCAGCCAAGGTAAGGGGGAATCGGGGTGAGAGGTCTGGGTGGTGCAGAGGGAGCCAGGAGATCCAGGAGTGTTGGCTTTTCCACGGAACACGACACCGGGGCCACTTCCCCTTTCTGCAGCCACTTCTGCGTTGCTGGATGACACAGTGCTGCAGGCAGGGGCTGGATGATGAGGGTGACACTTCCCCTGGGGCCAAGGGACATGTCAAAAACGGCCCTGCTGGGGGACATGTCCTGCCAACTCAGCCAGAGGGGCCAGCACGTGCAGAGGAGAGGCTGGAGCAGACCTGGCTGCCCAGGAGAGCAGGATGAGAGCCAAGGCCATGCACCACCCTCATGTCCCAGCTCTGGCTCCATTCCTGGGTTCAGAGGGTGCAGGGCGACCCCAGTACCACGTGTGGGTCACAGCAGGGCTGGTGGCCCAGAGCAGGACAAGGCTCTGTCCTTGCACAGCTGGCCCTGTCCTGTGTGTCCCTGCTGCTCCAGCCTGGGGGGGCAAAGGGACACATCAAAAATGGCCCTGCTGGGGGACACGTCCTGCTAACTCAGTCAGAGGGGCCAGTCCTGGGTTCTGAGGGTGCAGCACCACGTGTGGGTCACAGCAGGGCTGGTGGCCCTGCACTGGCAGGGTGTCCCAAGCCCAGCACAGCTGTCCTCGCACAGCTGGCCCTGTCCTGTGTGTCCCTGCAGGTCCCCAAGCCGTGCTGCTCCAGCCTGGCCGTGCAGAGCTCCCTGGGCACCCACTGCAGCATCCAGTGCCTGCTCGGCCGCTTCACCGACCGCCTCCCGCGGGAGCTGGTGCTCCCAGGAATCCCTGGAGCGCAGAGCCGGGGCCCTTCCAGAGAGCAGCCAGCCTGTCCTGCCCCCCAGCCCGCCCTGCAGGTGCTCCTTTGTGCCGAGGTTCCCCAGCAGACCCTGGCAGAGTTTGTGAAGGGCTCCCACGCCTTGCACAGGAGCAGCCCCGGGCACTACGAGCGCCTGGGCTGCCTCCTGCTGCTGCAGCTGTGCTTGGGGCTGGAGCACCTCCGGGGGCAGAACGTGGTCCAGGGGGACCTGTGCCCTGAGAACCTGCTGCTGGTGCAGTGCCCATGTCCCCCCCAGAGGCAGAAGGAGCTGCTGGGACTGTCCCTTCCACGGCTGCTCATCAGCAGCTTCTTCAAGGTGCAGGAGAAGCAGAGACCTTGTTCCAGCAGCCAGGAATTAGACTGGAGCCAGGCCCTCGCTGCACCTTCCCCTCCAACAGCAGCTGAGCTGAACTTGGGCAGGCTGATCTATCAGATCTTGCACGTGGACATCTCCCTGGAGGACATTCTGAGCTTCAGAAGCAAAAGGCTTCCTGAAATCCCCTCGCTGTCCATCTACTCGGCAGGACTGAAGCGTTTGGCCTCGCTGCTGCTGCACAGGGATCCTCACCAGAGGGTGTCCATCCTGCAGGCCAGGGCCATCCTGCAGGTGCTGCTCTGGGGACCACGCCAGGAGCTCTTTGCCAGGAGCAGGAAGAGCCTGGAGCTGCTGCAGAGCTGGCTGCAGGTCAAGAGGGCCCTGCTGCTCCTGAGGTTTGCAGAGAGCTCGGCTGGGGCTGGGGTCAGCCCCGGCCTGGAGGAGTGGCTGTGCTGCCAGTACTTCCAGGGGGTCACTGAATACACCCTTGACCAGGTCACCCAGGTTCTCTATGCTCCCTAAACAACCTCCAGTTCAGCCCACCCGAAGGTCTCCTCAAAGCTCACGAGGGCCTGGCCAAACCTGTCCCTGCCCAAACCTGTCCCTGCCCATGGCAGAGGAGTTGAAACTAAATTATTTTTAGGGTCCTTTCAGCCCAAATCATTCTATGATTCTGTGAAATCAACCAGTTCCTGAGAAATCCAAGCAGGTCTTCACTGGGAAAGCTCTGCAAACCCAAACCCATGGATGATGAAGTGTGTAAAACCACAGGGTTTATACCCTTCAAACAATTTTTGCTTGATACTCTTAAGTCTGGTTTATCAGAACACCTGAGGAAAGGCAGCTGGATGGGAGTCCCAAGCACCAATTTAGTGACTGATAATCCCAAATAAAGTTTATGAGGTTCAGACTTTGAACAAAACCCTCTCAGAGCCTTTTTGCAGCCAGTAGGTTTTTGCTGTTTTAAATTACACTCAAAGCCACCCATCACAGCTCATCCTTCTCAGCAGAGACGACACACAGCTCCTTCAGCCTGTGCCTCCCAGAGACAATTTGTGGCACAGTCACTAATAAAAATGACATTTTAAAGGGAAAAATACAGCTTAAATAAAACCTGGAGCCAAGCCTCTCAAACACTGGTCCTTTATGTGCTTCTCTGCCAGCATTACACACTCCAGGGATGGATCCAGAGGGAAACACAAAGCCAAACTGCCCTGCCCGGTGGTGATTACCCAGAACAGCCTCCATGGGCTCTGGTGAACAGCTCAGGTGAGTTCATGGGCATCAAGGCAGAGCTGTGGCATCTGCTCCTTGCTGTGAAACACTTGGCAGCACGTGGGACCTGGACCCAGTCCCCAGATCCATCCAGATGTTGAGGGACCAGCATGGTGAAGGTCATTTAAATTATTCCTCAACAATTAATAATCCACTCACAGCCATCCAGGCTGGGTAACAGGAAAAAATCACTGAAGAGTGCTCAGGCATCAGCACAGGCTGCCCAGGGCAGTGCTGGAGTCACCATCCCTGGGAGTGTTCAGAGTGTGGATGTGGCACTTGGGGCATGGCTTGGTGGTGATGGGGTAATGGTCAGGTGTCACAGACATTCTTCTTGAAAAATCCTTTCTTAGGATTTTTCCCTGCTGGAGCTCAGAGGCTCAGCAGTAAATGTAAACAATTATTATCTGCTGTTGTGGAATGCAACAAGTCCACCTGTGATTGGTCCCCTGTAGATGTTTATATCTGCTGACCATTCACAGGAGGACTGCTATTGCTCTGTGCTGAGACACAGACTTGTTATTCATTCTTTCTAGCTCTCTCTCTCTAGCATAGCAGCTTCTAGAGAAGCCTCTTGCCTTTCTATCTTTATGTAGCATAGTTATAATGCTGTATATATATCACAATATAATAAATTTAGCCTTCTGATCATGGAATCAAGATCCTGTCTCATCCATCCTCTAACAAACCCCTGTGAACGCCGGCAACAGCCAGGCTCAGTGGTCTTAGGAGGCTTTTCCAAGCTGAACAATTCCCTGATTCAGTGACTCCATCCCCTGACAGCAGTGGGACAGAGCCTCCCCACAGCTGCTGTGCCCATGGATGTGGCAGTGGCTCCCCAGGCAGCCACCAGAGCCTGGGGCATGGCTGGAGTGGGGAGGATCCCTCCTAGGAGTTCCTGAGCTCGAAAAAACCAAAAATACACCACAGCTGGGACCCTGCAGAGAGCAGCTCAGTCCCAGCCCCATGGATGGTTTGCAGCACCCAAATCCCCCAGTGTAGCCTCTCCCTGCCCAGGCTGGACCCCACTGAGCCTGGCACAGAAATGGGGTCCAGCCTGGGCAGGGAGAGGATGGTTTGCAGCACCCAAATCCCCAGCCCCATGGATGGTTTGCAGCACCCAAATCCCCCAGTGCAGTCTCTCCCTGCCCAGGCTGGACCCCACTGAGCCTGGCACAGAAATGGGCTCAGATCTCATTGCAGGTGTCCCGGCAGAGCCCAGCCCTGCTGTCCCCGTGTCCCCTGCAGTATTTGCCGTGGCTAGCAGAGGGCAGTAAAGGCCAGGGCACAGCTCCTCATCCCGGGGAGACAAAGCCAAACCCGCTCCCCTGGCTCCCACCCAGTCCCCCAGTTCTGGTTTGCAGCGTGGGCGACCCCTCCCCTTCTGCCAGGAGCATCCAAAATCAGCAAAACATCCCATGGAGGCAGGACCTGGCACATTCCACCCTCCTGTCCCCGTGGAGAGCAGAACATGGCACAGGTACCACAATGCAGAGGAAAACAGGGATTTTTCCAGATAACCAGAGCAGGAGTTCAGCCCTGTGCCAGCCTGTTGAGAAAAACAAGGACAGCTTTCCTTGGTCATGCCACCACCATGACATCCAGGAATATCCTGAGTAGGAAAGGACCCTCAGGGATCATCAGTGCAGCCCCTGTCCCCAACACCCCCATCCTGAGTAGCCCTGGGAGCTCCTGCAGCTCTGGCAGCCTTGGCACCATTCCCTGGGCAGCCTGGGCAGTGCCCAGCAACCTCGGGGGGCAGAACCTTGCCCTGAGCTCCATGCCAGCCCTCTCCCAGCCCAGCTTTGGGCAGTTTCCCACTCTCACCGGCCTCCCAAAACTCTCTCCAGGACCAGCACAATCACAGGGCCAGAAGAGAATTGGGAAGAGCCAATTTTAAAGAGCCCACTTTGCACCCCATCACTGCTCACACACCCCAGGTTACTCTGTGCTGCATCTCTGAGGAGTTTCAGGGAATATTTCAGTGAATTCCACGGGATCCCAGCACTGCTGAACCCAGGGATGGGCTGTGGGGGGAACTTTAGGGCCTCACTCACTCATTTCACAGCACTCAAGAGACTTCTACTCACACCCAGCAGAACCTGGTGAAATAAACCCATCCCAAGGATTCCCTGCTCCAAGGTTTTACAGAGGAAAGATTCATCAGCTCTAAAAAGCCTGCAAGTACTGAAAAACATAGAAATACCACAGTTTAAAGCTCAGCCCCTTTGGAGACTTATTTGTTGTAACTTCAGTTCAAGGTTTGGTAATTCCAGCATCCCAAGGAGCCCCCTTCACCCCTGAACACCAAGGGGTGTCTGTGGAGCCCCAGCACAGCCCCCTCCTCACCCTTCAACCCCCCCAAGAAGCCAGCCCAGCCTTGGTGACACCACTGAGCTGCCACAAACCTTCCCAGCTCACAGCCAGAATTCCTGGGGTCACCTGCACACACTGGAAAGGCTGCACTGTTCCAGGAGCACTACAATTCCAGGTACTTAAGTTGCATATTTGGGATTTAAAGCAGCCATGGGTTGAGCTGATCACGTTCCACTTGAGGCTTCCCAAGCAAATCACAGCCTGAATGATAGACAAAACACTGGCAGAGCAGGCAAGCACTGCTCCTAATTACCACACCTGAAAAAGTAGACTTTTCCAAGATTTCTGGATCATTCCAAGCCCTGTCAGAGCACACCCATGAGTTCCAGTCAAGCAAAGAACAAGCAAAGCCTTTCCACACCTGCAACTTTAATGGTTGGGGCAGTTCCAGAGCCACCTCTTCAAGAGTGCAAGTCTTTAAACAGCTTAAAACCAGCAATAAAAAGTAAAATATAAATTTTTATTTAGAATTAAAGCAAATACTTCAGTATCACAAACACAATATTAAACTTCAAGAAATATACTGCTAAATTTGGAGGGAGCATTTATTTTTGCACAACCACGACATGCGCACAAAATCCAGAGAAAGATGTGGAGTCTGAAATTTTCAACATCTCACCACCAAAGCAGCTGGGTCACACAAGGTTTTCGTACAAGAGTTAAGATAGACTGGAATAAGATGTTGACAAAATTTCTACAGAATCATCTTTTATAGACAACAAGAAAGCTCTAAAGAGGCAAACATTGCAATCTAGTCTTCTTCTGCTGAGTCTCTCTCAAACGTGTAGGCCATGAAGCAAGCATCTGGTCTCTTGGGGACAAGGGGATGCCCTGGTCTCACAATCTCAAAGCCCAAAAAGCTGAAAGTACGGAGCAGTGCAGCTAGAAAATAAAGCAGGAGACAGGTTTCACCCATGGGAGAATGAAAAAAAACTTTAAAATTTCCACCAGAAGGCATTTTGTGTCTCTGGAGGTGCAGAACACCCACCTCTGTCATCTCTGTTCTTGTGGAAACAGATGAACACGTGCTCAACTCGGAGCTGTTCTTCAGCAAACTCGAGAAGAACTGCAAAACTGCAAGAGAAACAGCAGGGTTCAGGGCCCAGGGAATGTCCTGGGATGGGAGGGACCCCCAGGGACCCACAGGGACTGTCCTGGGATGGGAGGGACTCACAGGGACACCCAGGGAATGTCCTGGGATGGCAGGGACTCACAGGGACACCCAGGGAATGTCCTGGGATGGGAGGGACCCACAGGGACCACCCAGGGAAATGTCCTGGGATGGGAGGGACCCACAGGGACCATCCAGGGAATGTCCTGGGATGGGAAGGACCCCCAGGGACTGTCCTGGGATGGCAGGGACCCCCAGGGACCACCCAGGGAATGTCCTGGGATGGGAGGCACCCACAGGGACTGTCCTGGGATGGGAGGGACCCACAGGGACCATCCAGGGAATGTCCTGGGATGGGAGGCACCCACAGGGACTGTCCTGGGATGGGAGGGACCCACAGGGACCATCCAGGGAATGTCCTGGGATGGGAGGGACCCACAGGGACCATCCAGGGAATGTCCTGGGATGGGAGGGACCCACAGGGACCATCCAGGGAATGTCCTGGGATGGGAGGGACCCCCAGGGACTGTCCTGGGATGGGAGGGACCCATAGGGACCATCCAGGGAATGTCCTGGGATGGGAGGGACCCACAGGGACCATCCAGGCCAAGCCCTGGCCCTGCACAGGCACCCCAACAACCCCACCCTGATTGTTTGAGCTCTGGCAGCAAGTGCTTCTTCAGAGAGAGTTTCAAGGCCCTGAGGGTCAATCCACACAGGAATTCCTAAGGAAGAGGCACAGGTTGGAGCCTCACACCACCAGATCCCTGAAGCCCAGGCAGGACTCCTCAATGGCACAGAAAAAGCTGAAGGAGCTGCAGTGACAGAGTCCAACAGCCTGGAAATCTCAGTGCCTAAACCAGCCTGAAATCCCAGACTGATTCTTCCTGCAGCCCTGAAACCAGGCTCACAAGAGAGCCTCAAACCCCAAAATTAAACTATAAAAATACAAAGAGCAAAGTGTTGTCCCAGCCCTGTGAGAGGCCTCGTGCTATCTCAGCCAAGATTTCCCTGACCCACCTGTCCTTGCTCCCCTCAGGCAGAGCACCACTGGGAATTTCAATGTAGAGGTTGTTGTTGTTCAGCACTGCTCTCCAACTGATGTGTTTGGCATCTGTAAGCCTTGACTGGACATTGAGAATTCTTGTCCTGTTGTTAGGTGTTAGTTCTTCTGTGACATTCAGCCGATTATCCTGCAGCAGGGACAGCAGCAGAGTGATTTTCCTGCCCATTTTCAGAGGAGGGATTAAGGCAGGGAACGTTGCCAAGCTCATCACGAGCTGTTTGCACCTCATACTCACCGAATAAAATAAATTAGCTGAAAGATTGTGATCCCTCTGACTATTCCCTCGCCCACCTGGGATCTTCAGGGGTGGGTGAGGGACATCAGGAGCACCACCGAGGCCCCGGACCCAGGTTACTACAGCAATTGAAGGGAACCCTGGAACTGCAAAGGGAACATGGTTACACAGGCTTGGACAAAGCCCCGGGACCTGCAGGATTTAAACAGTGTTAAAAAACCCAAACCTAGGCCAAAGGACTCCTCCCAAAGCAAATGGGAAGACAAAGGAAGCTCCACACCAGGACAGTGGCCAGGGAGCTGCCACTGCAGTGTTTTGAGTGAAGATTCAGTTGGAAATGAAAAATACTCAGGGTGAGTGAGCCAGGGGTGTTTCTGTGCCAGGGCAGGCCTGAGGTGAGCTCAGAAGAGCCTTTCTGCAGGAATGTGCTGCTTTCTGCTCTCTTGTTCTGATCCCAGAAGAGCCTTTCTGCAGGAATGTGCTGCTTTCTGCTCTCCTTGTTCTGATCCCAGAACCTCTCTGCAGGAATGTGCTGCTTTCTGCTCTCCCTGTTCTGATCCCAGAAGAGCCTTTCTGCAGGAATGTGCTGCTTTCTGCTCTCCCTGTTCTGATCCCAGAACCTCTCTGCGGGAATGTGCTGCTTTCTGCTCTCTTGTTCTGATCCCAGAAGAACCTTTCTGCAGGAATGTGCTGGTTCCTGCTCTCCTTGTTTCTGATCCCAGAAGAGCCTTTCTGCAGGAATGTGCTGCTTTCTGCTCTCTTGTTCTGATCCCAGAACCTCTCTGCAGGAATGTGCTGCTTTCTGCTCTCCTTGTTCTGATCCCAGAACCTCTCTGCAGGAATGTGCTGCTTTCTGCTCTCTTGTTCTGATCCCAGAACCTCTCTGCAGGAATGTGCTGCTTTCTGCTCTCCTTGTTCTGATCCCAGCAAGGCAGGGATCACTTTTTCCCCTGGGATATTCCCCACCAGACCTTCCCAGGCAATTCCAGGGAATCATCTCCACCTCCAGAATTTCCTGTTTGAGCTGAGGCCACACCTGAAACCTCTGCAAAAACCTCCAAATCTCTTCCCACTGAACTCCTCAGAGCGATCCCACCAAGGAGGAGAAAAACACCGTATTTCTGAAGGCGTGAGGAATATTTTTAAGTTTCTCCCCATCCTTTTCAAGGCTGTTTCACTCCTCCCGTGGCAGAGCAGCGCTGGCCCCTCCCTCTGCACCATCCTTCACCCGCAGGCTCCACTCTTGAGTTGCGTCATCTCAGCAGATGCAGCAATCGAGGCCCTTGGGGGAATTTTCACAATCGTCCTGTCTCCGGGTGCCAGCAGCAGCCACTGCAGCCATTTGCAAATCCGAATAAACAGCTACAAAATAATCCACCATTTTGCACCCGAGTTGCGGGGTTTGGATTGGTTTGGGTTTTTTTTTTTTTTATTTCTTTTTTTTGGTGTTTTTTTTGGTTGGATTTTTTTTTTAATGAGCTTGAAACTTGTGATGAATAATCCGTATTAAAAAGGCTGGCAATGGGTAGAAAGGTTAAATATGATGTGCTGGAAGGTAAATTATATTTATATTTTAATTTGAAGCAAGGGTAACAACTACGAAGTTTTATTAAAAATACAAAATCTACGCTAACTGAATGCGTTATTTTGATTAAATGAGTATCCAAACCATTATTTTAAGCTCTTTGAAAGAGACGTTTTTCTTTAGTACCACCATTATTTATTTTTATCTGAGAATATGAACTATATCTGAGACTGTGAACTATACATTTTTAATTTTTGAATTTTTTTATCTGAGAATATGAACTATTATCTGAGACTGTGAACTATACATTTTTAATCTCCCTTACAAATAAACCTAAAAAACCCTTTTCCAAAGGTGTGCTGTGGCAATCTTCAATAATTTCACCTTTCTGCCCCAAAAAGGTGGTGCAGAACGAAGGTTTACAACCATAAATATATTTTTGTGATGTTTACGTGCTCTTAGGGAGGAAAAAAACCAATCTTTAGCCCGCAGTTACATATAAAAACGGTTACAGAACTCTTTCCACAATCCACACACGAGGTGGAAAGGGCAGATCGATGTCCTGAGCATCCACCGCTCCACACCAGCCACCTGAATTCAGGTATTTTCTTTCTTCCCAGCACCTGTGGGGGGTGTTTTAATCTTTCGGTTGAGTTTTTAACCACCGGCTCTCGTAACACTCTTACCCTCGATTCGTTTTACGGAGTATCCACGGTTACATAAGGGGATAACAGCCTTCAATCCTTCCATATCTTCGCCTAATTATTGTTTTCCCCTCGCCCCCCCACCCCACCCCCAGCCCTGCCTGGAGCCTCCCCCAGCCCGAGGGTGCCCTATGGGGTCCCTCCCAGGGCCGGGACAGCGTTGGGACCTTAAATTCTCCTTTTTTTGTGCTTTTTCCACCCTCCCCTGCCGCCTTTCCCCGCGGGGCCGGGGCCAGGGCGCCCCTCCCCCGCTGGCCACGCAGCGTCCCCCGCTCCTCTCCGGCCACCAGGGAGGCGACAACGAGGATGAGGAAGAGGAAAGAGACAGCGAGGGCCCAGCGGTGCGAGGCTGAGGGAGGCCGCGGCGCCTCACCTGCTCTGTCCGGTACTGAGGCTCAGCACAGCGGGCATGATGGTGCTTTTATTCCCCTCTTTCTCTCTAGCGAAGCAGTGGCTGTTGAGTATCCGTTGCAGGGAGGATTTCACCATCCGGCCGCTCTGGTCCGAACCCCGAAACCCTCCGCCGCCTCCGCCCCCCTCTCCCCAGGCGCTGCTACACAAAATGGCACCGCGGCCCCACTGCCTCGTTATATACCCTCGCTGTGTCACGCCCCTTAATAGACCACGCCCCTCGACGCGTGCCACGCCCTCCACGAGGAAACGGCTTTTATTGGGCAGTTTAGGTGTCTATTTAAATATCTCGCTGTTTATTGGCTAAGAGCAGCGAGGGGGCGGGACATTAGCGGGGGGTGCTGCACGGGGGGCGGGGGGTAGCAGCGCGTGATTGGCTGCGCGCGCCGCGGGCGGGGCGGGGCCTGGCGGGGCATCGGCCGGCGGGCGCTCCGCAACCCCTCACTGCCCTCGGAGCCGCCGGTTCGAGTCCCGCGCCCGCGCCCCGCCCGGCTGAGGTAACCGGGGGGGCCGGGGGAGGAGCGGGGTGTGAGGGAGCACAGGGAGGGAGAGACGTGAAGAGTCATGGAAAAAACACGGGCACGTCCGTAGGGTGCAGCCCTGGGGCTGGAAGCAGCGGAGGGGCGGCCGCAGGATCACCTGTGGGACCCCTGGGGTCATCCCGCCCTCAGGGCTTCGCGCGGAGCTCGGTGCTGAGGGAAAGTTTTCATTAAAAACGAATTATAAACCCACCGCAAGTAGTGGGGTAGGTCCCTGGAAGGTCGGGCTCTGGAGTTGTGAGCTGGTTTTGTTTGGACTGGTTCCCTTTGGCCTCGCTGTGGTTTATGGATTTATAGGGGAATAGGGATGGGGAGTAGTTGGGTTGTGGGTTTAGGGTGGAATATGAATGGGAAATAGTTGGTTTATGGATTTATAAGGGAATAGGGATGGGGAATAGTTAGGTCAAGGTTTTATAAGGGAATAGGGATGGGTAACAGTGAGTTTATGGGTTTATAGTGGAAAAGGGATAAGGAATGGATGGTTGTGGGTTAATAGGAGAATAGGGATGGGGAATGGTTGGTTCATGGATTTATAGTGAAATAGGGATGAGGAAAGGTTGGTTTGCAGATTTATAGTGAAATAGGGATGAGGAAAAGTTGGTTTATGGATTTATAGTGGAATAGGGATGAGAGAAGGTTGGTTTATGGATTTATAAGGGAGTAGGGATGGGAAATGGTTGATTTATAGGGGAATGGGGATGGGGAATGGTTGGATCGTGGATTTATAGGGGAATAGGGATGGGGAACAGTTGGTTAATGGATCATTTGGGGACTAGGGGTGGGGAATTGTTGACAGTGATGATCTTTTAGGCTAAAAGGACTTTTTTGCTGTGCCTTCATGACAAAGTGGGTAAATTCTGGTTATTTACACAGCAGAAGGTGGGCTCATCCCTGTACCAGCCAAGCCATGTCCTCTGCTTTCCATCTCCTGCCAGGAGCTTGGAAATCCATATCTTGGGGATGTGGTTGGGTCTTTGTGCAGTCCCACAACAAGAACAGCCAGAGGAAAGGATGGGAATTTGGGAACAGGACACCCCCACTGCTCTTCTGAGTGGGACTGATGGAAGCAGCTTCATGCCTTGGGGCTGAGGGTCAGCCCTCAAAATCCATTTTAAAGCAGGAAATGTGCACCAAAAGCTAAATAGGTCATCATTCCCATGGGTTTAAGAATCAAATCTTTGACTGAACCATTTCTGATAATTTCAGCCTGAAAACCAAGGCAGAGGCACATCCAGGGCACATCCAGAGCAGTGGATTTTATCCTGTATGGAAAGAGAGCTCAAAAGAATGGTGTAAGTGATGGTGTTTGCAGGCAGGGATGCCTTGAAAGTTAAGTGGGGAAAGGTGTTTATAGAACCAAATAAAACTGCTAAAGAGACATTGTAATGGTTTTAAAAAATCATGGTTTTCCATTAAAAACTTATAGATGGCTGCATTTCTTTTTTTCTTCCTCAACTTGGGCCACAGCACACCTGTTTTATTGCCTGCAGCTACCAGAGCTGCATTTGGCCACTTCTTAGGGGGTTTTATTACTACCTTATTTTTATTTGCTTGAAAATATCCCCATCCAGGAGCTCTGAGCACAATGGATTGATCAGCTCCACTTTGCAGAGGGATCATTGTCCAAATCTCCACCCACTGCTGGGATAACCCAGGATGGAACAAAGTGTCAAGTTAAAAAGTGCCAAAATAAAAACAAAAATAAAACAGTGTTTGCTCTCCTGCAGCTCAGAGGAGAAGCCTGGCCTGGCCAGCAGCCAGGGAAAAAACAAATCTGGGAGTCCTGGAAAGTGAAAGGGATGAGAAGAAAGTCCTTTTCCTGCTGCAGGCATCTGCCCTTAGCTCCCAGAACATGAGCTTGTGCTCACCTCAGCCTCCAGGGTGTTGATTTATGGAGGGGAAACTCTTCTGTCGAATGCATTGCCCAGAGTCCAGCCTGGAACAATGGGAGAGCTGCAATTCCTGAATATCCGGAGCACACCAGAGGAGATTCAGCAATTCCTGCTCTGTGTGTTGTGTCAGGAAGGTTTTCCTGCTGGGGCTGGAGGTGTCAGGGGGTGGAAGGGCCACATCAGCACTCGGTGATAGATTTCATTATTTCCAAGAATGGCATTTATTATTCCTGTAGTAATCCTCCTGTAATTCCTTAGAATGGCTCTGTGTGAGCAGAATCAGCACTGCAGCTGTTTCCTCCTCCCTGAGAACTGGGAACAGCTTTGCCCTTTGAATCCCTGTCACCTCCATGGTCCATCACTCCATTTCACAGCTGAGTGCCTGGAGAGCTCTGCAGAAGCCCAAGCAACCTGTGCTGGGTTTGTGTTAAACACCACGGGGGATTAGTTCCAGCTGCAGTTTTGCTGAGATAGCCCAACTTCCACTCTAGCAGGGACACTGATTCAGAAATCCTCACACAGAAGCCTCTGAGTCACAATTTCAGGATTATGGCTGAGGCAGTTGGAGATGTTGCCATCCCCAGCTGGTTTTTGCCATGACTGCCCTTCCTGGGGCAGAGTAACTCTGCAGCAGGGTTGTTGCTCCAGCTGCATTCCCAGTTTGGAATCTCAGCCCCTGGAATTACCTAATTCAGGGGGCAGTGAACCCTGACAGTCTGAGCAGCCCAGCTCTGCTGTGGCACAGCTGCTTTCAACACCCAGGGAAGGTTCACAGAATCCTGGAATATCCTGAGCTGGATCCCACAGAGATCATCAGTGCAGCCCCATCCCTGCAGAGCCACCCCAACACCCCCACCCTGAGCACCCCTGGGAGCTCCTGGATGTGGCACTGGGTGCCAGGGTTCAGGTGAGGTGCTGGGGCTGGGTTGGACTCGATGGTCTTGGAGGTCTCTTCCAACCCAGGGATTCTGGAATTCTGTGTCCAAAAGCTCCTGCAGCTCTGGCAGCCTTGGCACCATTCCCTGGGCAGCCTGGGCAGTGCCCAGCAGCCTCGGGGGGAAGAACCTTGCCCTGAGCTCCATGCCAAGGCCTGGCCCAGCTCCAGCCCTTGCTGGGCTCCTGTCCCTGGCCCAGAGCAGAGCTCAGCCCCTGCCCCTGTGCCTGCCCTGGGGAGGAGCTGCAGCCCCCGAGGAGCCTCCCCTCAGTCTCCTGGGCTGCAGCTGAACCAGCCAAGTGCCCTCAGCTGCTCCTCAGCCCCTTCCCCAGCTCCGTGTCCCTCCTTTGGGCACTCTCCAACAGCTTTGGCTCCTTCTGATCTCGTGGTGCCCAAAGTGCCCCCAGCCCTGGAGGTGAGGCTGCCCCAGGGCACAGCAGAGTGGGACAATCCCTGCCTGGGCCTGGTGCCCCCAGCACAGGGGGGCCCTTGGGGCTGCCAGGACACAGCAGTGACTCAGATCCAACTTGCACTGACCAGGACCCCCAGGGCCCTTTCTGCAGAGCTCTGAGAGGAGCCAGATCTGCTGTGATCCATGGAACAGTTGCTGTGCACATCCCAAGGGATGCTCCTGCCTTACAAGAGCTCAACTTGGGCACCTTGGTCTGGTTCTCTGCATGTCTGCTGATTTCCAGGGCATCTGGGTCCTGTTTGGGATTTGCTGCTGCATTTCTTTTTTCCTCAGCCCCTTCCCCAGCTCTGTGTCTCCCCTTTGGATACTCTCTAATGGCTCAGTGTCCTCCTCACATCACAGTGACCACACACAGCACTGATGGTGAGGCCACCCCAGAGCAGAGCAGGGCAGGACAATCCCTTCCCTTGACCTGGCAAAGGCAGGAAGGGAACTCTCCCAGCTACCCCAGGATTCCTCTCTGTCTTAAGTTGGAAATAGGGGTATTCTATTCCCACCTGTCAGAGCTGGGGCAGTTCTCTGCTGTTCATTGGGCTTTGGGATTTGCTGCTGAATTTCTTTTTTCCTCAGCCCCTTCCCCAGCTCCGTGTCCCTCCTTTGAACCCTCTCCAACAGCTTTGGTTCCTTCTTTATTTCTTTATTACATTGAATTTTTACAACCATTGCAAACAGAGGTTCTCATCCATCACATTCATCCCAAATCCTGTGCAGGTGATCTCAAACACACAAAGTCCTCCTCATTCCAGCTCCCACAGCCTTCCCCTCTCCAACAAGTGCATTCCCAAGGACTGTCCCAGGCCCACAGGCAGGAGCTGGTGGCAGTTCTCAGCTCTGAGCTCTCCAGAGAGCCCCAGCAGGTCCCAGTTGCTCTGTGCTCTTACCCCAAGCAGGTCACAGCAACTGGGCTGCCTGAAACCTCCTGGGAAAGAATCTTGTACAGCCTGAGTTACTCAATAACCAGAGCAGTTAATGAGGAAAGGACAGAAGCACTAACAAACTGATCTCTGTTAAGGATTCAAGTTGAAATTGTTTCAGGCTGAGAAAAGCCAAGGTGTTGATTTTCCCAGATTTTCCTTTCTTGGTTTGTTTACTTCTGCTTTTTACCCTCTTTTCACAAAAGAGATCTCAAACAATAGTTAAAATCACCAGTCAGTGATTCTTTGTCAGGATTTGATGGGTTTAACTTTCTGAAATAGTCTGGAAGATGGGTTTATGGCAGCACAAGAAGAAAACCAGATTAAAAACTGTTGGGAACATATTAGAGCAAGAAATGGGTGTGGGATAAGTAACTGCCTTCCCTCTTCCCTGTCTTTGCAGGTGTGCAAGTGTTTGTGATCAGATAACACCAGATCAGTGCTTAGAAAGGTGTTCAGGAGCTGAAACACTCCTAAACCTCCCGAGGTTCTGAAATCCTGCAGTCCAAACCACAGCTCTGTAACATCATTTATTCCAAGGAGGAGAGATAAACCCTTCTGTCATTCAGGTGATTAAAGCAGGATTAAATCACACAGCTGCAAAAACTGCTGCTTCTGAGGGGTTTGTAATGAGGAAATAGTTGGCTTCTGGTTGTGATGCTGTGAATTATAACATCTGTATTGTTTCACCCTTCATGTGACACTGAAAACAGAATAAAAGTTTTTAAAAAGCCTCTCAGTTGCCCCATCTTTGGGCAGCTGAGAAAAGGGCATGAAAAATCTCAGAAAAAAATCAGAAAAATCTCAGAAAAGGGCAAAATCCAACATCCATCACCTCTTCAGCAAATCAGAGCAGAAATCCATCCTGCTCTGATTTGCTGACAAGGGAAGAACATGAGAGAAAAAACATGAGCTGCCTTCCAAAGCATGTGCACTCCATCCATAGCATTGCCCATTTAGTACCTCCCCAAAAACGGGAATAAAAGAGGTAAATTCTATTTATTTATTTATTTATTATACTAATTACTTTATTTATTTTTATACAAAAAAGTAATTTATTGATTTATATTTATTTATTCCAAGAAGGAGAGATAAACCCTCCTGTCATTCAGGTGATTAAAGCAGGATTAAATCACACAGCTGCAAAAATTGCTGCTTCTGCCTGGTTTTGTGCCACTGGTGCTCCTGCATCTGTGTTCTAGAGGAGCAGCAGAACTCCAGGGATTGGGAATGGGACAAAAATCCTTTTTGATGAGGAGCAGAAAGCCCTGTGTGTTCAGTGCTGTGCTGCATCAGGCTCTCAGGGCTCTCCTGGAAGGTGGAAATGGATGTTTGTGGCATTTTAGCAACATCAGGGAAATCCATCCTGCTCTGATTTGCTGACAAGGGAAAAACATGAGAGAAAAAACATGAGCTCCCTTCCAAAGCATGTGCTTCATCCATAGCATTGCCCATTTAGTACCTCCCCAAAAATGGGAATAAAAGAAGTAAATTTTATTTATTTATTTATTTATTTGTTATACAAATTATTTTATTTCTTTTTATACAAAAAAAAGTAATTTATTGATTTCTTGAAGCAGGCTTTCAAATCAAGTGGGTCTGATTGCCTTTTCTCTCCATTCCACTGCAAGAAGACTCTGCTTATTCTTCCAGTTTTGAGAGGTGTCTGGAGATGCAGCCAAGCACCAAAACAGGACAGAAGCTGAGGCAGAGATGTCATCAGGACATGTTTTCATAGAAATCATTGTCTGTGATGACTTCACCCTCTTATTTAGGTGATTTTACTCATGGAATAATTTAAATGTTCCTGTTGGTCAGCTCTCTGTGGAGACAAAAGACAGCAAAAGCTTGTGAGGCATTATCAAAACACTGGGGAGTAATATTTCTGCACTTATCAGACCTATATTTTATAATTCTTCATTTTAAAAAATGGCTTTTAAATCTACCCCTCTCCTTCCTTAGTACTTCTGCTTCATCTCCTCACAGGTAACAGTTAAGTACCAGTTATCTAATTTTAAATACTCCCCCACTAAATCACTCTTTGGTGTGTCAGAATCTATTCTGATCTTTGTGGGACAAGTAATTAGAACACCTTTCCTAGCTGGAAAAACTCTCATTTTCATTGTCATCCCTGGGAGAACGATTTCATTTGAAGGTCAGCCTTGCTGCAGACCCACTTGTGCTGGAAGGAGACTCTGCCAAAGGAAGCCAGAATTTTTAGGTGTTTACCAGCACAGGGAAGAATTTCTTTTTCCAAGATCTTTGTGAGATACTGAACTAGAAGAAAACAGTCATCAGGCCAACAAAAAAAAAAAAAAAATCTGTGCTGTCACAAAAAAAAAACAACTTTGGATCTCTGTTTTTCCACTTCAAAACAGCTGGCATGGAGAGGGATTGAATGCAGATGAGGTAATAGATGCTTAAAATGCTGTAAATTCTCATTTATCTGAATTAAGGGTGGAATCCAACATCACCTGGGAAAGGCTGCGTTGTTCTTTTTGAGTCTGCAGGATCAAACAGAGCAGTTCCCACAGAAAAATAATGTGGGAACAGGAAATCAGCTGGAAAGGGGCTTGGCCAAGAGCAGGAGCCACAAGAAACACTCAGAGGGTGGCACCGTGTGATTCTGGGAAGTGTGCTGGGGCACTTTGATGTTATGGGTGTGCAATTTAGGGATAATGTTCCACAACACTGATTCCTGTATTGATTTTTCTCTGGCTCCTGCTGCCGGTTGTGAACAAATGGCCCCGAGGAATTTGGAGGTGGTTGCAAAACAATGGAGTGAAAGGCGTTGCGACAGCCTCCCCTCCCCACCCCATTTTCTGTTTCGTTTCTACTGGGCCAGAACTCTCCCGAGTTACCCAGAGGTGATGGATGTCGGATTTTGCCCTTTTCTGAGACTATTCTGATTTTTTTCTGAGATTTTTCATGCCCTTTTCTCAGCTGCCCAAAGATGGGGCAACTGAGAGGCTTTTTAAAAACTTTTATTCTGTTTTCAGTGTCACATGAAGGGTGAAACAATACAGATGTTATAATTCACAGCATCACAATCAGAAGCCAACTATTTCCTCATTACAAACTATTCCCTCATTATAAACATTTCTTGGTCTATCAGCTTTAGCCACACCATGCTGTAAATGCCTTAAAGCAAATCATCTAAAATTACCCTTCAAGGGTAAATTTCTTCATTTTAGGAATTTTCTGCAAATCCTTTTCCCACATTGGAGCTCTTTGTCCTGCTGAGGAGTCACAGAGGGGAGTTAATTTGGGGAGGGGGTGAAGCCCTGTCCCTCCTGTTTGTATGGAAAGGGTGTTGGGGTCCTGAGCAAACCCTTTGCAAACCCCTCACAGCCAATCCCACCATAACCAACATTTCAGACTCCCTGGAATTCCTCCATGAACATTTTCCTTCCCTTCTCTTGCTTGCTGGAACCTGTGTGTGGTGGATTTTGGAGTTTATTTGTTGTTTCCATTCCCTCCTCCCAGAATCCACCACCCCTCACAACCAATCCCACCATAATCAGCATTTCAGGCTCCCTGGAATTCCTCCATGAACATTTTCCTTCCCTTCTCTTGCTTGCTGAAGCCTTTGTGGTGGATTTTGGAGTTTATTTTTTGATTCCATTTTTATTCCATACCCCCCTTCCAAAATCCACCACCATCCCAGGTTTTCCTGCAGGACAAACCCCTTGCCCAGCCCATGCTGGGAATGGGAATGGGAGTGGGGATGGGAAGGGGAAGGGGAATATGAAGGGGAAGGGGAATGGGAATGGGAATGGGAAGAGGAAGGGGAATATGAAGGGGAAGGGGAAGGGGAATGGGAATGGGGATGGGAAGGGGAATGGGAAGGGGAATGGAAATGGGAAGGGGAATGGGAATGGGAATGGGGAATGGGTATGGGAATGGGGAATGGAAATGGGAAAGGGAAGGGGAAGGGGAATGGGAATGGGAATGGGAATGAGAATGGGAGTGGGAATGGGAATGGGAGTGGGAGTGGGAATGGGAAGGGGAATGGGAATGGGAATGGGGAATGGGAATGGGAAGGGGAAGGGGAAGGGGAATGGGAAGGGAAATGGGAATGGGAGTGGGAATGGGAGTGGGGAATGGGAATAGGAAGGGGAAGGGGAAGAGGAAGGGGAATATGAAGGGGAAGGGGAATGGGAATGAGAATGGAAATGGGAAGAGGAAGGGGAATATGAAGGGGAAGGGGAATGGGAATGGAAATGGAAATGGGAAGGGGAAGGGGAATGGGAATGGGAATGGGAATGGGAATGGGAAGAGAAGGGGAATATGAAGGGGAAGGGGAATGGGAATGGAAATGGGAATGGGAAGGGGAAGGGGAATGGGAGTGGGAATGGAAATGGGAAGGAGAAGGGGAATATGAAGGGGAAGGGGAATGGCAGTGGGAATGGGAAGGGAAAGGGGAATGGGAATGGGAGTGGGACAGCCTGGCTTGTTTTCCTGCAGTTCCTCCTGTGCTTGGCTCAGGCAGCCTCAGGGAGGAGGAAGTGCAGCTCTGCTTTTGTAACCCCTCATTTGGTTTGGAAATGTTATCCAAACAAACAGCTGCCAGCAGCGGGAGCGTTAGGACCTGTGCAGAGGCTGCTGTGTCAGAAAGGCAGCTCAGAGGGAGCTGTGCCTGCTGGAACATCTCACCCAGCAGCTCATTAACGTGGAGATACTCAAAGGAGACTTTCCCCCCCCTCACCATCAGATCCTGCCTGTGATAAGAGCATTAACGAGCATATTTTCCCATAAATAAAATGAGCAGGCCTGGAGGGCAGGGAAGGTTATTTTTGCCTGGAATCAGTTCTATCCCACACTCACCCCTTGGAGAGTTGGGGCTGGGGGAGCCAGTTCACCCTGACAGCCAGAGACCAACAGGCTAAGCTGGATTTCTTCCAGCTCTGTGTGCTCCACACTGCTTTATTTTGGGGGTAATCCACGTGGATTCTGTCACTGGCCAGAAATCTCTGTGCTCAAGGCCAGGGCAGCCCTTGGGGTGCTGCAGGAGGAACAGGAAGGTCCAGCTTTGGTTAAATGGGGTTTTTACCAGGCTGGTTTTTGAGCTGCAGAAGGGACAGGAAGGTCCAACTTTGTAAAACATTTCTTTTACCAGGCTAGGAGGAACAGGAGGGTCCAACTTTGGTTTAAAGGGTGTTTTTACCAGGCTGGTTTTTGACTGCAGGAGGAACAGGAAGGTCCATCTTGGTATAAATTTATTTTGCCAGGCTGGTTTCTGAACTGCAGGAGGAACAGGAAGGTCCAACTTTGGTTAAAATTTTCTTTGCCAGGCTGGTTTTTGACTTCAGGAGGAACAGGAAGGTCCAACTTTGGTTTAAAGGGTGTTTTTACCAGGCTGGTTTTTGAGCTGCAGGGGGAACAGGAAGGTCCAACTTTGGTTAAAATTTTCTTTGCCAGGCTAGGAGGAACAGGAAGGTCCATCTTGGTATAAAGTTTATTTTGCCAGGCTGGTTTCTGAACTGCAGGAGGAACAGGAAGGTCCAACTTTGGTTCAAAGTTTCTTCTTTTGCCAGGCTGGTTTTTGACTGCAGAAGGGACAGGAAGGTCCAACTTTGTAAAACATTTCTTTTACCAGGCTAGGAGGAACAGGAAGGTCCAGCTTTGGTTTTGCCAGGCTAGTTTTTGACTGCAGGAGGGACAGGAAGGTCCAACTTTGTAAAACATTTCTTTTGCCAGGCTGGGAGGAACAGGAAGGTCCAACTTTGGTTTAAAGGGTGTTTTTACCAGGCTGGTTTTTGACTGCAGGAGGGACAGGAAGGTCCATCTTGGTATAAAGTTTATTTTGCCAGGCTGGTTTCTGAACTGCAGGAGGAACAGGAAGGTCCAACTTTGGTTAAAATTTTCTTTGCCAGGCTGGTTTTTGACTTCAGGAGGAACAGGAAGGTCCAACTTTGGTTTAAAGGGTGTTTTTACCAGGCTGGTTTTTGAACTGCAGGGGGAACAGGAAGGTCCAACTTTGGTTAAAATTTTCTTTGCCAGGCTGGTTTTTGACTGCAGAAGGGACAGGAAGGTCCAACTTTGTAAACAAAGTTTATTTTGCCAGGCTGGGAGGAACAGGAAGGTCCAACTTTGGTTCAAAGTTTCTTCTTTTGCCAGGCTGGTTTTTGACTGCAGGAGGAACAGGAAGGTTCATCTTGGTATAAAGTTTATTTTGCCAGGCTGGTTTCTGAACTGCAGGAGGAACAGGAAGGTCCAACTTTGGTTTTGCCAGGCTGGTTTTTGACTGCAGGAGGGACAGGAAGGTCCAACTTTGGTTTTGCCAGGCTGGTTTTTGACTGCAGAAGGAACAGGAAGGTCCAACTTTGGTTTTGCCAGGTTGGTTTTTGAGCTGCAGGAGGGACAGGAAGGTGCAGCCTGGGGAAAGCTGCTTTGGCCAGGCTGTTTGTTGAGCTGCAGGCGGCCTCGTGCTCTCTGCATCCGTGTCTGAACCAATATTTACTCAGGGCTCTGTGTGCTGGGATTGTCAGCAATCCCTGCAGTGAGAGCAGGGCTGGAGCCTGCCCAGCTGAGCAGCTTCCCTTGTTTACATCTTTTTTTTAAAAATACTCCTGATCTCCAGGCTGGGGAGAGGTGGCAGCGTGAGAGCTCTGGTGAGCACCAGCCCTCCCTGCAGCCCACCCCAGAGCCTCTGCAAGCCAAAATCCCCTCTGGAAGGGGGTCTGGGCTGGCCTTGGGAGTGACAAACCTGCTCTGGAAGTGCCAAACCAAAGTCCAAAGATCTGGTGCTCCCTAAGGGACTGGCACTGCCATCAAAGGAGCCCCCAGGCTGCCACCATGCTCAGGAGTGGAGGCTTTAAAATGAAAGCAGCTCTAGTTCAGTGCCAGAAATTTCCAGTTTTATGGATGAAGCTGTTCTAGACACAGATTAACTGTTCTAGACACAAATTAACTGTTCTAGACACAGATTAACTGTTCTAGACACAGATTAATTGTTCTAGACACAGATTACCTGTTCTAGACACAGATTAATTGTTCTAGACACAGATTAACTGTTCTAGACACAGATTAACTTCCCCTGCCTCCCGTTGGTCATTAGCTCAGGGAGAAGCTGAGCTGTGAGGGTTCATTATTGTGAATAATTGTGAATATTCCTGGGAGGAACAGGAAGGTTCCAACTTTGGTTTAAAGGGTGTTTTTACCAGGCTGGTTTTTGACTGCAGGAGGAACAGGAAGGTCCATCTTTGGTTTTGCCAGGCTGGTTTCTGAACTGCAGGAGGAACAGGAAGGTCCAACTTTGGTTTTGCCAGGCTGGTTTCTGAACTGCAGGAGGAACAGGAATAATATTGTGAATAAGCTCCAGCTGAGGGATGAGCATTCAGTGTTTCTCTGCCTGTCCTGGTGTTTCCAGAGGAACCAGACTCAGGGAACTCTTCATTCCCCTGTGTCCTGCTGTGTGTGGCACACACAGACACCCTGACTCCTCTTTGCAAGCCCCACTTCCAGCAGAGCTGAGCTCTCCATGAGAGCAGCAGATTTCCTAAGGTGCTGGAAGATAAAGAGGTGGCATAAGGAAGGTAAAGACCCTTGAAATTACTGCTGAGCCTTGGAGCTGTGACCTACTTAGTTTGATTTCCTGCTCACAGTGACTTCTGCCAGCTACATCAGGTGATGAGCTGCAAATCTCCCTCCTCAGAGGTGTGTGCAAGCCTGGGAATGGCTGTGAGTACTGGGAATAAACTGGACAGGAGCTGAGATTTCATTGTGAAATCTGATTCCTGGGGTATTTAGCCCCTTTCTGATTCCCCTTATAAATGTTTGTCTATTTTTGGGTCAGAATTTCCCTGTTGGGTTGTCCAGTGAGTAAATCCTGGCAGATTCTGGTGGTGCTCTGCCTTCCTGCTGCTTCCCTGCTCTTTTGTCCTTCAGCACTTTCATTTCTCTCAGTTCCTCACTGCCCTCAACATTCCAGTGGTTGTTTGGTGTCAGGATCATTCGTTTGTCAGAGTGACCCCGAGAAAAGTTCCAAAATCTCTTTTCCCAGCCCGGTGCTTAAAGAAGGAGTCAGAGCTCTTCATCTCTCGGTCTCAAGGTTATTTATTAATTCTTATCTAAAAAATTTTCTTTCTGCCCAGCAGAGATCTGCTCAGCAGGGCAGCTACAGGCACTCTGCCTGCCCCCGGGGTGGTGTTATGTCTTTATAGTACAAACTACGTGTGCAATATTTACAATTACTCCCCAATGCCCATCACCTGTGTTAGACAGTGAACTTCTACTCTAAACCAATCTGTGAGTGCCACCATCACAGCAGAAGATGGAGGCCAAGAAGAAGAAGGAGAAAGGCTGGACACACCCAGTTCCCTCCATCTTGTCTCCATAACCCCCCTGTACCAAAATCCCAAAATGCATATTTCACCCTGTGATAACTTCACTAATATTCTACTTAAACTGTTGTGGCTTACTGATCTTCATACAAGGTTGGTAATTTGCTCCACGGGCCATAATCAAACCCACAGAGGCATTCTGGGCTCTGTGCCAGGGTCTCTGAGCTCCCTGGCAGGGTCTGGGCAGTCCAAAACAGCCAGAGGGATGTTCTGGGTTCCCACACCACTGGAGCTTGTTGCTCTGGCCATTATTGATATCTGCCATTCCCAACTTGTGCCACCATCACAGCAGAAGATGGAGGCCAAGAAGAAGAAGGAGAAAGGCTGGACACACCCAGTTCCCTCCATCTTGCCCCCCTGAACCCCCATTCCAAAAACCCCAAAATCTCCTTTTCCACCCCGTGATAACTTCACTAATATTCTACTTAAACTGTTATGGCTTACTGATCTTCATAGAAGGTTGGGAATTTGCTCCACGGGCCATAATCAAACCCACAGGGGCATTTTGGGCTCTGTGCAGGGTCTCTGAGCCCCCTGGCAGGGTCTGGGCAGTCCAGGACAGCCAGAGGTGTGTCCTGAATTCCAACACCACTGGAGTTTGTTGCTCTGGCCATTATTGATATTTGCCATTCCCAACTTGTGCCACCATCACAGCAGGAGATGGAGGCCAAGAAGAAGAGGGAGAAAGGCTGGACACACCCAGATCCCTCCATCTGAACCCCCATACCAAAAACCCCAAAATCTCCTTTTCCACCCCATGATAACTTCACTAATATTCTACTTAAACTGTTGTGGCTTGCTGATCTTCATACAAGGTTGGTAATTTGCTCCACGGGCCATAATCAAACCCACAGGGGCATTTTGGGTCTCTGAGCCCCCTGGCAGGGTCTGGGCTGCTCAGGACACCCAGAGGGATGTGCTGGGTCCTGGCACTGCTTCACCCTCAGCCTCCCCTGGCTCCAGGAGCAGCACTCCCAGCCCACCTGCAGCTTCCTCGGGCTCTTTAGGGGGGAAAACATCCCCAGGAGTCCCTGGAGGAGCAGGAATCAGTGGGAATCAGCAGGTCAGGCTTTAGCACTGTGCACAGAGCCACAGCTCTGCTAAACCCAGGCTTGGGCTTAACTTAAACCTGATCCCTGCAGGGTGGGTCCCACAGCATCCCCAGGGCCAGGGGGATTTTTGGTTGGTTGGTTGTTGTTTTGTTTTGGGGTTTTTTGGGGGGGTTGTTTGTTTTTGGGGTTTTTTTGGGGTTTTTTTCGGTCTTTTTTTTTTTTTTTTTTGATGGTTTTTTATTTTTTAGGGAGGGGTTGTTGTTGGGGTTTTTTGGGTTTTTGTTTGTTTATTTCTTTGGGGGTTTTTTGTTTCTTTGGGGGTTTTGTTGTTGTTTTGTTTTGGGGTTTTTTGGGGGGATTGTTTGTTTTTGGTGGGTTTTTTGGGGTTTTTTCAGTCTTTTTTTTTTTAATGTTTTTTTTTATTTTTTAGGGAGAGGTTGTTGTTGGGTTTTTTGGGAGGTTTTTTGTGTCTTTTTTTACTGCTTTTCTTAGGGAGGGGTTATTGTTGGGGTTTTGGGGTTTTTTGTGTCTTTTTTTACGGCTTTTCTTAGGGAGGGGTTATTGTTGGGGCTTTGGGGTTTTTGGGTCTTTTTTTTAATGGGATTTTCTTTAGGGAAGTGCTTGTTGTTGGGGTTTTTTGGGTTTTTGTTTGTTTGTTTCTTTGGGGGTTTTGTTGTTGTTTTATTTTGGGGTTTTTTGGGGGGGGGTTGTTTGTTTTGGGGGTTTTTTGGGGTTTTTTCGGTCTTTTTTTAAAAGGATTTTCTTTAGGGAAGTGCTTGTTGTTGGGGTTTTTTGGGTTTTTGTTTGTTTGTTTCTTTGGGGTTTTTGTTGTTGTTTTATTTTGGGGTTTTTTGGGGGGGTTGTTTGTTTTTGGGGGGGTTTTTGGGGTTTTTTCAGTCTTTTTTTTAAATTTTTTTATTTTTTAGGGAGGGGTTATTGTTGGGTTTTTTGGGGGTTTTTTGTGTCTTTTTTTACTGCTTTTCTTAGGGAGGGGTTATTGTTGGGGTTTTTTGGGTCTTTTTTTAAAAGGATTTTCTTTAGGGAAGTGCTTGTTGTTGGGGTTTTTTGGGTTTTTGTTTGTTTGTTTCTTTGGGGTTTTTGTTGTTGTTTTGTTTTGGGGTTTTTTTGGGGGGATTGTTTGTTTTTGGGGGGTTTTTTGGGGTTTTTTTGGTCTTTTTTTTATTATTTTTTTTTAGGGAGGGGTTATTGTTGGGGTTTTGGGGTTTTTTGTGTCTTTTTTTACGACTTTTCTTAGGGAGGGGTTATTGTTGGGGTTTTGGGGTTTTTGGGTCTTTTTTTTAATGGGATTTTCTTTAGGGAAGTGCTTGTTGTTGGGGTTTTTTGGGTTTTTGTTTCTTTGTTTCTTTGGGGTTTTTTTGTTTCTTTGGGGGTTTTTGTTATTGTTGTTTTGGGGTTTTTTTGGGGGTTTTTTTGAGGTTGGAAAACATCTTAAAAATCATCAAGTCCAACCTGAGACAGGGAGCCCAGGTTTTTGGGAAGCTGAGGGTGGGAGAAGGCAGAGCTGAGGTGGGAGCTGATCTCACTCTGGGGATAGAAAAGAGATAGAAAAAAAGAGATAGAAAAAAAATATAGAAAATCCTACCTCAATTCCCTCCTTTATTATTTTATTTTATTTTATTTTATTTTATTTTATTTTATTATTTTATTTTATTTTACTTTATTTTATTTTATTTTATTTTATTTTACTTTATTTTATTTTATTTTATCTTATTTTATTTTTTTTATTTATTTTATTTTATTTTATTTTATTTTATTTTATTTTACTTTATTTTACTTTATTTTATTTTATTTATTTTATTTTATTTTATTTTATTTTATTTTATTTTATTTTATTTATTTTATTTTACTTTATTTTATTTTATTTTATTTATTTTATTTTATTTTATTTTATTTTATTGATCTCCTTGTCACCTTTAAATGTATGGGAGATCACTTTGGCATTGATAATCATGTTTAATTCTCTTTTCTATCCCTCCCTTCTCTGGGGAAATAGGACTGGGGGAGCTCAGGTCACTTTGAAAAGTCCCCTTTGTAAATAATATTCCAAAGCAAAATGTGCCTTTTAACCTAAATCATCTGTCCTAATCCTACCTCAATTCCCTCCTTTATTATTTTATTTTATTTTATTTTATTTTATTTTATTTTATTTTATTTTATTTTATTTTTTTATTTTATCTTATTTTTTATTTTATTTTATTTTATTTTATTTTATTTTACTTTACTTTATTTTATTTTATTTTATTTTATTTTATTTATTTTATTTTATTTTATTTTATTTTACTTTTTTATTTTATTTTATCTTATTGTATTTTATTTTATTTTATTTTATTTTATTTATTTTACTTTATTTTATTTATTTTATTTTATTTTATTTTACTTTACTTTACTTTATTTTATTTTATTTTATTGTAATTTACTTTATTTTACTTTATTTTATTTTATTTTATCTTATTTTATTTTATTTATTTTATTTTACTTTATTTTATTGTATTTTATTTTATTTTATTTTATTTTATTTTATTTTATTTATTTTAATTTTTAATTTAATTTAATTTTATTTTATTTTATTTTATTTTATCTTATTTTATTTTATTTTATTTTACTTTATTTTATTTTATCTTATTTTATTTTATTTTATTTTATTTTACTTTATTTTATTTTATTTATTTTATTTATGTTATTTTATTTTATTTTTTATTTTATTTTATTTTATTTTATCTTATTGTATTTTATTTTATTTTATTTTATTTTATTTATTTTATCTTATTTTATTTTATTTTATTTTATCTTATTTTATTTTATTTATTTTATTTAACTTTATTTTATTTTATTTTAATTTACTTTATTTTATTTTATTTTATTGATCTCCTTGTCACCTTTAAATGTATGGGAGATCCCTTTGGCACTGATAATCATGTTTAATTCTCTTTTCTATCCCATTTGGTTTCTTTTCCCATGGTTTCTCTGCTGTTTTGGCGTTGTCAGGTTGATGTTCTGCAATTTTAAATTTTTAAATGTGATCAGGAATATTGCTGCTGGGGGCAACTGGATGCTTTTCCCCATGTTCTGGGATATCAATTTGTAGAAAATTGGATTTATTTGATCATTCTCAGGGTGATGGTGATGGACAGGAGCCACCCCTGTCCTTGCCACTGACACAATGGCACCAAAACTCTGATTATTTGTGTCATTGCTCTCCTGGGATTTAGAAAACTCTGAATTTTAACAACAAACCTTTGCTGAGGCTTCCATGCAAATCAGTGGAAATAAAGTTAATTAATAGGATAAATCCTTTATGATTCTGCTCCAAGCTGTGATCCCAAGCTGGGATGTGCAGGGTCCTTGGGGTCCCTGCCAGTTCTGTGTCCAGCTTGGGGCTCAGGGGAGCCCATTTGGGGTCCCAGGTGGTGTTAGTTCACCATTGTAGGACAAATAACCCAAATCCCTGGCCTAAAAGGGATTTTCAGGAGCCCTTCCTGCCAAAGCTGTTCAGAAAACCCCACAGAGAGAGGGAGGCCAAGCTTTCCCTACACAACCCCTTCCCATACTTTGCTGTATTTACAAAATATTTGGGGTTTTCCCCTTAAATCCACGGCTGCTGTTCATCCCTCACTTCCCACAGGCAGGAGCAGTTTCTCTCCAGTCTGTCCTCGCTGGATTCAGCCAGGACACATCCAAAGTCTTTTCTTTTATCCAAAATACTTTTATCCAAAATACTTATTCATTCCAATGAGGCCTTTTTTTCCATGACTTTTTTTTCCCCCTGACCTCCAGGTATAGCAGCTCTGACGCATTGGGAGGAAACTGGGATTTGGGAGAACAAGCTGAACTTCATTTTCCTTGGAAATCAGCTCTTGTTGCAGCTCTCCCAGATCCCTGCTGCTTGGAATGTTTTGAAAACCTCCCATTCCCAAGGCATTCCCAATCCTTGGACTGACTTTTCATCTGGGAAGGTTTCAAGAGCTCTTGGTGCAGCTTTATGGGCACATTGAGCATTCTCCAGCTGCAAGGTTTGGCTTCCCAGTTTGGAGACTGTCACAGACATTCTTTGTGAAAAATCCTTTCTGTAGGATTTTTCCTGCTGGAGCTGAGAAGCTCAGTAAAAATGTAAACAATTATTATCTGCTGCTGTGGAATGCAACAGGTCCACCTGGGATTGGTCCCTGTAGATGTTTGGATCTACTGACCACTCATGGTGGAGCTGCTATCACTCTCTGCCCAGACACAGACCTTGGTTATTCATTCTTTCTATCTCCTTCATAGCATAGCCAGCTTCTGAAGAAGCCTCTTCCTTTTCTATCTCTATGTAGAATAGTTATAATGTTATATATATATCATGTAGATGTTTGGATCTACTGATCATTCACAGTGGAGCTGCTCTCGCTCTCTGCAGACACAGACCTTTGTTATTCATTCTTTCTATTTCTATTCTTAGCATATCCAGCTTCTGATGAAGCTCCTTTCCTTTCTATCTCTATGTAGTATAGTTATAATATTATATATATATATATCATGTAGATGTTTGGATCTACTGATCATTTACAGTGGAGCTGCTATCCTCTCTGCAGACACAGACCTTTGTTATTCATTTCTTTCTATCTCCCTCATAGCATTGACAGCTTCAGAAGAAACTCCTTTCCTTTCTATCTCTATGTAGTATAGTTATAATGTTATATATATATATCATGTAGATGTTTGAATCTATTGATCATTCACAGTGGAGCTGCTCTCCTCTCTGCAGACACAGACCTTTGTTATTCATTCTTTCTATCTCCTTCTTAGCATAGCCAGCTTCAGAAGAAGCTCCTTTCCTTTCTATTTCTATGTAGTATAGTTATAATGTTATATATATATCATAATATAATAAATCAAGCCTTCTGATCATGGAATCAAGATCCTGTCTCTTCCATCCTCAGCAAACCCCTGTGACCACCGACAACAGGAGACCTGGGTGTGGAGTGTGTTTGCTGTTGGACAGGGCAGGGAGGGACTTCTGAGCCCAATCCTGCTGTCCACATGTGCTCCAGGGACTCATAAAGGCACAGAGCTCCCCCTTCAGCCCCCAGAGTGTCCCTTGCACAAGCTGGGAGCTCTCAGAGTTACAAAGCTCCTTTTTAATTCCAGTTTTATTTATTTAAGCCAATTTTTTTTCCTTCAGTTGGTTTCATGCCAGCATTGTCTTTATGCTTAAATTGGCATCTTGGCTCTCTCTTGGTGCTTTTGTGTGTAGCAATCCAACCCCTTTGTTTTGGTAGGCAAAGCAAACTGAGACTTCCCTCTGTAAATCTTCCTTTCTGCTTTCCCTGCTTCTTGTCAAAGAAGCCTCTCAGCCATCCAGAATCATTCCCACACAAGTTATTTACAGAAAGCATCTCTCCACGACCACCTCAGTGCCATCACCTCTTAGGTAGAACCCAAGTGTTTCTAAATTCATGTGCTGGATGTTGGAAACGGAGCTAAAAAAGCACAAACACCCAAGCAGAACAAGGAGAGAAGAGTTTGGCACATTTACATGGCAGGGTTAGGATTTGTCAAGGATCACAAAATCAGGGAATGGTTTGGGTGGGAAGGGACCTCAAAGCCCACCCAGTGCCACCCCTGCCATGGCAGGGACACCTTCAGGTTCCTCCAAGCCCTGCCCAGCCTGGCCTTGGGCACTGCCAGGGATCCAGGGCCATCCTCTCTGATCTTCCCCACCATCAGCCCCATGCAGGTTCTGGCATCCTCACTGGAGTCGTGTCCTTGCACTGGGGACACAAACACAGTGGCACTGACCCCTCTGCCTGCCCAGCCCAGCCCAGCCCAGGGAGCTCCCCAGGCTCAGGCAGCTCCTCCCTGGCCCCTGCAGCCACAGCTGGGGATGGAAAGAATTCCACAGAATCCCAGAATGGTTTGTGGTTTATGGTTTGTTCAAGCCCATCCAGTGCCACCCCTGCCATGGCAGGGACACCTCCCACTGTCCCAGGTGCTCCCAGCCCTGCCCAGCCTGGCCTTGGGCACTGCCAGGGATCCAGGGGCACCCACCCTGTGCCAGGGCCTGCCCACCCTGCCAGGGAACAATTCCTGATTGCCAAGATCCCATCTGAATGTTGCTGTTGGATCCTCACCCTGGAGCCTGTGATCCCTGGGGTCTCTGCTGTGATGTTCTGCTGGAAGCTGCCCCCAGTGCTCTGGCAAAGGGATCCAAACCAGCCCTGGCTGAGCCCCTGCCTCAGGAGGATGGAGGTGGAAGGAGTTTGGTGGAAGGAAAACCTCACTCTGCACCACAAAAATGTTGCTTAGAGATCTCCCAGCAGGACTCTGGGTCTGTTTAGCTCCTGTGTGCTGATCTTTGATGAGGAACTAAGAATTCTTGTGGGGTTTTTTGTGGAAACTGGGGACTTTTTATATTTCTTCACAGCCAGAGCTAAGGGGTCCTCTTGACAGGATCCCCACAAGACCAGAGATGTTGTCCCTTGAGCCCTGAGTGCTCCCAGAGGGTTTAACAGGCACACCCCAAGGAAGAGGAGCCAAAAGAGGCTCAGAAATGATGCCATGATGTGCAAGAGCAGCAAAGCAGCCAGACCAAACCACAGCTCCTGCTGTCCTGCAGGCCCCAGAGATGGACATTTCAAAGTTCTTTTTGGTTTAAAAGTCTAAAGCTCTTACTTGGGGTAGGTCTGGGCTATAGAAGTTGATCTTTTCACAGGTTTGACATGTGGGGAGGGGATTTCTGAGGACCCTTCCTCCTGGGGGAGGCTGAGGGTGAAGCTTGGAGTGAGGGATGAAATTCCTCCTTTTGAAGAGAGACTGGGGACAAGGGCTGCAGGGACAGGACCCAGGGAATGGCTTTCACTGCCACAGGGCAGGGCTGGATGGGAGATTGGATGGGTGAGGGTGGGCAGGCCCTGGCACAGGGTGGCTGCCCCTGGATCCCTGGCAGTGCCCAAGGCCAGGCTGGGCAGGGCTGGGAGCAGCCTGGGACAGTGGGAGGTGTCCCTGCCATGGCAGGGGTGGCACTGGGTGGGCTCTGAGGTCCCTTCCAGCACAGACCATTCCAGGATTCTTTGAAAGGAGTTGGGATGGGAAGGGAATCAGGGACCAAGGGGAAAAGGATCCTGGCAAGGCTTTGCTTGGAGTTCACCCCACTGTGCTGCAGGACTTGACCCCACTCCCAGGTCCTGCCTGCACCCCAGCACTGCCCAGCCCCTTTGGGGAGATGGTGCTGAGGGTGCCCAGCGCTCCCTGCTCCCCTCTGAAGCCTCTCCCAGGTGGTGCCAGGACCCACCCTCAGCACCAGCACACCCTGTGCCCAGGGGGCAGCCCTTGGATGGGGCAGGGCTCTCGGTGTGAGTGGAGGGGCTGCATCCCAGGAGAAATCGGGCACAAGGCTGGAGCAGAAAGCGCTGTGAAGCCACAACGGCCTCCTTCCACCCCCAGACTCCCTCGAAGATGCCCCTAAACCCCAAACCCTAAACCCACGGGTTCCTCCTCCCTGTGCCCTCTCCAGTCCCTGGGCAGGGCAGGGGCTGTGCCCGGGGCTGACTCAGAGCCGGCTCCATCCATCCCCTGCCCAGGGAGCGGAGCTGCAGCATCTCCCCCGCTCCTGCATCCCCCGCACCTCGGCACGGGCGGCTGGAGCGAGACACGACCGGTCCCTGCATGCGCATCGCCTTTGTGCGCCGGGGCTGGGCACCAAGTGCTGCAGGGAAGCGTTTGAGCCAGAAAACCATGCGGGGCTCGATTGTTCCCTGCATCCGTGGAAAATTACTCCTGTTCGCTCTCCCCTTTGCTCCAGCAGCTCCAAAACATGCGGGGAGAGGAGGAGGAGGAGGAGGAGGAGGAGGAGGAGGAGGAGGAGGAGGAGGAGGAGGAGGAGGAGGAGGAGGAGGAGGAGGAAGAGGCTGCTGGGTTTGTGCAGAAGGGAGCAGGGAGGCTGCAGTGCTGGGAACAGAGATTGGCTTGGAGAGAGCTCAGCTGAGCCTGGCTCCCCACACCATCACTGCAGAGCAAAGCAGGGAATTGGGACCCCAAGAGCCACAGAAATCTGCTGCTGGGGATGCCTCTGATGAGGAATTCACCAGCCACTAAACAGAGCAGCTCCCCACTACAGGGAAAAGGGGAGGAGGAGGAGGAGGAGGAGGAGAGGAGGAGGAGGAGGAGGAGGAGGAGGAGGAGGAGGAGGGAGGTGTCTGTGCCTTTGGGGTCGGAGCTGCTGCTTTTTTCTCTCTGTGCCTCGAAATGATGAATTCTGAAAGGCTCCTGCCTTGGTGGCACTGGGGCAAGCAAAGCAATCAGAAAGCGTTTTGGGGCCGGCCGCTGAAATGGCACTGGGAAAAGAATGGGAAGAAATGAATCCCCGCCATCCCAGCGATGCGGCTCCATCCCCCATCCCTGCCTCCTTCCCTGCCTCCCCTGCCCATCTGGCACAGGGAGAAGCAGATGGGAGAGGTGCCCGTGGCGGAGTGTGCTGGTCCCACTCCCACCGGGGCTGTGCTGCATCCCTGAGCTCCTCTGGGGACACCGCCCCGGGCAGGGGAGGGCAGGAAGGGACAGGGACAGGGACAGGGACAGGGACAGGGACAGGGACAGGGACAGGGACGGGATTCCTGGTTGTGGCAATGCAAACACTGGATCAGGGATGATTCCAGGTTGTGGGAATGTGAAAATGGATCAGGGATGATTCCTGGTTGTGGGAATGTGAAATTGGATCAGGGATGTTTCCTGGTTGTGGCAATGCAGACATTGGATCAGGGATGATTCCTGGTTGTGAGAATGTGAAATTGGATCAGGGATGATTCCTGATTGTGGGAATGTGAAGGTGGATCAGGGATGATTCCTGGTTGTGGGAATGTGAAATTGGATCAAGGATGATTCCTGGTTGTGGAAATGTGAAATTGGATCAGGGATGATTCCTGGTTGTGGGAATGCAGACACTGGATCAAGGATGATTCCTGGTTGTTGTAATGCAGACATTGGATCAGGGATGATTCCTGGTTGTGGGAATGTGAAGGTGGATCAAGGATGACTCCTGGTTGTTGTAATGCAGACACTGGATCAAGGATGACTCCTGGTTGTGGGAATGAAAACACTGAATCAAGGATGATTACTGGTTGTGGGAATGTGAAAGTGGATCAGGGATCATTCCTGGTTGTGAGAATGTGAAATTGGATCAGGGATGATTCCTGATTGTGGGAATGTGAAGGTGGATCAGGGATGATTCCTGGTTGTGGGAATGCAAACACTGGATCAGGGATGATTCCAGGTTGTGGGAATGTGAAATTGGATCAGGGATGATTCCTGGTTGTGGCAATGCAAACACTGGATCAAGGATGATTCCTGGCTGTGGGAATGTGAAATTGGATCAGGGATGATTCCTGGTTGTGGCATTGCAGACACTCGATCAAGGATGATTCCTGGTTGTGGGAATGTAAAAGTGGATCAGGGATGATTCCTGGTTGTGGGAATGCAAACACTGGATCAGGGATGATTCCTGGTTGTGGGAATGTGAAATTGGATCAAGGATGATTCCTGGTTGTGGAAATGTGAAATTGGATCAGGGATGATTCCTGGTTGTGGGAATGCAAACACTGGATCAAGGATGATTCCTGGTTGTTGTAATGCAGACATTGGATCAGGAATGATTCCTGGTTGTGGGAATGTGAAGGTGGATCAAGGATGACTCCTGGTTTTTGTAATGCAGACACTGGATCAAGGATGACTCCTGGTTGTTGTAATGCAGACACTGGATCAGGGATGTTTCCTGGTTGTGGGAATGCAAACATTAGATCAAGGATGATTCCTGGTTGTGGGAATGTGAAGGTGGATCAAGGATGATTCCTGGTTGTGGCAATGCAAACATTGCACCAAGGATGTTTCCTCGTTATGGGAATATGAAAGTGGGTCATGCAGTCATTCCTGGCTCCTGCAACATTTTTGCACCTGAGAGACTGGCTTTGGCCTCTTTCCCTTGTAGTTTTGCCTTTCTGATTTGTTTTCTTCTGCTTTGAAATCCTTCTTGTGCCCCTGGTACCTCCAGAACTCGGTGAGAGCCTCTTCCCAAGGGGATGGAACGTTCCAGGTCCTCAGCAGGGGCTGCCTGTGGGATGCTCCAGGATGTGACAGGAGCACCTGACTGCCATGGCAATTCCCTTCACTCAAACTCAGCTTTGTTGCAAAATCCTGACTCTGACAGTGACCAAAGGAAGGAGGAATTGTAGAATAATGGAATGTCCTGAGCTGGGTGAGACCCACAAGGATGATCCAAGGAGCTGGAGGCATCTCCTTGTACAACCAGAGAGCTGCTCCTGACATTCCTCTGCATTTGTTCACCTTTTTGTCCCAAAACCTTGAGCTTTGAGCTTTGTCTGCAGTGCCCAGACCCGGTCAGGCCAGCAGGGAGTTGTGTTGAAAGTGTTTTATTTCAAGTCCTTTAAAGCATTTGTGAAACTGCTGCTGAGCTGGAGGAGCTCTGCAGTGACCTCCTCTCCCTCCTGGCCTCTGAATTCCTCACTTCCCTCTTTTCCCTGTAGTGGGGAGCTGCTCTGTTTAGTGGCTGGTGAATTCCTCATCAGAGGCATCCCCAGCAGCAGATTTCTGTGGCTCTTGGGGTCCCAATTCCCTGCTTTGCTCTGCAGTGATGGTGTGGGGAGCCAGGCTCAGCTGAGCTCTCTCCAAGCCAATCTCTGTTCCCAGCACTGCAGCCTCCCTGCTCCCTTCTGCACAAACCCAGCAGCCTCTCCCTCCTCACTTTTGGAAATTCTTCCACTCAGGGATCAAGAAGCATGAGCTGAGCTCATGGGACCAGTTAGTTCTGGGACTGAAGCAATCCCACAGCATTTTTTCCATGTGAATAACACTGATAATCCCTTTCTGGGCACACTTTGCCTCCCACCATGGGCACTGCTACACTGAGGGGGATGAGCAGGGCAGGGAAACCTCAGGAAAACTGGAGAAAGGTTCCCCTGGCAGTGGGTGGGGTGGAAGTGTGTCAGTCCAGAGTCATTCTGTCAGTCCCACCAGACTCAGAGCAGTGTCTGTGTCACCAACATCACAGCCCTGACACTTCTCCATGTGGGATTCCAGCCTGAAGGACACAGGTCATTTAAGCAATAGGGAATTTCATGGCAGTGACCTTCATGCCAAGAGGCAGAACTCAGGGTAGGAGCAAAAACAGCAGCTGGAGGTTGGATCTAGGCTGGATCCTCCCATCCTGTGCCCAGGAGTTTCTTCCCTGTTTTCTTGTTGCATTTCCACCTTTGCCTCACTTAGTTTGTAAATGCCCCTCCCTTTGCACATCTCTGTATCCAAAATTGGCAGGAGTTCCTCAACTTTCCCACTTATGCCATTTTCTGCCCTGTTTATATTCCATAAATCAAGTCAGTGATGAGCTTGGCATGGGATTGAGAAGATTTTCATGGCAGGATCAGTTTCTCCCCTTTAATTAAACATTACAGGTTCCTCATGAACCCTCCCCCTGTGAAACTTGTTGAAAAGCTTTAACAGAGTCATTTATGGGGAATCTGTTTTGATGTGCAGATCTGGGCCCCAGTTCTAGCCTTGCACACAATTCCAGAGCTCCTGTAAATCATCTGCCTTTGCTGGAGCTGCCCTGGAACTGGGAATCAGGGGGTAAGGCTGGGCTGGGCAGAGGAGTCACCAACTTCCCCAATTTCGGGCTCTGGAGTCTGAATTTGGGATCCCAAGTATGAAATGATGGTGGGATGATGGTTGGTCTTGATCTTAAAAATCTTTCCCACATTAATAATTCCATGGTTCTCCAGTTCTGGGGCAGAAGATCCCAATGGTGAAGATCCCAGTAGACCAAATCCAAGAGTCTGATTTCACAGATCCTTCCTGCTTTGGGTTTTAAACCCTTTCCCAGAGTATGGAACACTTGGGTCCAGCCACATCCCACAGCAATGAGATCCAGGAGTCCCTTCTGCAGGCACTGAACTCCCTGGGCCAGGGACAGGAGCCCAGCAAGGGCTGGAGCTGGGCCAGGCCTTGGCATGGAGCTCAGGGCAAGGTTCTTCCCCCCGAGGCTGCTGGGCACTGCCCAGGCTGCCCAGGGAATGGTGCCAAGGCTGCCAGAGCTGCAGGAGCTGCCAGGGCTGCTCAGGGTGGGGGTGTTGGGGTGGCTGGGCAGGGACAGGGCTGGGCTGATCATCCCTGTGGGTCCCTTCCAACTCCTCTTATTCTGTGATTCCATGATTCTGTGATTCTGTGTTTCTGTGATTTTGTAATTCTGATATTCTATGATTCTGTGATTCTGTAATTCTGGTATTCTGTGATTCTGTGATTCTGTGATTCCATGATTCTGTGATTCCATGATTCCATGATTCTGCGATTCTGTGATTCCATGATTCTGTGATTCCATGATTCCATGATTCTGTGATTCTGTGATTCCATGATTCAGTGATTCCATGATTCTGTGATTCTGTAATTCTGGGATTCCATGATTCTGTGATTCTGTAATTCTGTAATTCTGTGATACTGTGATTCTGTGATTCTGTGATTCCATGATTCTGTGATTCTGTAATTCTGTAATTCTGTGATTCAGTGATTCCATGATTCTGTGATTCTGTGATTCTGTAATTCTGGGATTCTGTGATTCTGTGATTCTGTGATTCTGTGATTCTGTGTTTGTTCTGCCCCTCCACACCAGGACGGCCCCACAACCCTGCCAAGCACAGCCCAGCCCTGATAAAAATAAGATTAACAACAAGTGGACGAGAAGGGAAAGTGTTGGGGGTAAAATCTGAGCTGATCATCTGCAGAGTGCACCCCCAGCCCAGCCACTGCTCCCCAACCTCCCTGAGCTCAGGCAGCCTGGGGCAGCTGCATTTGGAGCCTGGAATGTTCTGCTCCCCACTGATTTGGGGTCGAGCAGGGGTCCCAGCATGTGGGAGCTCAGAATATCGCTCCTAACGTCCAGAATCACCGAGAAAACCCATGGGGGGCTCGGAGGTCCTGGAATGTTGCCAGGCATTCTTGGTGGCTGGACTTTGACCCTTCAGAGGGTGTGTATGAGGACGTGAGAATGAGCACAGTTTAAGTGGTGGAGGGATTATATATTTTCAGGGTAAAATATGTATTTTAGGATTATGGTACAGGGGGGTTATATCTCTGTACAGGGGGGTTATGGAGACAAGATGGAGGAATCAGGGCGTGTCTCATGCTTCTTCTTTCTTCTTCTTGTCTTCCATCTTCTGTGGTGGTGTTGTCACTTGGGGATTGGTTTGTGGTGAAGGTGCACTTGTCAATAAGGGTGAAAGGTATTGAGAATAAAAGGTAAATATAATGTACATAGTTTTTGTTATAAAAGGACACGACCACCCAGGGGTGGTCAGAGTGCCCTTGGCTGCCTTGCTGGTCAGACCCTGGCTGGCAGAGAGGAAAATCTCTGTGAGATAAAAATGAATAGACATTCTGAAGAGCGAAGCATTGAAGAGTCCAGACTCGTCCTTTGATCCGCGGCTGCCCTGAACCATCCTGTGTGTGCCCGAGCAGAGACAACAGCCAGATCGGGCACCAGCACGAGGCTTTCCCACCCCAGGGACTGCCCAGCCCCAGCCCTGTCACTGCACTGTCCCAGGGGTGCTCAGGGTGGGGGTGTTGGGGTGGCTGGGCAGGGACAGGGGTTGGACTCTCTGATCCCTTCCCACTCAGGATCTCCAGGATTCCATGAAGGGACCTTGGCTGGATTTCAACCTGTGACTTTCCAGTTAATCTGGACCCAAATTTCTGTGCTTTGGGGATTAGAGGGAAACTGCTCCTTCTTGTGTGGACAGTTTTTTACTGAGACAGTCAATGGGAAAAAGAGATGTGAGAAAGTACATCTGAGAAAGCAACAGCTGCCTAATTCAAGGACATGGTTTCTTTGAGCAAGAAGTTGTTTAATAAATTATGTGATAACAGGAGGTAAAAAAGAAGCCACAAACATCTTGAGAAAGGTGGGACTGACTTTTTATAGCTGACCAATAGTGAGCTCTAGTTTTGCAATATGCATGAGCCTTATTACTGTGATTATAAAAGTGTGCCTGTTAATCCATAAATTTGAGATTTGTCAGTCATCATTGGATGAGCAATGTCTCCTGTCTACCTTGTCACCTTTGTCCCACACAGGGACATGGAAATAAAGGACAAAAATGGGAAAGGAAATTCCTCCAGTTCCCTTGGGCACAGCAGAAGTTGTGCCATGAGATGGAAACCCCAGATTGCACCTCCTGTCCTGCTGCTGCCTTGTCCCAGCCACAACATCCAGGGACAAACCCCACATTGCTGGGGCAGGATGGCTCCAGGCAGCTCCCAACAGGCACCAGATGCCCTCTGAGGGGTGCCCAGAAGTTGTTCTTGATCAAACCCCAAAATGCTGACACAGGTATGAGATCTGTTCTGCAGAGCCAGCCCATGTCCATCCCACTGTGGCTGTCAGATCCTTCCCAGCCCTTTTCCACACTGAGTTTTTCCTCCTGTTATTCCCACTGCTCTGCCTACTTCATCCTATTTATAGAGTGCCTTTCATTGGAGTCTCCAGGCTTTTAACCTTTATTCTTGGAATATTATTCACTTCTTGGACCTGCCACGGAGCAATTACTCACCCAGGCTCCTCCCCAGCCTGAGTTTAAAAGGAATTCCCACGGGGCAGCTCAGGGTGTTGAGCTCCCCACAGCCAGGATCCCAGTTCTTCCCTGTGCCAGGGCCTGTCCCAGCATGTCCCAGGTCCCCAGCCTGGCTCTGCTGCTCATTCACCTGCAGAGAGGCTTTGATGCTTCTCTGGTGAGCTCATTCACCTCCCAGTGCAGGAGCAAAACACTCCCAGGGGGATTCTGGCTCTGCTTTCTCCAAGTTTCTTCCTCATTCTCCAGGTTTCTTCCTCATTCTCTTCTGTCTTGGTTTGAACAGACAGGTGTGTGCTAAGGAAGGCAGGAGCTTCCCCTGAAATGGAAAATGCAAACCCCCTCCTTCCAAATTATTATAATTTTGAAATTAAGGGGCTCAGAGGGAAAGATATAGGAATAGGAATAACAGTTCTTTATTAGGAAAAATAAAAATACAAATGCAATAGTATAAACAAAATAACCGACTGACAGAGTCAGAGCTGGAGCTGACACCCTGGGACCTGGTGTCTGTGCTAAGGAAGGCAGGAACCTCCCCTGAAATGAAAAATTAATTATTATCCCCCCCTGAATTATTATAATTTTGAAATTAAGTGGCTCACAGGGAAAGATATGGGAATAGGAAAAACAGTTCTTTACTAGGAAAAATAAAAACACAAATGCAATAGTATAAACAAAATAACCTACTGAGAGAGTCAGAGCTGGAGCTGACACCCTGGGACCTGGAGTCTGGGTTTGAACAGACAAGTGTGTGCTAAGGAAGGCAGGAACCTCCCCTGAAATGAAAAATGAATTATTATCCCCCCCTGAATTATTATAATTTTGAAATTAAGGGGCTCAGAAGGAAAGATATGGGAATAGGAATAACAGTTCTTTACTAGGAAAAATAAAAATACAAATGCAATAGTATAAACAAAATAACCTACTGAGAGAGTCAGAATAGGAGATGGCACCCTGGGACCTGGAGTCTGGGTTTGAACAGACAGCTGTGTGCTAAGGAAGGCAGGAGCCTTCCTTGAAATGGAAAATGTAAACCCTCTCCCTCTGAATTATTATAATTTTGAAATTAAGTGGCTCTCAGGCAAAGATATGGGAGCAGGAATAACAGTTCTTTACTAGGAAAATTGAAAATACAGATGTAATAGTATAAACAAAATAACCTACTGCCAGAATCAGAATAGACCTGACACCTTGTGTCTGCACCTGCAGCCCTGGGACCTGGTGTCTGGGTCTGAACAGACAGGTGTGTGCTAAGGAAGGCAGCAGCCTCCCCTGAAATGAAAAATGAATTATTATCCCCCTCTGAATTATTATAATTTTGAAATTAGAAGGCTTTTAGGCAAAGATATGGGAATAGGAATAATGGTTCTTTACTTGGAAAGCTGAAAATACGAATATGACAGTACACACAGAATAACCCACGGCCAGAGTCAGAGCAGTCCCTGTCCCCTGTGTGCCAGGGGGGTGTCCCAGCCCCATCCCAGGGGGGCTCAGCCCTCCTGCAGTGCCAGCTGTGCTTCTGCTGGAGCAGGGATCCTGCACAAGGGGGGAGTTTTCCTCTGCAGCTCCAGGGCTGCTGCAGATGGGCCTGGGCTCCCTCTGGCAGTGCAGGGCAGCAGAAAGCTGCTCCTCTGGCAATGCAGGGGGCAAAGGCTGCTGGGGTGTCCCAAAGCTCAGGTTGGATCCAGGTAGGAATGCTTGGCTCCTGCCCTGGGCACAGCATCTCCCCATGGGATGGGGGAATTGGATCAGCCCTGCAGGGACACTCAGTGGCCATGGACAGCAGAGATCTCCTGGAGGGAGGGTTGGCTGTGGGAGAGAGAAAGAAAAAACTGCCCAAGAACAGCAGAGAACTGCCCCAGCTCTGACAGACAGTAAATACCATACACACCCCCACCAACATCTTCCAACCTAAGACATCTCCTCATCACCAGCTGGGCCAGCACTGTGTCTGTCTGGGAGTGTTCTAAAAATGTGTGGATGTGGCTTTTGGGGACATGGCTCAGTGATGGCCATGGTGGTGGCCTGATGGTTGAACTTAATCTTAAAAATCTTCTCTCACCTTAATGACTCCATGGTCCTCTGGTCCTGGTCACTGTGGGACAGGAGATCCCAACAATCTGCAAACCAGATCCAATCTGGGGGGGTTTTGCCCCCAGCTGGATTTGGATTTTGTCCCAGCCATCTGGGGATGGCTTCTGTGAGTACGAAAATGGGGAATTGCCCCTTTCCCCTCAGAATTCCTGCAGCACCTTCCTGGCCTTGTGGAGGGTGGGAGTAAGCAGCAGGCTCTTGGGGATGGGTGGTGTTTGGGTTCCACCAACACCACAAGGGGCTGGTGGGGATGGAGAGGTCCCATGTCCCACTACTCTGCAGGGCAGAGAGGGGTGGAGAGGAGGTGACTCCTCCTCTCCTCTCCTCTCCTCTCCTCTCCTCTCCTCTCCTCTCCTCTCCTCTCCTCTCCTCTCCTCTCCGACGAGGTAGACGGGATACTTGCTCACTCTCTGATGACCGACAAGTCTCAGATTTATTGATGAACAGAAACACTTTTATAATCACAGTAATAAGACTCATACATATTGCAAAACTAGAGCTCACTATTGGTCAGCTATAAAGAGTCAGTCCCACCTTTCTCAAGATGTTTGTGGCTTCTTTTTTACCTCCTGTTATCACATAATTTATTAAACAACTTCTTGCTCAAAGAAACCATGGCCTTGAATCAGGCAGCTGTTGCTTTCTCAGATGTACTTTCTCACATCAGTTTTTCCCATCGACTGTCTCAGTATAAAACTGTCCACACCTCTCCTCTCCTCTCCTCTCCTCTCCTCTCCTCTCCTCTCCTCTCCTCTCCTCTCCTCTCCTCTCCTCTCCTCTCCTCTCCTCTCCTCTCCTCTCCTCTCCTCTCCTCTCCTCTCCTCTCCTCTCCTCTCTTTTTCTGTTGAAATCCTTGCATATCCAGACCAGGACAGCACCTGCTGCACTGCAGGGACCTGAGGCTGGCTCAGGGAATGTGTCCTGCAGGATCTGGCTCCTCCCTGAGCCTGGCAGATGTGGTGTTTGGATTTGGGAGAGACTCCTGCAGCATTTCCTATGGAAAAACCTCCTCATGGATTTCAGTGTCTCATCTGGGGCCTGGCTTGGGGCTCAAGGGGGGAATTCTTTCAGGTTGTGGTGGATATTTCAGTGAAACAGTCAAAGAAAACAGAAGGATTCTGCTGGTTTTGGTTTGGTTCCCCCCAGCTGAGGCAGGCAGGTGGGGAGAGGAGGAGGGAATGGGGAAAATGTGGGTAGTGGTGCCTAAACCCTGCTCCTGGAGCTGAGTTGGAGACTTAATGTCCCTCAATGTCCCTAAATGTCCCTTCACTGGGGCCCAGAGGCACCACTCGAGGGCAGCTGAGCCAAAGTGGGGCTGGGAGAGGACACAGAGCTCCTGCCATGGCCCTGCCAAACCCCTCCAACTGCTCTGCCCCCGTTTCCCTCCCAGGGTGGAGCCTAGAGCTGCATCCAGGTCCTTGCTCCTGTCCTTGGGATCTACAAAGTTGTGGAGTCTTCAGTGGTCACTTGAGGAGTCCCAAGGCAGGAGATCACAGAAACCAAAATAGTTTGGGCTGGAAGGGACCTTAAACCCCATCCAGTGCCACCCCTGCCATGGCAGGGACACCTCCCACTGTCCCAGGTGCTCCCAGCCCTGTCCAGCCTGGCCTTGGGCACTGCCAGGGATCCAGGGGCACCCACCCTGTGCCAGGGCCTGCCCACCCTCACAGGGAACAATTCCTGATTGCCAATCTCCCATCCAGCCCTGCCCTGTGGCAGTGGGAGCCATTCCCTGTGTCCTGTCCCTGCAGGCCTTGTCCCCAGTCCCTGTGCAGCTCTCCTGGAGCCCCTTCAGGCCCTGCCAGGGGCTCTGAGGTGTCCCTGGAGCCTTCTCTTGTCCAGGTGAGCACCCCCAGCTCTCCAGCCTGGCTCCCCAGGGATGTGAGGGTGCTCTCAGGGACAGGTCCTGGCTGGCAGGGACACTGAGCACCTTTCTGCTGGGAATGCCTGGGCAGCAGCAGCTCCTCTCCTGCTCTTCTGCCCACTCCCACACCCGTGTTGTTGCCACGTTTTAATAATTCCATCATCACTTTCAGGATTGTTACCACCAGAGCCTGCAGGCTCCTGCCTCAGCTCCCGGGCAGGCTGCCCTTCCCTGCATGTCTCTGCACCTTCCTGCCCCATCCTGGGGCACATTTCATTCCTTTGTGCCTTTTTGCCAACAAATACCAGACTGGTGTCGTATCTGATCATGGGAACCACTTCAGTCTGTGTTGAACCCTGTGATCCAAGGTGTGAGCACAGCCCTGCCCAAAGTGCAGCACAGGCTGTGTGGGCAGCAGGGAGAAGAGAAGGCTCAGTCCTCACATCTCCATGTGGTGTTGGTGAGAACACAGCCCAAAATCCAGGGCAGTGCTCCAGGCTGGAAGATTCCTGAGCTCAGGAGCTGCCTGGGTGGAGGTGCTGGTCCAAATCCCTTAGGTCACCTTCCCCAGCCAGGTGGGCAGAGCCACTCCAGGTTCATCCCTGGAACCTCTTCTCTGTCACTCAGTGAAAGATTCCACCTGACTTTGTATTAATCACAAGGTGGTGGATGCAGCTTGGCTTTTGTAGGACATTGGCTTTCTCCTGGTGCTGCCAGGGAGGAACAGGGAGGAGGAACAGTCCTAAAGTTGGGCCTTTTTATTGCCTGTAAGCTCTGGGATTGCCTTCTAAATCTCCTGTAACCCCATGGAGAGCTGGGGGTGCTCACCTGGACAAGAGAAGGCTCCAGGGACACCTCAGAGCCCCTGGCAGATCCCAAGCCCTGTGACTTGAAGCCAAGGGATTGGAGCAGTGCCCTTGATTTCAGTGAGAGCAGAAATGGGTTCAGGTGTGTTCAGTCCTTGGGGAAGCAGGGCTGGAAGCAGGAATTGGGGACTGAAATAATCTGCTTTGCTTCTGTGCTGGGAGAGCTGGGGGTGCTCAGCTGGACAGGAGAAGGCTCCAGGGACACCTCAGAGCCCCTGGCAGGGCCTGAAGGGGCTCCAGGAGAGCTGCACAGGGACTGGGGACAAGGCCTGGAGGGACAGGACACAGGGAATGGCTCCCACTGCCAGAGGGCAGGGCTGGATGGGAGATTGGCAATCAGGAATTGTTCCCTGTGAGGGTGGGCAGGCCCTGGCACAGGGTGCCCAGAGCAGCTGTGGCCGCCCCTGGATCCCTGGCAGTGCCCAAGGCCAGGCTGGGCAGGGCTGGGAGCAGCCTGGGACAGTGGGAGGTGTCCCTGCCATGGCAGGGGTGGCACTGGGTGGGCTCTGAGGTCCATCCCAACCCAAACTCTGCCTCCCTGACTCAGTGGAGCTGCCTTGGATGTGTCCAGCACCAATCCAGCCCCCGGAGCCCAGCCCTGGCTGCTGTGGGTGTGAGGGGTGACCATGACATCAGGCACAGCCACATCCCTGCCCTCAGTGCCACACGGATGGGCCCTGCCCAGCTGTCCCAAGGGCTTTGTGCTTGTGCTCCAGGCTGGAGGAGACATTTCACTGCTTGGCTGCTGCTCCAGCCCAAACCAGGCTGTCCCTGGTGTGGTGGAGCTGGGTCCAGGCTGGTGGCAATCCAGGATCCAGGGTTGAACCTCTGTCCATCTCTCCCTTCCCTTCCAGTCACTCCCTGGCTTTCCTGCAGGTTGGTGATGCCTTGAGGAGGCTCAAGATTTATTTTACAAATCTTATTATTTGAGCAGGATGTGTCTTAGGAACAAATATCCAGCAAGGACATATTGGGGAAGAACTGGGAAACATTAAAGATCCTGAGCTTTGATGTCTCCTCATTGCACTGGACAAAGCCTGGTCTGCAAGGGTGGTGAGCAAAAATGAGAGAAAATGACTCATTAAGAGTGTGGCTTTGGAAAGGGAGTTTCCTGCAGTTTGGAGTCCTTGCTGGTTTGGTTCTTGCTTGTTCCCATTACATAATATATTGCATTTGGCATTGCTGTGTGAAAGCAGGGAGAGGGAAAGCTGGAGCAGAAGGGGCTTCACTCAAAAACCTCATCCCCAGGTCCCAGCCCTTCCTGTCCTGCTATAAATCAGAGGAGTTGGCTACAATTTTGGAGAGTTAAAGTCATCATCAAAGTTTCCAGACCTCAGAGAGATGACAAAGCCCCTCCATGGGGACCCCAGCAAGTGCCTTGGAGGGACAAAGAGCCCCAGAGCACAGGCCTGGCCTGGCAGGGGGATAAGGAAGGAACCCAAACCCCTCCAGCCTTCCTAGAGTGTCCCAAAGGAACTGAGAAATCCATGGTGGGAGGCAGGGAGGGGAGAGCAGAGGGGCCTGGCAGGGTGAAACCTCTGCCCCTGGTGTCTGGAGGCTGCTGAGTTTTAATTTGGGAATTTCTGGTGAAAATGGGGAACAGGGTGGGAGGCACAGAGAAACTGGGAAACCCCAGCTGAGGTCTGGAGGTGGGTAGGAAGTTCCTGCTATTTCTGCTGTCCCTGCAGGACTCTGTGCTGTACTTTGTGGTGCATTTTGTACTTTTATGACCCTTTTAAAACCTGAAACATCTGCCTGGAACATCTCCTCCCTCCCCATGTCCCACAGCCCAGCTGCCAAGTCTGGGAGCATCCCCACAGCACAGGGATGTTTTTCTGGACATGGATTTGTTGCTTCAGAACTGCTCAGCCCTGTGGGGCCAGCCTGGAGCCCTGGGAAAGGTGTTAAATCCACCAGGAGCTGCTCTCCAGTGGGTGCCATCATCCCAAAGAGGCTGGGATGATGAAGTTATTCCTACAGGAGGCAGAGCCCTCTGGTTCCTGGTGCCCTGGGCTGTTTGCAGGTGTGTTCAGAGCAGAGGGAAGCAGCTCCTTCACTGGGAATGATTTGGGATCTGCAGCCCCCAGTGCCAGAACCTGTCTGGGTAAATGCACCAATGCTCCATCCATCAGGAAAGCCAAAAAAGGGGAGGATGTGTGGTCATTGGGATGATAAATATTGCCAGGCTGTTCCACCCAAAGCCTCACTTGCCCTAAATCTCCCTTTGCCTCAGTTTCCCCTGGCATGGCTGTTCCAGACTGAGTGTGCCACAGCCCCAGCCCTTGGTGGGACAAATGTCATGGCCACTTTCCCAATCCCAAATGGCACTTCCAGGGATAATTCCTTGGAGTTGAATCACACCTCCTGTTCTCCTGGCAGTGACAAACTGCAAATCTTTAAGGAGAACAGTGATCAGCCCTGAGTGGTGCTGAGCTGTGAGAAAAGGGATCATGGAACAATTACAGAAAGGAGCTGAGACTAAAAGTAGGATTTAACAGGATCTGGATCTTCTGTCCCCCTAACCTGAATGAGCTCCTGCTGCCAGGGAAAAGGAGCAAAACCTCTGAGATTTGTGAATTGGAGTTTTTAGGGCACACGTGGATTCCAGGCTGGGCAGAGTGGCTTTAATGTGGAGCTGCCCCAGATAGCTGGGGGTCATTCCTGGGGTGATGGATGAGCCCATGGAAGGCTCTCCCTCCATTGCCACTGTGTGTTCTGCCCTGGCTGGTGGCCTGGGGGTGTCCCTCACCCCTGTGTGGTCCCAGGGACACCCACAAGGTGCAGGAGATCCTGGAGCCACCCCCAGGCAGGATCCTGTGCTGTGCTCAGGCTCAGAGAGCGATGGCACAGCAGGATGTCCCTCTCTGCTGCCTCTGTGCTCTTCAGACAGCCCTGCCAAGCTCATTTCAGCCAACAGCACATCCACAGCTCCTGATGATCCACAGATCCCCTGGAGGGATGGATGGATGGATGGATGGATGGATGGATGGATGGATGGATGGATGGATGGATGGATGATGGATGGATGGATGGATGGATGGATGGATGGATGGATGATGGATGGATGGATGGATGGATGGATGGATGGATGATGGATGGATGGATGGATGATGGATGGATGGATGGATGGATGGATGGATGGATGGATGATGGATGATGGATGGATGATGGATGGATGGATGATGGATGGATGGATGGATGGATGGATGGATGGATGGATGGATGGATGGATGATGGATGGATGGATGATGGATGGATGGATCGATGGATGGATGGATGATGGATGGATGATGGATGGATGGATGGATGGATGATGGATGGATGGATGATGGATGGATGGATGGATGGATGGATGGATGGATGGATGGATGGATGGATGATGGATGATGGATGGATGGATGGATGGATGGATGGATGGATGATGGATGATGGATGGATGGATGATGGATGGTTGGATGATGGATGGATGGATGGTGGATGGATGATGGATGGATGATGGATGGATGGATGGATGGATGGATGGATGGATGGATGATGGATGGATGGATGGATGATGGATGGATGGATGGATGGATGGATGGATGGATGGATGATGGATGGATGGATGGATGATGGATGGATGGATGGATGGATGGATGGATGGATGATGGATGGATGATGGATGGATGGATGGATGGATGATGGATGGATGGATGGATGGATGGATGGATGATGGATGGATGGATGGATGGATGGATGGATGGATGATGGATGGATGATGGATGGATGGATGGATGGATGGATGGATGGATGGATGATGGATGGATGATGGATGGATGATGGATGGATGGATGGATGGATGGATGGATGATGGATGGATGATGGATGGATGGATGGATGGATGGATGGATGATGGATGGATGGATGGATGGATGGATGGATGGATGGATGATGGATGGATGGATGGATGGATGGATGGATGGATGATGGATGGATGATGGATGGATGATGGATGGATGGATGGATGGATGATGGATGGATGGATGGATGGATGGATGATGGATGGATGGATGGATGGGTGGATGGATGATGGATGATGGATGGATGGATGGATGGATGGATGGATGATGGATGGATGGATGGATGGATGGACATGGATGGATGGATGGATGGATGGATGGATGGATGGATGGATGGATGGACATGGATGGATGGATGGATGGATGGATGGATGATGGATGGATGGACAGGGATGGATGATGGATGGGTGGATGATGGATGGATGATGGATGGATGGATGGATGATGGATGGATGGATGGATGGATGAGGGATGGAGGATGGATGGATGATGGATGGATGGATGGATGGATGGATGGATGGATGATGGATGGGTGGAGGGGTGGATGATGGATGGATGGATGGATGGATGGATGATGGATGGATGGATGGATGGATGGATGATGGATGGATGGATGATGGATGGATGGATGATGGATGGATCCACCTTTGGTCTGGGAAGCCAGAGGTGACATGGGAGAGCTTTTCTAAAGGATGTGATCTCTTTTTCCATGCTCAGCTGGAGGAATGTGTTAAACTGCAGCATCTGCTCCCAAAACCCTGTGGTGGGGTGTCCTCCCTTCCTGGGCCCCTTCCCCTTAAACAAAGAGCCATCATTTTTCTGGCTTGCATTCCCTGCAGACTAAAAGGGTAAAAGGAAGAAGATCCTCCAAGATCCCATAATCCCACACTCATTTAGGTTGGAAAACACCTCTGAGACCATTGAGTCCAAGCTGTGCCATATCCCCACCTTGTCACCAGCCCAGAGCACTGAGTGCCACATCCAGTTGTTCTTTGGTGACTCTGTCACCTCCCTGGACCCCTTCCAATGCCAGACCACCCTTTCCATGAAGAAATTCCTCCTGATGTCCAGCCTGAACCTCTCCTGGAGCAGTTTGAGGCCATTTCCTCTTGTCCCATCGATGCTCTGAGCTGTGGTTCATTAAACCAAGGAGATACCAGTGAGCTCCCATCTTCCCTCACCAGTTTCAAACCCAGGAGAGGAGACAGAAGATCCCCTTGGCTGTGTTTTCCAGCTGAACCAAATCCCTGAAGCCACGAGGAAGGGTCCCGGTCTGAGTTGTTGACCAGAACAGCATCAGAAGCTTTGCAGGCCCATGATGTGCAGTCAGCCCTCCTGGAGCCTGCCCAGGAATCAGCTGTGGGAATCAGCTCATGCAGAGGATGCTCCATCTCCTGCTGGCTCCCCCCAGCCCTGCTGCAACACCTGGGGATGTGGAGCCACAGGAACATCCAGCACCCAAACTGCTCCAGGCCTCCCACCATCCACACCCCTGCAAGGAGAGGGCTCAGCTTGGCAGATCCGAAATCTCCGTGCTGACAGATGGGATGTGACAGGAGCAGCACAGCTGGCAGACAGGAGACATTCCTTCCCTTCCTGAAACCTCCCAAGTGCTCCTCACTAATGCCAGTGCTCAGGAGGCTCTGTGGCTCCTGCAGGAATCATCTCCCAGGTGGATTTGGTTCCTCAGGGGAAGGAGGCAGCAGCTGTCAGCACAGCCATTGCACAACCCCCCAGCTGGAGCTGCTGGATCCAGCTGAAAGAGGAAATTTGGGTCAGTGGAATGTTGCTGTCAGCACTGGGCTGTGCCCAGGTTGCCATGGGGACACCTTTGGGGTTTGGGTCGTGCAGGGAATCAAGGTGCTCTTTCACCCCATTTCCTGGAGAATTTTGGTGTTTCTGTGATCCTCTCCTCCACCAGCCCTGCTCTGAATGCATCCCCAACCACATCTGAGGGGAGGGTGGAGAGCTGGGAGACACCAAGCTCCTCCAACAAGCCCAGACAGCACTGCTGAGCCCCACGTGCATCTCCAGCAGGGCTTTGGTGCCTGCAGAGGGGGTCCTGCCCTGGGCACCCTCACACCTGTGGCCCCCAAGGGACAATGCCAGCGTGGGGGTGACACAGCTGGAGCTGGGCATTGCCTGCAGAGCTGTGCTGTGCCCAGGGCTCTTGGCTTGGCAGACAACATCCAAATTCCCATCTCTAAAGTCAGGCCAAGAGCCCAGCCCTGCCCAGGTTAGAGGGTAAAGGCTCTAAAGGCTGGGAAGTGTTTCGGAGTCCCAAGCCTTGGGAACATGGTCAGGCAGGTTCTGGTGGAGCCAGGGATGAAATCCAAGGGGAAAAAACCTGCAGCCAGCCTGGTGAGCAGTGGGATGGAGCCACCTGAGCAGCCAGCTGGAGCATCTGCCACCCCTCACACCTGCGGCAGCAGGGGACAGAGTCAGGCAGGGGCTGGGGGCTCTGCAGGGAGAGGGAATTGTGAGAACTGAGAGAAGATCCATCCCCAGAACCAACCTGTGCCAAAAATACTCAGTGACTAATTTGATGCCTTTCTGATTGCCTTTTAAGTGTGAGTTATTAAAAACGGGGAGAAGGGAGACGATGTCCTGGTGGGAGGAGAAGTGAGCGTTGCCATGGCAGTGAGGGGATGCTGCAGCACAGCCCGACCACAATTCATGAGGACAGAGGCCAGGGGACAGCCAGGGGACAGCCAGGGAAGCGGGGCTGTGCCGTCCAGCCCGATCCAAAGTCCCTCTTTGGCCTCTGCACTGCCCTCCCTGCTCCCCCACCTGGCTCTCTGCTCCTGCTCTCCCAGCCGGATCGGGTTTCCCCCTCCCCGAGCTCACCCCGTCCCAGAGACGCTTTTATCAGGCTCAGGGCACGGAAGAAGCCGGGATTTGGTGGGGGGTTCAAGAGATTAGGAAGGAATTTGCCTCCGGGAATCTCTTTCCTCCATCTGCCCGGGATAAATCGTGCGATGGAGGTGGAGGCTTTGCAGCTCCACGGGGAACTGCTCCCAGCTCCACGTGTGGAGGCAGAGACGCTGCGGGAAGGGGGTGTTGAAAGGTCCTGGGGAGGCTGAGGAGAGCTCTCGATCTCGGCTCCATGTAAGGGTGAAGTGGGAGGGTGCTGTGCCGGTGCCGGTTCAGCCCCTGGCATCTTTCCTGGAAGGAGCAGCTCAGCCACGGGAGGCAGGAGCAGGGAACAAACCTGGGGGCAGCATGAGAAATGTGATTATCTGGGAGGAAAGGGGATTTTATTTGGCCTGTTGATGATTTTCTTCTTTCATCACCTCTCTATAAAGCAAATGCCGTGCCAGTGAACAGTTCTGAGTCTGCTGGAATGGGAATACAAACGGGAAAAATCTCCCGAGGGTGTGCCCAGCACTCTGGCTGCCCTGGGGGCTGTGTGCAGCCCCATCCTCCCTCCATCCCTCCGGCTTCCACGGCACATTGTTCTCCCTCCGTGTGCTCAGTCCTGTCCCTGCCAGAGGGAGCAAATCCCTGCCCTGGGGAGCAGAGGCTGCTCCTGAGCCCCCCAAAGCAGGACCAGGATCCAGCCTCACCTGGGCAAGGCAGTGCCTGGTTTATTCCTCCTGGTTTATTCCTCCTTTAGATCGTGCTGAAGAAAAACGTTAATACTGCAGGTGGGAAATGTTACAATTTCGGGGACTTGGGGGTTTTTGAGCCTGAAGCCTCTGTATAACAGCAATGTCCTCAAAGTGGGATGTGCCAGGCTGCTCCCCGGCTCAGGAGCTCCTGCCTGGGGCTGTTCCTGCCCGTGCTGAGCTGGAGCTTGGGATAACCCCCACAGGCAGGGCCAGAGCCCCAGGGTGTTTTGCTGCTCCCAGATGGGATTCTTCATCTCCTCCCTGTGGGTGGAATGGGACATCCCCGTTCCCACCTGCCCAGGAGGTGCCTGTGGCTGTGACAGAGCTCCTGGGGACAGGAACGGGGACATCAGAGGGGTGGGAGGGCAATGGACCTCAGCAAACACTGCAAAAAGGGATTTTCACTGGAGTTGTCTGAGCACTGCTGCCCCCAGGGGGATTTCTCATTCTCCCTCCTCACTTGTGCCTGGCTCCACTTCTGTACAACCAGCACCCACATCCATGATCCATCCATCCATCATCCATCATCCATCATCCCTCCATCCATCCATCCATCATCCATCCATCCATCATCCATCCATCCATCCATCCATCCATCATCCATCATCCATCCATCCATCCATCCATCCATCATCCATCCATCATCCATCCATCCATCCATCCATCCATCCATCCATCCATCCATCATCCCTCCATAATCCATCCATCATCCATCCATCCATCCATCATCTATCCATCCATCCATCCATCCATCATCCATCCATCCATCCATCATCCATCCATCATCCATCATCCATCCATCCATCATCCATCCATCCATCATCCATCATCCATCCATCCATCCATCATCCATCCATCATCCCTCCATAATCCATCCATCATCCATCCATCCATCCATCATCCATCCATCCATCCATCCATCATCCATCCATCCATCCATCATCCCTCCATAATCCATCCATCATCCATCATCCATCCCTCCCTCCCTCCCTCCCTCCCTCCATCCATCCATCCATTCATCCATCCCTCCATCCATCCATCATCCATCCATCATCCATCCATCCATCCATCATCCATCCATTCATCCATCCCTCCATCCATCCATCATCCATCCATCATCCATCCATCCATCCATCATCCATCCATCCATCCATCATCCATCCATCCATCATCCATCATCCATCATCCATCCATCCCTCCATCCATCCATCCCTCCCTCCCTCCCACACCTGGCTCACACACCCGGGGCCGGGCCCTGTCCCCTCCCCGTGCTCCCGGCAGTGTCACAGAGGCACAAACCCCTCTCAGGTGCCCCGGGAGCCTCAGCCCGTGCCCGGGGCAGCCGCTGCGCTCGGGGCCGTGGCTGCGCTGCCTTTTGTGGCTCTCAGCCCCGGTGATTGGGCGCTATTTTGCTCCGGCTCCCCCCGGCAGCTGTTGCTGTTCTTTACCCGGGAGAGCCGGGGCCGCCCGGGGGCTGCAGCCGAGGAGGAGGCGGCGCCGACCCCAGGTAGGGATTTCTGGGGCTTTTTAAACCCTGCTGTGGGGCAGCCCCCGGGCAACCCTGGCACACCCGGGGCTGTGCGGGAATGAACCCCACGGGGCTCATCCCCGGCCGGGGCTGACAGCGACACGGGGCAGGCGAGGGGATATTTTTGGAAGTTTCTTTGACGTGAGTCAGCGGTGAAGGCGACCTCGGGAGCCGTGCAGGAGAAATCCCAGCGGCAGCAGAGCCGAGCTGATTATTTGTTAAGTGCCTGCGATTTTCAGCCTTTACGGGAGGATCTGGAGTGCGGGGCGAGGGATGGGCGGGGGAGAGGGAGGGAGGGAGGGAGGGAGGGAGGGAGGGAGGGAGGGAGGGATGGATGGATGGATGGATGGATGGATGGATGGATGGATGGGAGAGCTCCTGAGCAGGAGCACTGCGAGCAAGGACTTGGGGGCTGTGGGTGACCAGCCCTGCCAGGGGCAAAGTGTCCCTGGCATTGGTGACCATCTCTGGCACTGTGGCCATCTGTGGCACTGTGGCTACCCCTGGCATTGACAGCCACCCCTGGCACTGTGGCCATCCCTGGAACTGATGGCCTCATGTGGCACTGTGGCCATCCCCAGCATTGGTGGTCACCCCCGGCATTGACAGCCACCCCTGGCACTGTGGCCACCCCTGGCATTGACAGCCACCCCTGGCACTGTGGTCACCCCTGGCATTGACAGCCACCCCTGGCACTGTGGCCTCCCTGGCAGTGGCTGTGCCAGGATCACCAGCCCAGGACAGCGGTTCCTGCAGGTGACACAGCCCATCCTGCCCGGGGACAAGGACCCTCCGTGGGCTGTGGAGTCCCAGAGTGCATCCACCCCCTGCCAGGGCACAGGGCCCCATCTCCTGCCAGAGGGGACAGAGCTGGACACGGATCTGGTCAGCTCTGGGGCCGAGTTCATGCCTTTGGGGCACATGGCAGGGAAGGACACCTGCCTGCCCTGGCTCTGGGGCTGCTTGGGCTCCTCCATCAGGGTGAAACCCAAGGGGTGGGGACGTGGAAAGAGCCTGGATGCCTCTGTGACAGGGCACTGGGCTCAGCTGAGGATTGGGGTGTGCTGTGGGCACAGTGGTTGATCCCCTCAGTTTAGTGAGGGTCCCTCAAGGTGACATTGTCCTGTGTGGTGTTGGATAAAGACTTGGGATGTCCTGGGGCCACCTAAGGGCTGTCCAGGTGGGCAGGGAGAGCTCAGAGGTGGCCAGGGAAGGACAGGAGAGGTTCCTTGGCACTGGTGAGGTGTGTGAGACTCTGCAGGACACAACCCAGCCTGGTAGAGATGGTTCTTTGTGGTGGTGTCACTTCACAGGGTGACCTTGGGCACTGAGGGACACCTGTGTGACACCTGTGTGACACCTGTGTGACACCAGCCCCATGGGAGCATGGATCATGACCAGGCAGAAAGGAACAGAGGCTCAGACCCTCCTCCACCTTCCTGGTGCTCATCTGTGCCCAAAACCAGGGTGAATGATTGAGGAACTCAAAACCAGGGCAAGCACAGGATGGGAAAACACTTTGGGGAAAAGTTCTCCACCTTTGTGCTTCCCCTGGGTCTGGAGCCCCCCAGGCACCACCAGAGTCCTGGGGCAGCTCTGTCCCTTCCCAGCAGAGAAAGGACCAGACTTGCAGCACTTAAACAAAAACCAAAGACTCTTTTTATTTCCTCTTGAAAGCAAAGACCTTGCAGATCATGGCCAAAAGGTTTCCTCATATTTATCTGTTCTGCTTCCAGCACTGAGTGTAGGTTCCATCCTGGCTATTGGTCTCTTTTTCTCAGTGTTCCACAGGGGGGAAATCAACTAAATCTGGCTCAGAGGGGGCAAAAACTCTTCCTTCTGGGGAGGATGTGGCACCTGAGGCACTGGAGTGGGAGATGCCAAGAGGGCTGGGGCCAGTGGTGCTGGGACCTTGTGGTGCCTTCCCAGCCCTGCAGCTCTCCCAGGGCAGAGAAACCCCCAGGACCCCCTCCCCAGCCCTGCCTGGTGTCAGAGCCCTGGGGACCCTCAGATTGCTGCCACTTCCCAGCTGGGAAAAGCCCTGAGAGCCCTCCCTGAGCTCCTTAAGCTCCTTTTGGAGCTGGGCCCTCTCCTGCTGCCAGGCCCTGCCCTCCAGTGCCCAGCCTTGTGTTTTTGGGGTGTCTGAGCACAGCCTGGGCTGTTGGTGTGCCTTGGCAGGGAGGTCACTGTCCCTTTGGCTGCCACTCCCCTGGGATATGCAGGCTGGTGACCTTTTGGGGCTCAGAGTCCCAGAGCTCCCCTTGCACCCCTCAGTTCCTGGGGTTATTTTTTGCCTGACGTGGGACACCCCTGTCCATCCATGGGTGACACCAACGGGGGAATCATGGCCAGGTGTCCCCTCTGTGCAGGCTGGGGGTGTCCCCGAGGGGTCCTCACCCCCCTCAGCCCCTGGTGATTCCCACCTGCCCAGGTTTGTCCCCGAGGAGCTGAGCTGTGCCTGTCTGTGACAGATGGCAGCGCCCCGGTGAGCAGCGCCAGCCACGGGACAGCGCAGAGCCCATGTGAGTGCCCGGGGCAGGGAGGGGTCTGGGGGGGGTTCCTGTGCCAGGGGAGGGCAGGGGGCCCTGGGGGCATCCCTGAGCCAGAGCAGGGGGTGTCTGGGGGGGATTCCTGTGCCAGGGATGGATCCCTGTGCCAGGAGAGGGGGTGTCTGGGGAGATCCCTGTCCCTGGGAAGGGCAGGGGGTGGCAGGGATGGATCCCTGTGCCAGGGATGAATCCCTGTGCCTGGGGAGGGGGTGTCTGGGGAGATCCCTGTGCCTGGGAAGGGCAGGGGGTGCCTGTGAGGATCCTTGTGCCTAGGAAGGGCAGGGGGTGGCAGGGATGGATCCCTGTGCCAGGGATGAATCCCTGTGCCTGGGAAGGGGTGTCTGGGCAGATCCCTGTGCTGGGGCAGGGGATGGGTGGGATGGATCCCTGTGCCTGGGAAGGGCAGGGGGTGCCAGGAATGGATCCCTGTGCCAAGGGAGGGAAGGGGTGCCTGGGGAGGATCCCTATGCCAGGGGACGGGGTGCCAGGGATGGATCCCTGCGCCAGGGGAGGGGTTGCCTAGGGGGATCCCTGTTCAGAGCAGGGGGTGCCAGAGATGGATCCCTGTGCCAGGGCAGGGCAGGGGGTTCTGGGGATGGATCTCTGTGCTAGGTTAAGGGGTGCCAGGGATGGATCCCAGTTCAGAGCAGGAGGTGCCATGAATGGATCCTTGTGCCAGGGCTGGGGGTGCCATGAATGGATCCTTGTGCCTGGGATGGATCCCTGTGCCGGGTCAGGGTCGGGGGCCGGGCTGGGGCTGTCCCGCAGTGCCATTCCGCCCGGCAGGGTTGCAGCACGTCCATCCAGGTCCCCCAGCTGTCGCTGTCACTGATCCGTGCCGGTGGGCAGCTCTCCCTGGTGGCACCGACCAACGCCCAGCCCGGGCACCAGAGCCCGCTCAGCACCGAGCCCGGGGCACAGCGCGGCTCCCTCGGCTCCCCGCGCACCGAGCCTGCCCCGGGACCTGCTCCGGCCCCACCCAGCCCCGGGGGGATCCCAAGCACAGCCTGGGGGTCCCGCCAGCCCAGCCATGTGTTAGCCGGGGCTGACTCGTGGCTAAATCCAGCTTAAATAGCATAAAATCCACCCCAGCTTTAAGGCTGTTGAGGTGAACACGCCCCGGGTGCTGCAGGAGCAGGGTTGGTGCCTCTTGCTGGGGCAGGCCCGGGACCCCCAGAGCAGCGGGTCCCTGTCCCTGTCCTTGTCCCATCCCTATCCCTGCCCCTGTCTCTGCCCCTGCTCCTGCCTCTGTGCCTGCCTCTGTCCCGGTTCCCTGCCCCTGTCCCCCTTTCCCTGTCCCTCTCCCTGCCACTATCCCTATCCTTGTCCCTGTGCTGTCCCTGCCCCTGTCCTGTGCTGTCCCTATCCCTGTCCCTGCCCCATCCCTGCCCCTGTCCCATCCCTGCCCCTGTCCCTTTCCCTTTCCCTGCCCCTTTCCCTGCCCCTGTCCCATCCCTGCTCCTGTCCCTGTCCCATCCCTGCTCCTGTCCCTGTCCCATCCCATCCCTGCCCCTGTCCCATGCCTGCTCCTGCCCCTGCTCCATCCCTGTCCCTTTCCCTTTCCCTGCCCCTGTCCCTGTCCCATCCCTGCCCCTGTCCCATCCCTGCCCCTGTCCCTGTCCCCCAGCCACACTCCGTGCCCTCCCCGCAGGGAATAGAGGAGCAGAGCGACTCCGAGCAGGACCGGGGCCGTCCCGAGGCAGAGGCAGAGCCGGACATGCCCGAGCCAGCCCCGCCCGGCGGGGACAGGAAAGCGGCGGAGAAGAAGCAGCGGGCGGAGAAGGTGGGAGCCAAGGGCAGCGCTGCCGGGCCGCCAGGTGGGTGTGTGGGTGTGCTGGGGTGGAAAGACAGGAGTCTGCTAAGGAAGGCAGGAGCATCCCAGAAATGGAGAATGGAAACCCTCCCCACCCCTCCCAATTGCTATAAATTTTAAATTAAGGGGCTCTCAGGCAAAAATATGGGAGCAGGAAATAACAGCTCTTTAAGAGGGAAGAAAATAAAAGGATAAAATAAACAATGCAGTACACTAGAACAACACTGACAGAGTCAGAACCCAGCCTGGCACCCTGTGGGGTGTTGGCAGCAGTCCCATTGGAATTGTGGCTCAGCCCTCCTGCAGTGTCAGGGCTGGTTCTGCTGGAGCAAGGGGGATCCTGTAGAGAAGGATGGATTCTTCCTCTGAAGATCCAGGGGAAGAAGAGGCAGCTGCTGTTCCTCTGGGGAATCCAGTGAGAAGCTGTGCTGGTGTTCCAGAATCTCCAGATTATATCCAGGCAGGAATGCTTGGCTCCTCCCTCTGGGCTCACATCTCCCAGTGGGATGCTGCAGTTCTTATCAGCCATGCAGGGACATTCCAGAGCTGTTATCAGCAGGTGTCCCCCAGAGGGAGGAGTGACTGTGATCACTCAAAGAGAGAGATAAGGCAAACTGCCCACTTGACAAAGGTAATCTGCCATACAGATGGCAATGGAAAACATCTTGCATTGCAATCTTCAACAGTGGGAAAGGCCTTCCCTGCCCCAGAACGGCCACCCTGGCCCAGGTGGCCACTGAGGCACAGTCCCCTGTCCCCGGCCAGCCCTGGAGGCGCTGTCTGGCCATGGAAAGGGGAAATCAGTGACACAGGGATGGAGATGGGGCTCCTCAGCCACCTGCCAACTCCTCCTCCTCCTCTTCCTCCTCCTCTCCATCCTGCCCAGACTTGCTGCTGGAGGAGGAGCACGGGCAGAGCTTTTCCCGGCTTGATCGCCAGGATGCTCTAATGCCACCAAGGCCCAAACCCCTCGGTCTCAGCCCCCGGGACACTCCTGTCCCCACTCCTGCAGTGCAAACACGTGGCAGGAGCAGCTCCTGTCCCTGTCCCTATCTCTGACCCGGTTCCTGCCCCCTGACCCTGTCCCTGCCCCTGTTCCTGGTCCCTGTCCCCCTACCCCTGTTCCTGTCCCTGTTCCTGTCCCTGTTCCTGTCCCTATCCTTGTCCCTGCCCCTGCCCCTGTCCCTATCCTTGTCCCTGCCCCTATCCCTATCCCTATCCCTGTCCCTGTCCCCATGTCCCTGTCCCCTGCTCCTGTTCTTACCCCTGTCCCTGTCCCTGCCCCTGTTCCTTGTCTCTGCCCCTATCCCTGCCCCTATCCCTGTCCCCGTCCCTGTCCCTGTCCCTGTCCCTGTCCCTGCTCCCTGCCCTGAGTGGGCTGTGCAGGAGGACATTAAGAGCTCTTCCCACCCCCCAGCTCCGAGCCCTTTTCCTCCTCCCAGTTCCCCCAGTAACATTTTCCGTGTCCCAGTCCCCAGGAGCCTCCCCGTGCCGAGCAAGGCGGAGCCGCCCAGCCCGGACCCCGCGGAGGAGCCGCTGCTCTGGGAAGGGCTCACTCTCAACAAGTGCATCCTGGTGGCCTCCGTGGTGGCCCTGCTCAGCGTCACCTTCCAGGTGCTCCAAGGTGAGTGGGGAGCCGGGCGGAGCGGGAAGGGGTGGCCAGGCCGTGCTGTCACCCCCTGTCCCCTGCTGTCCCCTCCTGTCTTGCAGCGCCATGCTCCAAGGAGGGACTCGCCCGCGGCCACCAGGAGCCTCCGCCCTCTCCCGTTCCCGGTGAGTCCGACCTTCCATCCCCTCCCCGACCCCCGGGCCCTGCGAGCCCCGGGCTGGGATGTCCCCCCCGAGCAGCCCCAGCTGACCGTGGCCTGTCCCTGTCCCTGTCCCCTCGCAGAGGCTGTGAGCCCCAAGGTGGAGATCCCAGAGGCGGTGACTGCCCAGCCTGCGCCGCCGCCAGAGAGCAGCGCGGTGGAGGAGGAGGATGATGAAGACGGTGACGATGACGATGACAGCGAAGCTGACAGCAACCTGGTAAGGGCCAGGGTGGCACCTGCCGGGGCAGGGAGCAGCTTGTCCCCAGAGAGAGGGGTCTTGGTCCCCTGGGCTGCATCACCAGTTCTGGTCCCCTCTGTCCCCACAGGGAGAACCCTGGATCTTCAAGAAGTGGTTTGGCCGTGCAACACCAGAGGATGAGGACAAGGATGGGGACAAGGATGAAGACAAGGATGAGGACAAGGATGAGGATGAGGGCAAGGATGAGGATGAGGACAAGGACGAAGAACCTGCAGATGTCCCCGAGGTGCCAACAGCTGTGACAGAGGGGAAGAAGAGCCAGGAGAAGCAGGAGAAAAAGATGGAGGAGGAGGAGGAGGAGGAAGAGGAAAAAAAGGAGGAGAAGAAGGAAGAAAAAGAGGAGAATGAGGAGGAGGAGGATGATGAGGAGGAGGAGGAGGAGAAGGAGGAGAAGAAGAAGGAGGAGAAGAAGGAGAAAGGCCGGCAAGGCCGTGCTGTCCATGCGGAGCGGAGCGGCCGGAGGGAGGCACGAGCCAAGGACAGGGACAGACCCGGCCGAGCCCCCCGGGCCCCCCGGGAACCCGAGCAGCAGCCCCAGAGGAAACGGGACCGGGAGAGGAAGGAGAGGAAGGAGAAACGGCGGGAGCGGGACGAGCCCAGGAGGGAGGGGTGGAGGGGCCGTCCCGGCAGGGCTGAGGGCGGCCGGGAGAGCCCCCGGCGGGACTGGAAGCAGCAGAAGGGCAGGAAGCCCTGGGAGCCGGGCAGGGACGGCAGGGCCAGGGAGGGCAAAAGGCGCGACTGAGGCCGGGGTGGGCGCGGGGCTGGGTCCGGGGGGATCCAATCCCACCCCTGCCTGCCCTCCAGAGACCCCCGAGCAGCAGCAGAGCAGCCCAGGAGCCTGGCATGAGCTCCCCGGGGACTTTGGAGCCCCCTGGATCAAAGGTGACCTGAAAGGACTCATGGAAGGAGCTTCTTTGGGCCTCCTGCCTTCTCCATCCCCACCCAAAACCCCTCTGCAGTTCCCCTCCACTCGTGGTTCTGGGGATCCCCGTGAACAGAGTTGTGTCCAGACTGTGCAGCTCTTGGGTTAATGGTTTTATTGAAAGCAAATCAAGAGAGAAGAATAATCTGGGTTACGGAACCAGGCTGCAGCCGTCCTCAGAGGGACATCAAGGACACCAGGGACAGACCCCGACCTCAGCCAGCCCAGTGCCATCACTGGGGGTGGCCCAGAAGGTGCTGGTGACAGAGCAGGGCTGGAGCCCCTCACCCAGGGATCCCTGCAGGCCTCGCCTTCTCCGAGTCGCTTTTAGGAAGGAAACACAAGAGCAATATCACACAGCCAGAGATGGTCACAGCCCCCACCCATGGCAGGTTTCAGTATTTGCTAAATCAACAGTGGTTAAAATAAACTATTTTCATTTTTAATAAGGTATTCAACTGGATCTTTTTAAAAAATAGGGTGAAAAAAACAAAGGAAAATGAGAAAAGCCCTTGTCCCTGGTTATGTGTTTTGTCCCTGGTTATGTGTGTGTGTGTTTTCAGGGTTCATCCTGCAGGGCTGTGAGGTGGGACTGGTGGGTACCAACCTCCAGCCGTGCCTCCCCGCTGCAAACCCCGAGGAGGTGCAGCCAGGACAAGCCCAGGAGCTGCTCCCAGGGGTGGGATCAGCTGGAAGATGATCTGGGGCAGGCGGCCCGTGCTGACGCCGGCGGGGACACGGAGCAGGTGCTTTGGCAGCCGTTTGCTCCCGCTCCCATTAATGGTGTGAGCAGCCCGGGAGCTGTAACGGGATCGCTCCCTCCCTCCTCCCCTGGCCCCGGCGGCGGGGTCAGCGCGGGGTGAGCAGATGTGACCCGGCCGGGAGCCCCAGGGCACGGCCAGCGGCTCCTCACGGCCAGGCTCACACAGAGCCGTGCCCCAGGGCAGGGCTGGGCTCTGCCAGGGGATTTGGTCTCTTGTTCTGCTGTCACAGGCGGAGCCGTGTGGCCAGGGGGGTCCCGTGGGCTGGGGAATGGTCAGAGGATGCTGCAAGGCTTGGAGGCGCCAGCAGCTGCCCTTCCCAGCCACTACAGGAGCAGAGAGTGAGGGATGAATAAGAATGGTCCTGCCTGGATCTGCCGAGCCTTGTCCTCCCTCACGCACCCAGCGGAGGCACCTCGGGCACCCTCAGCAGCGGGAGGGGACATCCCCAGTGCGACACGGAGCAGCCCCAGGGACAGGCATGGATGAACCCAGAACCAGAGCGACGCTAAGGAGCCAAACCATGGGGAAAGGACACACGGGAGCTCCCGTCTCGGGAGAAGCACCAGACCCCGAGCCGGGAGGGCGAACCGGGAGAGGGGCCGGGGTGGGGCGGGCGGGGAGGCCGGCGGGAGCCTCACCGGCAGCCGCACTCCTCTGCCACCATGTTGGGGAACTTGCGGATCTCCAGCCCGCCCGAGGAGAGGCTGATGATGAGCTGGTCCGAGTAGCGCACGGGCACGCAGCACGGAGCCCTGCGCAGCGGCGAGCCCTGCTCCTGCATGCCCAGCAGCAGCACCGTGTGCGAGAAGTAGCTGGGGATGCGTGCGGACAGCGGCAGCCGGCAGGGCCCCTCGCAGTTGTTGGCAGCGTACATGGTGGGCATGATGACGAAGTGGTTGTCGCGCAGGTCGATGGTGAGCTCCTGCAGCCGGCAGTGCCCCTGCTGCCGGGCGCTGCGGTTCTGCCGCTGCACCTTCCTGCGCTCCTGCCAGCGCGCCCGCACCGACTGCAGCGCCTTCAGCAGCAGCAGCGTGCGCAGCTTGCGAGAGCCCGGGCCCCGCTCGGCCGCCTCGGCCTGCCCGGGCTCGGCGGGGTAATAGCAGAAGGACAGGAGGTGCTGGAAAAGCGCCGCGTTGGCTTGGAAAGCCGGGATGTCCCTGAGCTCCTGGATGACCAGCTGCAGTTTGCCCATCAGCAGCTGCAGCACGGTGCCCTCCGGCTGCCAGTCCCCCAGGTGCTGCTCCAGCACGGCCCCGCTGTCCTGGGGCAGCAGCAGCACCGAGGGCTCCTCCGACTGCACCAGCTGCTCCAGCGCCGCCTCCTCCGACAGGTTGAGCAGCTGGTGAGGGAGGGTCTCCATCATCTCGAAGTCCAGCCAGTGGTGGGCACTGGGCTGAGGGGGCGGCTCGCTGGAGGAGCTCAGGAGCTGCTGGATGAAGCGGGTCAGGGTCGCCAGGAACTGGGCGCTGCCCCCGGGCGCTGGGGAGGAGGTGTTGGCTTGGCCCGGGGCCGCGGGGGTCGGCAGCTCCTCGGTGCCGGCCTGGGGTGGGCTGCAAGGAGAGCACAGGGAGAGTCACGGGGGCCCCGTGTAGCCCGGGGGTCCCACCAGGCTGTGCCCTGCAGCCATCCCTGGTCCCACAGCTGGGGCTGCCCCTGTCCCACTTCGTCCCCCAGCCCCCGCGTTCTCCCGTGCCCGCACAGACCTGAGCTGTGGGTACGGAGCCGTGTCCAGCAGCCCCTCAGCAGAGAGGTAGGAGGATGGGGCCAAAGCTTCCTCTTCCTCTTCTTCCTCCTCCTGCTGCCGTGACTTGGCCAGCAGCAGCAGCACCGGGGTCATGCGGGTGAAGCATTTGTCATCGGAGCCGAACAGGAGCTGCTGCACCTCCGTGCGGGGCAGGGGGGCACCTGCTGCGGCCCCGAGCGGGGAGAACATCGGTCTGGGGTCTCCTGCGTGTCCCCACCACCTCTCGCGGGCCTGGGAGCACCCCAAAGGCCCAAGGGAGGACACGAGGGCGGGGATGCTGCTCTCCCCAGGGTGTTCCCCCGTCCCTACCTCCGGCGCCGCCGTGGATGGTCAGGGAAGCCGAGAAGCGGAGCCGCTCCGCGCTGCGGGTCACCGAGGCTGCGGCGGCTGCCAGGGCCAGGTACTGCGTGTCCCTGGAGAGGCAGAGCCTCTGCACCGAGGCAGAAACCACAGAAACCCCGAGGGCGTGAGTGCGACATCACGGGGGACACACTCACCTGAGCCCCCGCTGCGGTCCCTGCGCGCTCCGGGTCACCCAGCCCAGGGAGCAGCCACAGGGAGGGTGGGGAGCGCTGCGAGCTTCGCCCCCAGCCCCAGAGCTGCTCCGGGGGCCGCGGGGTGCAGGGAACCCCGAGAACTCCCCAGGGGCAGCGTTCAGCACCCCAGACCGGGCTGGGGACCGGGGCAGCCCCGCTGGTCCCGCGGCAGCCACGGGCAGGGCGAGAGCTCCATCTGCAGGCACGGAGGCAGCGGGAGACGGGGCGGAGCTGCTGGCAGGGGACCGCAAAAGGACTGGGAGGGTTGGCCGAGGGCTGGAGGGGCGACAAAGGGGCTGGGAGGGGATTGTGAATGGACTGGGAGGGGATGGTGAATGGACTGGGAGGGGATGGTGAATGGACTGGGAGGAACGGTGAATGAATGGGGAGGGGAGAGCAAAAGGAGCTGGAGGGGCTGTGGAATGGACTGGGAGGGATGGCAGCGGCGCTGGGACACCCCCGTCCCTCCCCTGCTCCCAGTAAGGCCCGGACCCACCTGGTCCCGCAGCAGCCCCGGGCCCGTGGCCAGCAGCTCCCGCGGGTGCCCGGAGCCCTCCCGGCGGCCCGGGTAGAAAAGCATCACGGCCGCCTGCAGCTCTCCCACCGCCCGTCCCACCTCCGCCTGGAAAACCAGCTGGAACCGCAGCTTCACCTGCGCCTCCCACTGCACTGCAACGGGGGAGACACGGCCGTGAATCCCCTCCCGAGGGTGGGGAAGGGGCTTCGGGTCCCCGTGAAGGGACCGGAGAGCCGGGACAGGAGCCGAGGGGGAGAAGGGACGCAGCAAATCCCGTCCCCGGCTCCAGGGAGGTGCAGAGCGGACACACCCCGCACCCGGCGGGCAGGGAGCGGCCTCCCCCAGAGCCCGTGGAAATCTGCTCTCCAGTGCCTCGGGGATGCTGCGGCCACTGCCCGGGGGAGAGGCAGCTCCCCGCTGCCCGGCACTGCTGAGCTCAGCTGAAAATCCAGAGCCCAGGAGAGGCGGAAGATTTCAGGATGAAGGAAACAATCACTGCCCTCGCGTTACGGATTAAACTGGAGGCTGTAACTCCCTCTCCAGGACCGGGATTATCCCCGGGGACTGTGTGTTGAGGATCTCCCATAAGGCTGAAGCTACAGGAGCTCCACAGCCCCAAGGGTGGAGATCAGCAGGTTTGGGCTCCCGGCACAGCAGGAGCAGCTGGGTCTGAGCCCCTCCTTTCTCCCCAGAGCTGGGAGGGGACCCAAACACAGAAAGTGAGATGCGAGCAGAGCAGAAGCCACCAAGAACAACAGAATGTCCTGAGCTGGAAGGGAATCACCAAGAATCACCAGTCCCACCCCTGGCCCTGCACAGACACCCCAACAATCCCACCCTGTGCACCCCTGAGAGAGTGTCCCAAACGCTGCTGGAATGTAGCACTGGGTGCTGGACAGATGGCAGAGCCACGCTGCCATCCTCACCTTAAAAACATGCCCAGAAACATTTCACTCCATCACTTCACTGTTTTTAAAGGGAACCCAACCCCCAGATTTAATTCTGTGTTTAAATCCCTGACTTTGAGCCAGCAAACAGCATCACCATCACCCTGAGCCTGCATCCTTCCCCTCCCTGCTCCACCTCAGAGCCTGCAGGGCTCTCCCACCAACCTTCCTCCAGGTGCAGGACCAGGAATCTCTCCAGCCCGGGCTCCAGGACGTGCTGGTGGATCCTCTGCAGGGGATGGGGAGCAGCCCCGGCCTCCCCGGGCCGGCACAGCCCGAAGGTCCCGGGGAAGTTCCCGTCCCAGCCCCGGCGCCGCCGCAGCAATTTGATGAAGCCGCTCTCGTAGTGGCTGAGCACTCCCACCACCTCCAGCTGCCTCGGGGTGGCCCCGTCCTGCTCCATCCTCACCCTGCACACGGGCCCCTCCAGGCCGCCGAGGGGCCAGGGCTGCGGGCTAGAGCGGGGCCAGCCCGGGCCCTCCTCCTCGGCCACTCCCTGCGGGCATTTGGCTCCCTGTGGCTCAGACTTGGAGAAGAGGAGAGCGGCCCTCCTGGACCTGGGTGTCTCCTGTGAGCTTCCATTTCCCACCTTTCTCCCTTCTGCTTCCAGCAGGGAATCCCTTCCCTCGCCCCTGGGCAGAGCTGCAGAGGGGAGCAGCAGCACCAGGCACAGCAGGAGCCCCCTGAGAGCGCTCATGGTGCCACCTCAGCTCTTCCCTGGAGCGGCTCAGGATCCCAAACCCTCGGCTGAAGAGGGAGGACAGCTCTGCCTTTTAACCACAGGTCGCCTTGAGTGGCCTTGAGTGGCACAGCCACCTCCCCTGAGCCGCCCCGGGGCTGTCGCGCTGCAGAGCAGCGAGGGAGGTGGCAAAGAAACTTTGTTTTGTTCTATTTTTGGGTCTGCAGCTCGTTTTGGAAACGTGCAAAGATCGAAGCTGTTGCACTGGCTCGTAGGGATGCACGGCCTTGACTTTGGATGTTTTCTAAAGGAGGATGAGTGTCTGGAATGGGATCCTCATGGGGACTGGCACGTACGACCCCATCAGCACTGAAACACCGGGAGGGGACAGAGAGCCAGGGCAGGAGGAGGGGGACAGAGGCAGATAATGGGTTGAAATTAGTAAATGTATGGAAAGCATTCCTTCTTCTGGCTGGAAAACCTTCACCCTGCAGCTCAACAGGCTGCCCTGGAATAGGGATTCATCCTGGGAATGAGAATCGTGAGGGGCAGCAGCAGCAGCCTGAGGACTTTGAGCACTCTGTACCTCCCTTAGAAAATCTCACACACCATTCAGATTTCTTAATATCATTGTAAAGACCTTTCCCTCCATGAGATGCCCAGACCCACTGGAACAGCTGGAATTGCCAATGCCAGGTGCTCTAAACCATCCTGGAAACCCATCCCAAAGCAGTTCCTGATTTTGGGGAAATATTCCAACAAAGAAGTTCCAGATCCTTCCCTGAGTTTCCAAGTATTTGCAGTCTGGAGCTCAGGATCATCAGAAAAGGATGGAGCACCCAAACTGGAGCAGGACATGGACACAGCGAGGCCTAGAGGAGTCTGAGGTCACTTCTACAGCAGCTGGCAAAGGCCACGAGCTGCTCCAGGGCTGGAGCCAGCCTGGCACAGCTGGGGGTGCTCACCTGGACAGGAGAAGGCTCCAGAGACACCTCAGAGCCCCTGGCAGGGCCTGAAGGGGCTCCAGGAGAGCTGCACAGGGACTGGGGACAAGGCCTGCAGGGACAGGACACAGGGAATGGCTCCCACTGCCACAGGGCAGGGCTGGATGGGAGATTGGCAATCAGGAATTGTTCCCTGTGAGGGTGGGCAGGCCCTGGCACAGGGTGCCCAGAGCAGCTGGGGCTGCCCCTGGATCCCTGGCAGTGCCCAAGGCAGGGCTGGATGGGGCTGGGAGCAGCCTGGGACAGTGGGAGGTGTCCCTGCCATGGCAGGGGTGGCACTGGATGGGCTCTGAGGTCCCTCCCAGTCAAACCAGTCTGGGATTTTTAACTGACTGGGACCATCTCAGCCCAGCAGAGAGGAAGGCTTTGGTTCCCCCATCAAGGGGGTGCAGCTGCAGGGCTCCCATGGCCCCTCAAACAACCAGAACTGCTCAGGAAGCCCAGCCCTGGCCATGCCCTCACCCTGGATCCCCCAGTGACCCCCCAGTTCAGGAACCTGGGAAAGGGCAGAGAAATGGCAGAAGTGCTGCTGCTGCTTTTTTATGGGAACCAAGTGATGGCTGGAAGGAAACACTCAGGATAAATAAACCCACAGAGAAGTAAAAACTTGCCTGAACAGAGCTGGCAGTGGGAGGAGGGCACACAATAAAATCAGGTGACAGCAGGTGCTACAGCATGGTACTGCCACTTAATGAATTATAACAATAAACTAAGATTTGATATCAGTAACAGGAGCCTTTCTGTGTGAATGAACAGAGAATGAAGTGAATGAACAGAGATGAAGGGCTTTGGTTGAATCAAAACTGATTAATGGGGGGTAATTAATGGGGCAGCCTCAGGGGGATTTCTCAGGCCAAGACAGTTGATAGAAGGGGGTGCCTTGAAATTCCCAATCCTTTGCCTCCTCTTTGGAGAATTTCCAAAACACAACCAGCCTGGAAATGGGGGTGAGGACAGTGAACCCCAAAATCAGCACAGGAAAGCAGAGGAAAAGGAGAATCAAAAACCTTTTAATGAACCTACAGAGCTCAGCCATGTTTGCAGAGGTACAAAAAGGATCAGTGCCCTGGGTGGGGGGCGAGCTGCAGTTAAAAACACACAGATGCCAGGGGAGGGAGGGCAGGAGGGGCCTCAGTTGGAGGGAGGAGGAGGGGGGATGGTGCCCGGGCCCTCGGTGGGCAGCGGCGGCCGCAGCATGGGGGGCAGCGGGGCCGGGGGGGGCACCCCGGGCGCTGGGGGCAGCTGGGGGGGCACCGGGGGGGGCGGCACCGGCCCCGAGGGGGGCATAGGGGGCAGAGCCATGCCCCCGGGGGGAGGGGGGGGCATGGAGTCGGGCAGGGGGGGCCGGGGGGGCAGCCCGTTCATCAGGGGAGGGGGCGGCGGCCGCTTGACGGTCGGGGGACCCGGGGGGAGGTTTGGGGGGGCCGGGGGCTTCTCCATCTTGAAGTGGAATTGAAGGAAGAACTGGGAATGGGAGGGAAAAGGAACAATTAATGAATCAGGGATTGACAGAATCCTGGAGGGCCCCGAGCTGGGAGGGACCCGCAGGGAGCATTGATCAACCCCTGACCCTGCACAGCCACCCCAAACCCCACCCTGAGCACCCCTGAGGGACCCTCAGGGAGCATTGATCAACCCCTGACCCTGCACAGCCACCCCAAACCCCACCCTGAGCACCCCTGAGGGACCCTCAGGGAGCATTGATCAACCCCTGACCCTGCACAGCCACCCCAAACCCCACCCTGAGCACCCCTGAGGGACCCTCAGGGAGCACTGATCAACCCCTGTCCCTGCAGAGCCACCCCAAACCCCACCCTGAGCACCCCTGAGGGACCCTCAGGGAGCATTGATCCAACCCCTGACCCTGCACAGGACCCCAAACCCCACCCTGAGCAGCCCTGGGAGTGCTGGTTTGGGCTGGGAGAGACCTCAGGGACCATCTTGTTCCACCTTCCACCAGCCCAGGCTGCTCACAGCCCTGTCCAGCTCTGTCACCCTGGGCAGCAGCAGCCACTGAGAGTTCAGGTGACACCACGAGTGACAGACCTGACCCCACTGCCCTGCACTGCCAGCACAACCAGCTTCACACAGGCTCAGAGACTGGACAGACCATGGAATCCTGGAATGTCCTGAGCTGGGAGGGACCCTCAGGGAGCATTGATCCAACCCCTGTCCCTGCAGAGCCACCCCAAACCCCACCCTGAGCACCCCCGGGAGCTCCTGCAGCTCTGGCAGCCTTGGCACCATTCCCTGGGCAGCCTGGGCACCATTCCCTGGGCAGCCTGGGCAGTGCCAGCACCCTGGTGACAGCTCTGCCAGCACCCAGGAGCTGCTCTCTGCCCCAGAGCACAGCTCAGGCCACTCCTGTCACCCTCCTGTCCCAGCCCTGCAGCATCTGGGACTGGTGCCAGTCCTGCCCCAGATTTTAACTCCTCTGGACTCTGAGGTTCCTGTGAGGGGTGGGAGCCCCCCAGGCACTGTCCCCTGGATACAGGGGAGCAGCCCCAGGATCCCTCAGGGAGGTGTGTGCAGGGAACACAGGGCACAGAGCCATGGAGAGGACACAGTGCTGCACATTTGTCATGGCTGGGAAAAGCCAAACCTAACCCTAACCCTAAGATCAACAAGTCCAGCCATCATCAGCCCAGCTCACCACTAAACCATCTGTGGCCACAAATGCCACATCCACGTGGTTTTGAACACTTCCAGGGGTGGTGACTTCACCCCTGCCTTGGGCAGTCTGTTCCAATGCCTGACAATGCTTTCAGTGAAGGTATTTTCCCAATTTCCAACCTAAACCTCCCCTGGCACAGCTTGAGGCTGCTCCCTCTGGTCTCCTCTGTTCCCTGGGAGCAGAGCCTGACCCCTCTCTGGCTGCACCCTCCTGCCAGGGAGCTGTAACAGCAAAGTTCCCCCTGAGCCTCCTTTTCTCTGGGTGTTTATGCCCCATCCTGCTGCTGCTGCTGCTGCCAGAACTGAATCCTCTCTGAGATCCCCCACAGGAGGATCTCTGTCAACTCTCACTGCTCAGGTGCACTGAGGGAATGAGATTTGAACAGCAGAGGCAGCAGGACAGAACTGCTGTCACTCTCTCAAGTTGCTCTGCTCTCCTTAAGGACAGACATCACAAAACCTCAGTTACCTGTTTGGTTTCTCTGTTCCAGTGAGTCCAAAACTTTCCCTCTGCTTTATCAATTTCTCTGCTTGGCACCTGCACCAAAAGAGAACACAGAGCTATTCTTAGCAGCACCAGATTAGCTCAAAGGCCCTTTTTAGCCCCAGAGCCTGAGAGATAAGCACAGTTATTCCAGGCCTTGCAGAGTTGTTATTAGCCAGAGGTGGGGGCAGGAAAGAATTAAGTTACTTCCCTATCGGTCAAGGACAAGCAGCAAAAATCCCTCCCTGAACATCTGCACAGAGGCTGAGGAGTGAAGCCCAGGAGGCTCCTGCCTGTGCCAGACTCTGGGAATTCACAGCTCCCCAGGGCTCAGCACAGTCTGATTTTCATGCCAGAGTCCTCCAGCAAACCTCAGTGGGGTTTAAAGACTTCCAGCCACGTCTTCCTGACCCCCCCCTTCCACCCCATGAGGGTTAGCACAGACAGCAGAGGGTTCAGCAGGAACTAATTACAGAATGTCCTCAGTTGGAAAGGACCCTCAGGGATGATCAGTGCAGCCCCTGTCCCTGCACAGCCACCCCTCCCTGAGCACCCCTGGGAGTGCTGGTTTGGGCTGGGAGAGACCTCAGGGACCATCTTGTTCCACCTTCCACCAGCCCAGGCTGCTCACAGCCCTGTCCAGCTCTGTCACCCTGGGCAGCAGCAGCCACTGAGAGTTCAGGTGACACCACGAGTGACAGACCTGACCCCACTGCCCTGCACTGCCAGCACAACCAGCTTCACACAGGCTCAGAGACTGGACAGACCATGGAATCCTGGAATGTCCTGAGCTGGGAGGGACCCTCAGGGATCATTGATCCCAGCCCTGTCCCTGCACAGCCACCCCAACACCCCCACCCTGAGCAGCCCTGGCAGCTCCTGCAGCTCTGGCAGCCTTGGCACCATTCCCTGGGCAGCCTGGGCAGTGCCCAGCAGCCTCGGGGGAAGAACCTTGCCCTGAGCTCCATGCCAAGGCCTGGCCCAGCTCCAGCCCTTGCTGGGCTCCTGTCCCTGGCCCAGAGCAGAGCTCAGCCCCTGCCCCTGTGCCTGCCCTGGGGAGGAGCTGCAGCCCCCGAGGAGCCTCCCCTCAGTCTCCTGGGCTGCAGCTGAACCAGCCAAGTGCCCTCAGCTGCTCCTCAGCCCCTTCCCCAGCTCCGTGTCCCTCCTTTGGGCACTCTCCAACAGCTTTGGCTCCTTCTGATCTCCTGGTGCCCAAAGTGCCCCCAGCCCTGGAGCTGAGGCTGCCCCAGGGCACAGCAGAGTGGGACAATCCCTGCCTGGGCCTGGTGCCCCCAGCACAGGGGGGCCCTTGGGGCTGCCAGGACACAGCAGTGACTCAGATCCAACTTGCACTGACCAGGACCCCCAGGGCCCTTTCTGCAGAGCTCTGAGAGGAGCCAGATCTGCTGTGATGCAGGGAACAGTTGCTGAGCACATCCCAAGGGATGCTCCTGCCTTACAAGAGCTCAACTTGGGCACCTTGGTCTGGTTCTCTGCATGTCTGCTGATTTCCAGGGCATCTGGGTCCTGTTTGGGATTTACTGCTGCATTTCTTTTTTCCTCAGCCCCTTCCCCAGCTCTGTGTCTCCCCTTTGGACACTCTCTAATGGCTCAGTGTCCTCCTCACATCACAGTGACCACACACAACACTGATGGTGAGGCCACCCCAGAGCAGAGCAGGGCAGGACAATCCCTTCCCTTGACCTGGCAAAGGCAGGAAGGGAACTCTCCCAGCTACCCCAGGATTCCTCTCTGTCTTGAGTTGGAAATAGGGGTATTCTATTCCCACCTGTCAGAGCTGGGGCAGTTCTCTGCTGTTCTTGGGGCAGTTTTTTCTTTCTCTCTCCCACAGCCAACCCTCCCTCCAGGAGATCTCTGCTGTCCATGGCCACTGAGTGTCCCTGCAGGGCTGATCCAATTCCCCCATCCCATGGGGAGATGCTGTGCCCAGGGCAGGAGCCAAGCATTCCTACCTGGATCCAGCCTGAGCTTTGGGACACCCCAGCAGCCTTTGCCCCCTGCATTGCCAGAGGAGCAGCTTTCTGCTGCCCTGCATGGCCAGAGGGAGCCCAGGCCCATCTGCAGCAGCCCTGGAGCTGCAGAGGAAAACTCCCCCCTTGTGCAGGATCCCTGCTCCAGCAGAAGCACAGCTGGCACTGCAGGAGGGCTGAGCCCCCCTGGGATGGGGCTGGGACACCCCCCTGGCACACAGGGGACAGGGCATGGTCTCACTCTGGCAGTGGGTTATTCTGTGTGTACTGTCATATTCGTATTTTCAGCTTTCCAAGTAAAGAACCATTATTCCTATTCCCATATCTTTGCCTAAGAGCCTTCTAATTTCAGAATTATAATAATTCAGGGGGGGATAATAATTCATTTTTCATTTCAGGGGAGGTTCCTGCTTTCCTTAGCACACAGCTGTCTGTTCAAACCCAGACACCAGGTCCCAGGGTGTCAGCTCCAGCTCTTACTCTCTCAGTAGGTTATTTTGTTTATACTATTGCATTTCTATTTTTATTTTTCCTAGTAAAGAACTATTATTCCTGCTTCCATATCTTTGCCTGACAGCCTCTTAATTTCAAAATTATAATAACTCAGAGGGAGGGGGTTTACATTTTCCATTTCAGGGGAGGTTCCTGCCTTCCTGAGCACACACCTGTCGCAGAATTCTTTGTGAAAAATCCTTTCTTGGGATTTTCCCTGCTGGAGCTGAGAAGTTTCAGCAGCAAATGTAAACAATGGTTATCTGCTGCTGTGGAATGCAACAGGTCCACCCGTGGTTGGTCCCCTGTAGATGTTTGGATCTACTGACCACTCACAGTGGAGCTGCTATCACTCTCTGCAGAGACAGACCTTTGTTGTTCATTCTTTCTATCTCTTTCTTAGCATAACCAGCTTCTGAGGAAGCTCCTTTCCTTTCTATCTCTATGTAGTATAGTTATAATGTTATATATATATTATAATAAATCAAGCCTTCTGATAATAGAATCAAGATCCTGTCTCTTCCATCCTCTACAAAACCCCTGTGACCACCGACAACACACACCTGTCTGTTCAAACCCAGCCTCCAGACCCCTGCGAGCCCCTTCATTTCAGAATTAGAACAATTCAGAGGGAGGAGGTTTGCATTTTCCATTTCAGGGGAGGTTCCTGCCTTCCTGAGCCCCCAGCTGTGTGTTCAGGCCCAGGCAGTCTCACCTTGAAGGCGATGGTCTCGTAGGGCTCAGCTGCCATCAGCAGGTACTGCCAGCGCCGGTCCGGGGGCTCGATGCGCTGCTCGTAGGCCGACATGAAGCGGTGCCGGGGCATGATGCTCTCTGCTATCTCAGGGTAATCGATCTGGGGGGGCAGGAAAGCATTAACAACCCCCCTCTGCACCCCCAGCCCTGCTCAGAATCACAGAATCGCACAATGATGAGATTGGGAGAGATCTCTGTCACAGGTGTGTTTTACGGAAAATCCTTTCCTTAGGATTTTTCCTCCTGAGAAGCTGAGAGGCCTCGGGAACAAAATGTAAACAATGATTATCTGCTGCTGTGGAATGCAACAGGTGCACCTGGGATTGGTCCATGTTGGTTGTTTGTAATTAATGGCCAATCACAGTCAGCTGGCTCAGACTCTCTGAGAGTAACGAGCTTTTGTTATTCATTCCTCCTTTCCTTCCCTTCCCTTTCCGTTCTCTCCCCTTTCCCTTTCCTTCCTCTTTCCTTTCCTTTCCCTTTCCCTTTTCTTCCCCTTTCCCTTTCCTTTCCCTTCCCTTTCCCTTCCCTTTCCTTCCCTTTCCCTTCCTAACAACCACCCCTCTGCACCCCCAGCCCTGCTCAGAATCTCCTTTCCTTTCCTTTCCTTTTCCTTTCCTTTTCCTTTTCCTTCCCCTTCCTAACAACCCCCCCTCTGCACCCCCAGCCTGCTCAGAATCACAGAATCGCACAATGATGAGATTGGGAGAGATCTCTGTCACAGGTGTGTTTTACAGAAAATCCTTTCCTTAGGATTTTTCCTCCTGAGAAGCTGAGAGGCCTCGGGAACAAAATGTAAACATTGATTATCTGCTGCTGTGGAATGCAACAGGTGCACCTGGGATTGGTCCATGTTGGTTGTTTGTAATTAATGGCCAATCACAGTCAGCTGGCTCAGACTCTCTGAGAGTAACGAGCTTTTGTTATTCATTCCTCCTTTCCTTCCCTTCCCTTTCCTTCCCCTTCCTTTCCCTTTCCTTCCTCTTTCCTTTCCTTTCCCTTTTCTTCCCCTTTCCCTTTCCTTTCCCTTCCCTTTCCCTTTCCTTCCCTTTCCCTTCCTAACAACCTCCCCTCTGCACCCCCAGCCCTGCTCAGAATCTCCTTTCCTTCATTCCTCCTTTCCTTTCCTTTCCTTTCCTTTCCTTTTTCCTTTCCTTTCCTTTTCCTTCCCCTTCGTAACAACCCCCCCTCTGCACCCCCAGCCCTGCTCAGAATCACAGAATCGCACAATGATGAGATTGGGAGAGATCTCTGTCACAGGTGTGTTTTACGGAAAATCCTTTCCTTAGGAGTTTTCCTCCTGAGAAGCTGAGAGGCCTCGGGAACAAAATGTAAACAATGATTATCTGCTGCTGTGGAATGCAACAGGTGCATCTGGGATTGGCCCATGTTGGTTGTTTGTAATTAATGGCCAATCACAGTCAGCTGGCTCAGACTCTCTGAGAGTAACGAGCTTTTGTTATTCATTCCTCCTTCCCTTTCCTTCCCTTCCCTTTCCGTTCTCTCCCCTTTCCCTTCCCTTTCCTCTTTCCTTTCCTGCCTTCTGATGAAATCCTTTCTTCTATTCTTTTAGTATAGTTATACTATATCATTTTCTTTTAATATATCATAAAATAATAAATCAGCCTTCTGAAACATGGAGTCAAGATTCTCATCTCTTCCCTCATCCTGGAACCCCTGTGAACACCACCACAAACAACCCCTCCTCTGCACCCCCAGCTGTGCTCAGAATCACAAAATCACAGAATAATGAGGTTGGAAGAGACCTCTAAGATCATCAACTAACACCTCAACCAGACTATAGCACCAAGTGCCACGTCCAGTCTCTATTTTTAAACACATCCAGAGATGGTGATCTTGTCTTCATAACCCCCCTGTACTGAGATATAACCCTTCTGTACTATAATCCTAAAATACATATTTTACTCTGAAAATATATAATCCCTCCACTACTTAAACTGTGCTCATTCTCACATCCTCATACACACCCTCAGAAGGGTCAAAGTCCAGCCACTAAGAATGCCTGGCAACATTCCAGGACCTCTGAGCCCCCCATGGGTTTTCTCGGTGATTCTGGATGTTAGGAGTGATATTCTGAGCTCCCACACAAACACATCCCCCAGTGTGGAGCACACCCAGAGCAATCCCCAGTGCAAAGGAAACCAAGAGCAGAGGAAAGGCTGAGAATCCCAGAATGGTTTGGGATTAAAGACCCCAAACTGAATTGGAGGAAATTTAGGAGAGATGTTGGGGAGGAATTGTTCCCTGGGAGGGTGGGAGGGCCTGGCACAGGGTGTCCAGAGAAGCTCCATGCCTGGAAATGTCCAAGGCCAGGTTAGAGCAGCCTGGTCTCATGGAAGGTGTCCCTGCCCGTCACAGAGGGATGAAAATAGATAATTTTTAATTTTTTTTTTCTTCACCTCAAACTATCCTGTGATTCTCATCTCAGACTCCACATTCCTCTCCCACTACACAGCGTGATAGCTGAGCTCAGGGATTTGCTCAACACAATCAGCTGCAGCAACTAGGAAGACAAGGTCTCCTTATTATTATTGATTTATTAGACCCTGCAAAGAACTGCTCATTCAGCAGCAGTGTTACCTGGAAAACCCTGACAAGGAGAGTTTGAACCCTGCCCTTACCTGGAAGAGAAGGCTCTGCTGGCCTGTTTCTGGGTCTCTCTGTTTGGTCACTGTAAAAAAAAAAATAAGAAAGCTGAGAACATCCCCCAGCAGGGTGACAGCAGCATTAACCTACCCTGGGAAACACACAAAGTTTCCAACAATTAAATATTACAAGATTGTTCTCCTGTTTATCAAACAAAATGTCACAAAGCTACTTCTGTAAGGTGGGCAGGCCCTGGCACAGGGTGCCCAGAGCAGCTGGGGCTGCCCCTGGATCCCTGGCAGTGCCCAAGGCCAGGCTGGACAGGGCTGGGAGCACCTGGGACAGTGGGGGGTGTCCCTGCCATGGCAGGGGTGGCACTGGGTGGGATTTAATGTCCCTGCAACCCAAACCATTCTGGGATTGTGTCACTGCCATGGGCAGGTTTGGGCCCCTCACCCCAAGGAGGACATTGAGGGGCTGGGTGTGCCCAGAGCAGGGAGCAGAGCTGGGAAGGGTCTGGAGCTCCAGGAGAGGCTGAGGGAGCTGGGAAGGGGCTCAGCCTGGAGCAAAGGAGGCTCAGGGGGGCCCTTGTGGCTCTGCACAGCTCCTGACAGGAGGGGACAGCTGGGGGAGTCAGGCTCAGCTCCCAGGGAACAGGGACAAGAGGAGAGGGAACAGCCAAAGCTGGGCCAGATTTCGGTTGGAAACTGGGAAAATTCCTTCCCTGAAAGGTTTGTAAAGCACTGGAAGGAGCTGTCCAGGAATCACCATCCCTGGAAGTGTTAGAACACCTGTGGATGTGGCACCTGGGGATATGGTTTAGTTGTGGCCTTGGCAGTGCTAAGACTCAATGACCTTAAAGGTATTTTCCAACCTAAATTATTCCATGATTCTCCTCTACTGAAGTTCAGCTGCTGTGGGGCAAAGCACTGGTGTGATTAAAAAGCTAAATTTTGTATTAAAGGTCAAAAAAACATGAAAAAAAGAAAAAAAACCCATGAGTTCTGCATGGAGTGAGTGATTTACAGCATTAATGAAAGGTGCTGCAGCACAAGAGGAGGAGGAGATGAAATGCCATCATCTCCCTGGTAGCCTGAGACACACCCATCTATTATTGAAGTGGTTCTCCCTGCCTGTCAGCCATAAAAAGAAATTCCATGAGCAATTGAAACAATAAAAAGGCTCCAGGAAAGAGCCCATATCTAATTCATGGGCAGAGCTGCTCAAAAGACCAATGAATAATTCACATCCCACCAGGCAGGGACTGCCCATCAGGGACCTCCTGGGCACCCCTGACTCACCTTTGTAGCCTGGGCGCCCAATTTTCACAAATTTCTTCACTTCCACTTTGACCTTCTCTGGGGCAGGCTGGGCTGGGGCTTCCTTGGCTTCCTTGGCAGCTCGTCGGGCCCTGGGGATGAATTCAGAATTGAAGAATTCTTGTTTCTAAAGGAAAGCCAGGAGCAGTTTGAATCCCTCAGCACAGCATTCCACAGGAATCATGGCAGGAAATCCTATTTTATCCCCAGCTGCATCCATCCTCCCCCTGGCTAAAGGTGGTCACTCAACCATCTGATCCACCCTCACCATGACCTTGAGGCCAGGCTCCACAGATGGATTTGAGAAAACTTGAATTCTTGAAATCAACATGAAACCAAACCCACAGATCAAGCAAAGCAAACTGGATTCCTTAAAAGAAAACTTACAAACTTCTCTAAACCTGTATTGATAAATCCAGATCACAGAATTTTGGAATCTCCTGAGTTGGAAGGACCCACAGGGATCATCAAATCCAAGCCCTGGCCCTGCACAGAACTCCAACAATCCCACCCTGAGAGCATTGTCCAAATGTTCCTGGAGCTCTGGCAGGCAGAGGTTCTTCTAATTAGACTCAGACAATTTGCTTTTAAAACACTCTCTCCCTCTTCCTTTATAAATTTCACAACTGGATTTGAATTTTAGCTTAAAATGGAGATGTTCAGCACCATTTTTCAAGCAGGTTCAGGCTGTGCCTCCTGGCTGCCTGAGGAACCACAGTAAAAAAGCAACCAAGCAGAGTGCAGTGGAGTTAAAGGGCTACAGACACCCAACATAACAATATTAAACTGCTCCAGTAATGGAGAATAAAGTTATTTTAGAGGATAACTTACAAATTGGTCTGATGCTTCTTCCCCTGGGTATGTGCTAAGTAACTCCCCTGAAATAAAAACCAAGGTAGAAGTTAAATGAAGCCATGACTGAAACATTCCTGTCACAGGGTGGTTGCATCACTCCCTGCCAAGGCTGTTTTAATCCCCAGCACAGAGGAATCTCACTCCAAAAGTGCAGACTGCTCTCAGCTGCTGAGCTGTCATGATGTCTTGGGTTATAACATATGTGTGTATTTTATTTCTTGTATGTTAGAAGTGAGGCAATTAATTTTTGTTAATTGGACAGTTTATCTCTTCTACAGCTAATTTTCCCTCTGGGGAGATATTTTTTGTTAATGGGCTATTGAATCTCACTTCATAACTGATAAAATTGCATCATCTCCTTGTGAGATGTCCTGCTCAGGGGGAGGAGCTGAGCATTCTTACCTGGATATAATCTGAGATTTAGAACACTGGAAGCAGGTTCTAAGTAGAACAGCTTTCTTTTTTCCTAGATTCTCAGAAGACCAAGCTCACCTACACTACTAGTGAAGCTTCAGAAGAAAACTACACTCCTCAAAGATCACAGCTCACACTGTCAGGTTTAACCACCTGTCCTAGATGGCAGTGTGTGTTCTGCTCCCAGCTGTCAGAACTGGGGCAGTTCTCTGCTGTTCTTGGGCAGTTTTTTCTTTCTCTCTCCCACAGCCAACCCTCCCTCCAGGAGATCTCTGCTGTCCATGGCCACTGAGTGTCCCTGCAGGGCTGATCCAATTCCCCCATCCCATGGGGAGATGCTGTGCCCAGGGCAGGAGCCAAGCATTCCTACCTGGATCCAACCTGAGCTTTGGGACACCCCAGCAGCCTTTGCCCCCTGCATTGCCAGAGGAGCAGCTTTCTGCTGCCCTGCATGGCCAGAGGGAGCCCAGGCCCATCTGCAGCAGCCCTGGAGCTGCAGAGGAAAACTCCCCCCTTGTGCAGGATCCCTGCTCCAGCAGAAGCACAGCTGGCACTGCAGGAGGGCTGAGCCCCCCTGGGATGGGGCTGGGACACCACCCTGGCACACAGGGGGACAGGGACTGCTCTCACTCTGACAGTGTTGGTTTTTTTTACTGCACTGTTTATTTTATTTTTATTTTCTTCCCTAATAAAGAACTATTATTTCTGCTCCCATATCTTTGCCTGAGAACTCCTTAATTTCAAAATTACAATTCAGAGGGAAGGGGTTTACATTTTCCATTTCAGGGAGGCTCCTGCCTTCCTTAGCAGACACCTGTCTGTTCAAACCCAGACACCACCCCTCAGGTCTCAGCAGTCACTGCCCAGGTGCTGAAGCTCCTGTTATTCCCAAGTTGCTGCTGCTGGGATCAGGACAGGCAGGTGCTCCCCTCACCTCATTGTTGTGCAGTGTCAGGCAAAGCTTGCACTCGTAGGAGCCCAGATGATTTTTCATAAAATAGGGGTCCTGGAAAAAGAATGATGGACAAGTTATGAGCAAAATCCACTGGCAAAGCAGGAGAATAACCAAAATACTGCAGAGTTCTGCACTGGAGAAGTTTTTCCTCCCCCTGAGGGCGCTGGGCACTGCCCAGGCTCCCCAGGGAATGGTCCCAGTGCAAGGACAGAGCTCCAGGAATGTTTGGATACCACTCTCAGGGTGGGATTTTTGGGGTGGCTGTGTAGGAGCAGGGCTGCACTGATCATCCCTGAGGGTCCCTCCCAGCACAGGAAATCCCAGGATCCTGTAGTTCACATTTTAAATTAACAGCACAAGAGAGCTTTAGGAGGAGGAAAGAGAGAACCAAGAGCAGCTGCGTGCATTGGTGACAGAATCCCCAAGTGCAGCAGGAAACATCAGAACCCAAACCAGCCCTGGGGAGACTGGAAACAGATGGGTACACAAGAGCTGGCACCTTCCTGTCACTCTGTCCCAAATATTCCCTATTCCACCCCCACATGCCCACAACCAGAAGTATTTAAACCCAACCCACAGCTCAGCCTGGACACCAGAAGGCTCTGGGGTGACCTAAAGCTCTGAGAGTCTCCAGCTCTCCAAGAGAGCTGGAGGGGAACTTTGGAACAGGACAAGGAGGAATGGCTTCAAATAGACCAAGAATAGATTTAGATGGGATATTGGGAAGAAATTCTTGGCTGAAGGTGAAGGTGGTGAGACCCTGGCATGGATTTGCCAGAGTGTCGCAGACATTCTTTGTGAAAAATCCTTTCTGTAGGATTTTTCCTGCTAGAGCTGAGAAGCTCAGTAACAAATGTAAACAATTATTATCTGCTGTGTGGAATGCAACAGGTGCACCCGTGGTTGGTCCCCTGTAGATGTTTGGATCTAATGACCACTCATGGTGGAGCTGCTGTTGCTCTCTGCCCAGACACAGGCATTGGTTATTCATTCTTTCTATCTCCTTCATAGCATAGCCAGCTTCTGAAGAAGCTTCTTCCTTTTCTATCTCTATGTAGTATAGTTATAATGTTATATATATATCATAATATAATAAATCAAGCCTTCTGATCATGGAATCAAGATCCTGTCTCTTCCATCCTCTACAAAACCCCTGTGACCACTGTCAACACCAGAGCAGCTGTGGCTGCCCCTGCATCCCTGGAAGCATCCAAGGCCAGGCTGGATGGAGCTTGGAGCACCTGAGACAGCTGCAATGTCCCTGGATGAGCTTTAACGCTCAAACCACGCCAGGATGCCATGGATGTGACCCTGCACGGTGTCCCCGGGGTCCCTGTACCTTGTTGATGTCGATGGTCTCCAGGGCCAGCTGGCGGAGCCGCTCCCGCCGGTCGCGGTTGCTCTCGGAGGCCGAGGCCACGCCCCCGCTGCCCGTCTTCCCCCCGGGCCGGTGCTGGAAATCCATGGCGGGGGTTCCTGGCCTTCAGCTCCTCCTGGAGAAACGCACAGTCTGGGAAAAGGAAGGGATAATTGAACCACACGATTGTCCAGCCCAGCAGTGAGGATGGGGAGGACACACCAGACGTGCCCCCAGCACGCAGCATGGGATGCAATCTCACATCTGGTACCACCAACGCAGGAAAGTGGAGTCAGAGAATGCAGAAAATCCCCCCGGAGTCCTTCCCATCTCCTCAGCCACTCCCAACCCCAGCTGGGTCCCAGCGAGGCCAAGCAGCCCCACCAGAGGCCCCCCAGGACCCCCAACAGGAGCTTTCCCCCCTCACCTGAGGCACCAACAGCCCCAGAGCTTTCCCCTGTCCATCACCACATCTGCTGCTCCCCCAGCACCCCAACACCCCTCACAGCCCCAGGGCCACCCTCCCACCACGGGAGGCTCAGAGCTCCCCAAGCCCCAGGTGAGGTCCTGGAGTCCCCCATGCCCTCAGCAAGGTCAGAACCCCCCCCCAAACTTCCCCACACAGAGCCCAAACACTGGAAAGACCTTTGAGGAACCCCAAATCCTTCTCCACAGAGTGCCCAGTTCTCCCAGTCCCTCTCCAGCCACATCCCCCTGTAGCTCCAGTCCTGATTCTCCACTCAAGGCCCCCTGACTCCCACTCAGATGCTCCTCTGATGCTCCCCCTATTCCCAGTCCCAGTTGCCCCTATCCCAGTTTCCCACTCGTGATTCTCCAGTTCTCCCAGTCCTGTCCTGATCCTAGCCCTGGTTTCTCAGAGCACCCAGCTCTCCCAGTGCTTCTTCCCCATCCCTCTCCTTTAACTCCAGTGCTGATTCTCCTGTCAAAGTCCCCCAAATACCCCCAGTCCTGCTTTTCCTGCTCTTCCCAGTTCTCCCAGTCCTACCCCCATTTTCCCTGTCCTGATTCTCCAGTACCCCCAGTTCTCCCACCCAGTTCTCCCAGTCCCCCTCCAGCAACTCCAGTCCTGATTCTGCACCCAGAGGCCCCAGGTGGGACCCCCAGTCCTGCCCTCCCAATGCTCCCAGTACCCCCAGTGCTGCTCTGCTCCTATCCCAGTTTCCCACTTGTCATTCTCCAGCCCCACCACCCCAGTTCTCCTAGTCCCTCCTTTTCCAGCACTCTTGCTTTTCCAGCCCCCCCAGTTCTCCCACCCAGGGCTCCCAGTACTTTCCCAGTAACTCCATCCCAGTTCTGCACTCGGGGCCCCCCAGTCCTGCCCTGCTGATCCTTCCAGTAGCCCAAACCCTGCCTGGGCCCTACCCCCAGTTTCCCACTGGTGATTCTCCAGTTCCCCCAGCCCCACCACCCAGGCCACCCAGCTCTCCCAGTCCCTCCATACCCAACACACCCAGTTCCTCCATATACAACATTCCCAGTCCCTCCTTCCCAATTCCTCCGTACCCAACTCGCCCAATCCCTCCATATCCAGTTCTCCCAATCCCTCCTCACCAGCTCTCCCAGTCCCTCCTCACCCAGTTCTCCCAGTCCCCCCTTCCCAGCTCTCCCAGTTCCTCCATACCCAACACTCCCAGTCCTTCATACCCAGCTCTCCCAGTCCCTCATACCCAGCTCTCCCAGTGCCTCCTTCCCAGCTCTCCCAGTCTCTCCATACCCAGCTCTCCTAGCCTTTCCTCACCCAGCTTTCCCAGCTTTTTCTTACCCAGCTCTCCCAGTCCCTCCATACCCAACACTCCCAGTCCCCCCTTCCCAGTTCTCCCAGTCCCACCTCACCCAGCTCTCCCAGCCCTTCCTTACCCAGCACTCACGGTCTCTCCTCCCTCAGTTCTCTCGGTCTCTCCTTACCCAGCACTCCTAGTCCCTCCTTCCCAGTTCTCCCAGTTCCTCCTCACCCAGCTCTCCCAGTCCCTCCATACCCAACACTCCAAACCCCCCTTCCCAGTTCTCCCAGCCTCTCCTCAGCCAGCACTCCCAGTCCTCCCATACCCAGCTCTCCCAGCCTTTCCTTACCCAGCTCTCCCAGTCCCTCCTTCCCAGCTCTCCCAGTCCCTCCAGACCCAGCTCTCCCAGCCTTTCCTTACCCAGCACACCCAGTCCCTCCATACCAAGCTCTCTGAATCCCCCCTTCCCAGCACTTCCAACCTTCTCTCACCCAGCTCTCCCGGTTATCCCAGCTCCAGCTGTCCCAGTTCTCCCAGTCCTGCCCCGTTCCCCTCTCCCCTCACGGCCCCCTCCCCGCTCGGTACCTGCGCGCGGCCCCGCTCTCTCCTCGGCGCATGCGCGCTCCCGTCCCTGCGCATGCGCGGTTCCGCCGCCTCGCGAGCCCTTCCGGCGGCTCTGAGGGCGCTTCCGGCGGCGCTGGCGGCGGCCCGGGCGGGGCCATGGGCCGGGGCGGGCCCGCCATGCGCTACAACGAGCGGGAGCTGCTGTCCCTGGCCCGCCAGCCCGCCGAGAAAGCGGCCGAGATCCGCATGAGCGTCCCCAAGAAGGGCAGCGGTGAGGGGGAGTCAGGGCTGGGGTTATTGGGGTGGGAGCAGGGCAGGACCGGGGATAGCTGAGGGGCCCCGGGTGAGGAATCAGGGCTGGGATTACTGAGGTAGGACCAGGGCAGGACCGGGGGTACTGGGAGGATCGGGGGAGGCAGGACCGGGGGTACTTGAGGGGCCCCGGGTGGGGAATCAGGGCTGGGGTTACTGAGGTAGGACCAGGGCAGGACCGGGAGTACTGGGAGGATCGGGGGAGGCAGGACCGGGGGTACTTGAGGGGCCCCGGGTGGGGAATCAGGGCTGAGGTTACTGGAGAGGGACTTGGAGGGCTGGGGGTGCTGGAGAATCTGGGCTGGGAAAGGGGGAGTAGTGGGCGAGGAGGGATTGGGAGAACTGGGGTGGTGGGACTGAGGGGACTGGAGAATCACCAGTGGGAAAATGGGGTAGGACCGAGTCAGGACTGGGAGAACTGGGAGTACTGGGGGAGGCAGGTGGAGGGGGAGCGAGGTTGGAGGGCGGTGTGGGGAGGAAGGTGAAGGTGGGTTAGGACTGGGGGGCCCCGACTGCAGAATCAGGACTGTGAATACTGGGGAGGGATTGGGAGAGAGAGGCTGGGTGCCGTGGATGCGGGAGCTGGAGAATCACAGGTGAGAAACTGGGGTACTTGAGGAGCCCCGACTGCAGAATCAGAGCTGGAGTTACTGGGGGGCAAGGCTGGAGAGGGACTGGGAGAGCTGGGTGGGAGGATTGAGGGTGCTGGAGGATCCAGGCTGGGAGCACTGGGCACAGGGGATGGGTAGGACTGGCTGTATTGGCTGGGAGTGCTGAGAAGCAGGACTGGGGACAGGCAGACTGGGAGGGCTGGACTGTGGGAATGGGGAGCACCAGTGGTGGGATCCAGTCTGGGTGTGCAGGGAGGTTCTGGGGCTGGGCTGGGCTCAGGGAGATCCCCCATTTCCAGGGGATGTGGGGAAGAAACTCTTCCCTGAAATCTCCCAGCAAATTCCCTTGCAAACCAGCCCTGGAGTGTTGTGCTCACTCCCTTGTGCTGAGCCTTTCCTCCTCTGAGGACGTGCTGGACTTTGTCCCTGGGAGGTGACGCCCGTGCTGGCAGCTCCAGGTGGGGCTGCTGGGATCTGCAGCTTTTCCTGGAGTGCCTGAGGCCCTGTGCTGCTGCTGGGAGCTCTGAGTGCCCGGGAGGAGCTGCTGGGAGCCCTCTTGATCTGCTGGAGGAGCTGCTCAGGGGCCTTGTCACCCTGAGGCCACTTTGTCACCCCCAGGCAGTGTCTGGGGGGTGCTTCAGTGGGCTCAGTGCCATGCTCAGGGCTGGCAGGGGGTGCCCCCTGTGCCTGAGCCCTGCCCTGCTCCCCCTGTCCCTGCAGTGCTGAAGAAGCGCCTGGTGAAGCTCGTGGTGAATTTTCTCTTCTACTTCCGCACCGATGAGGCCGAGGTAGGGATTGAGCCCCTGGCTGGGGTTTGTTCCCCTCCTCTTTTCTTCTTTTTCTGTGCCTGGATTGTGTGGGCTGGGAAAATGGAGCAGGGTTAGGAGCTGGACCTTCCCTCTTCCACCAACTCAGCAGGGCTGCAGGAGAGCTGGAGAGGGACTGGGGATGGAGGGACAGGACAGTGGGAATGGCTTCCCACTGAAAAAGTGAAATTTAGATGGGCAAAAATTCAATTTAGATGGGATATTGGGCAGGAATTGTTCCCTGGCAGAGCTGGGGGTGCTCACCTGGAGAGGAGAAGGCTCCAGGGACACCTCAGAGCCCCTTGCAGAGCCTGGAGGGGCTCCAGGAGAGCTGCACAGGGACTGGGGACAAGGCCTGGAGGGACAGGACACAGAGAATGGTTTCCTGCTGGAAAAGGGGAAATTTAGATGGGAAAAAATCCCATTTAGATGGGATATTGGGCAGGAATTGTTCCCTGTGAGGGTGGGCAGGCCCTGGCACAGGGTGCCCAGAGCAGCTGGGGCTGCCCCTGGATCCCTGGCAGTGCCCAAGGCCAGGCTGGACAGGGCTGGGAGCACCTGGGACAGTGGGAGGTGTCCCTGCCATGGCAGGGGTGGCACTGGATGGGCTTTGAGGTCTCTTCCAACCCAGAGAGTTCTATGAAATACAAGATAAATCAGGTTTTCAATCCCTTTCCTGCTGTCTGATTTGCTTCTGACACTTTGGTTCACTTGGACAAGGCTTTCCTGTGGTTGCTCTTGTTCATGACCATTGTCACCTGCTGTCCCCACATCCCTGAGCAGTACCAGGTGGATTTTTGTCCATCCTGAGCTGCCCCAGCTCCCCTCACACTGTTTAACCCCTTGCAAGGCTCAGCACAGCTCAGTGCTGGTTCTTCTGGGTGTCACAGTAAAAGTTTCATCTTTGATTTTAAAAGCAAAAGTTCTGTGGTGTCACAGAGTAAAGACCAGGCTGAAGGTAATTAACACCTAATTAACAAAGCAAAGTGCTACAGGTGAGACTGGCATGAGAAAGTTGATTAAAGGAACATGAAATATGGTGCAATCTGACTGAATTCTTTAAAAGCAGCCCCAGCTTGTGCAAGTGGCTTTAAAGGCTCCAGGGAAGTACTGTGGGTTAAACCCTCCTGGTATTGGGGTTCTGTGGGTTAAACCCTCCTGGTATTGGGGTTCTGTGGGTTAAACCCTCCTGGTATTGGGGTTCTGTGGGTTGAACCCTGATGGTATTGGGGTTCTGTGGGTTAAACCCTCCTGGTATTGGGGCTCTGTGGGTTGAACCCTCATGGTGTTGGGGCTCTGTGGGTTTATCCCTCCTGGTATTGGGGTTCTGTGGGTTAAACCCTGATGGTATTGGAGCTCTGTGGGTTAAACCCTGATGGTATTGGGGCTCTGTGTGTTAAACCCTGATGGTATTGGGGCTCTGTGGGTTGAACCCTCATGGTGTTGGGGTTCTGTGGGTTAAACCCTCCTGGTATTGGGGTTCTGTGGGTTGAACCCTCGTGGTGTTGGGGCTCTGTGGGTTGAACCCTCTCTCCCTGTGTTTCCCAGCCCATTGGAGCTCTGCTGCTGGAGCACTGCAAGATCACCAAAGAGGAGGAGAACGTCTTCTCCATCAGTGAGTGCTGCCTGTGCTCCCTTTGCCTTCCCCTGGTGGCAAATGGAAAAGGAAATGTTGGGACTGCTCAGTTCCTGCTCTCCTGTTTCCCTGGGGTCAGCTCAGCCCTTCCCCTCCTCTCGTGGTCACTGCCCCCAGCCCTTCTCCTCTCCCTCTGTGGGATCAGGCTCTGCTCCCAGGGATCAGGACCAGAGGAAATGAGCTCCAGTTGTCCCAGGGCAGGTTTAGGTTGGATTTTGGGGGAAATGTACTCCCCAAAAAGGTTTGGAAGCACTGGCACAGGCTGCCAGGGCAGTGGTGGAGTCACCATCCCAGGCAGTGCCCAGAAGATCTGTGACACCTGGGACAGGGGTGAGGGGTGAGCCTGGTGGTGCTGGGCTGATGGTTGGGTTTGATGATCTCAAAGGCTTTTCCAACTTCACCAATTCCTCAGCTGCCAGCTGTTCCTCCCTGTGCCCATGGCCCATCCCAGGGCATCTCAGGGGTATTCCATGGCACAGCCTGTGGGGTTTGCACAGCAGCACTGAGAGCAGCCAGGCCCCTGAGTGCCTGTGGAACCCCTGGCAGGGGGAGCTTGCTTATTGACAGATCTGCTCTGTGCTGCTGCATTTTATCCCAAAAAACAGCCTGGAGAGGCTCAGATAAAGCTGCTCCAGCCCCATCCTCCCCTCTGTGTGTCCTTGTGCAGCTGCCCTCCCCTGGAGCAGCCTTTCATCCCCTGTGCCAGAGGTATGTGGCCACAATAACAGGATGTTTCTCCAAGGCCATCCCTGTATCTTTTGGCCTGGCTGCCAGGCACAGCTGTGGCTCTGCTCTGCTTCCCTCAGGCAGCCTGAGCACACTGAGCCCACAGTGCTGGATTCTGGGGTTCAGGGGTGCTGGGAGCTCTGGTGGGGGAGGATTCCTGAGCAGGGTTAACCCCAGCAGTTCCTGGTGCTGGGAGTGTCCACAGCACATCCTGACCCAGGGGCTTGGCAGCAGCAGCAGCCCTGAGGGTGTGCTCAGCAGAGCTCTGGGACAGGAACTGGTGGCATGTCCTGGGCTGGAGTGGCACCGGGACCTGCTCCCCATGCTGACAGTGCCATGTGAGTGCCACATCCCCAAAATCCTCCAGCAAAGGCAGCTCAGGGCCTGCTCCCAGTGCAGTTTAACTCCTTGGTTATCCCTGCAGGTATCCCAGTTCCTCTCTCAGGGCTGTTTCCCACTTGGATTTAAATCCTGGTGTCTTTGCAAGGGGAGTCAATCCTGGAATTTGCCAGTTCAGGTCACCCTCAGTTTGGGAGGTTGCCCTTCCCAAGGTCTCAGGCTGCTGTAAGCTGGGCAGTGCTGTGGGCAGCTGCCCAGGCACCCAGAGCCACCCAGGGAGTGGGAGAGGGGCTGGAGGTGGGGGTGGCAGACTCAGTCCCAGCTCATCTTAGTTAACAGAGCTGCTAATTGTGGCCTGGCAGAGGCAGGGGAGCAGCAGCAGCTCTGCCAGGACCTGCCTGGAGCCTTTTCCTTGTCCCTGGCAGGTTTCATCGAGGAGCCAGAGAGGAAATACTGCTTTGAGTGTGCCACGGAGGAGCAGTGCCAGGAGTGGGTGGAGGCACTCAGGAGAGCCAGGTGGGCTGAGCCCTGGGAGCCAGGGCAGTGCTGGGGGCTCTGGGCTGTTCTGGGGTCAGGAACTGGGAGGGCAGTGTTGTCTCCTCCCAGACAAACTTCCCTCAGCTCTAAATAGCATCTGAAACTTCCCCACATCCTTCCCGTGCTCTCTTCCTGTCTTGCAGCTACGAGTTCCTGAGGAGGAGCCTGATTTTCTACAGGAATGAGATCCAGAAGATGACAGGGAAGGTGAGTGAGTCCCTGCAGGGCACAGCTCAGGTGTCACTGGTGGCTCTGGGTGGCAGCAGGGGCTGTTGCTGCCAGTCCTGCCCGGGCTGTGTGTGGGAAGGAGATCCCAGATCCCATAGGGAGCCGTGCTCTGCACAGCCAGACCTGAGCACCTTGCCCTGGGTGCACAAATTCCAGTGCTGGAGTGGCTGGGTGCTCCAGCCCTGGGTGCTCCAGCCCTGATGCACAAATTCCAGTGCTGGAGGGGCCCCAGAGCTGGCCTGGCCTCCCAGGGGCTCTCTGGAGCAGTTCACAGCACCCTGGGCAGACCCACGGGTGGAGATGCTGCTCACCCACCCCCTGCCAGGTGCCAGGAGCATCCCAGCTCTGGGGAGGGAGGTGACCTTGGCTCCTGCTGTGTCCTGTATGTCCCTGGGGCTGCTGGGCTTGATCTGCATCTCACTGGAGCCTCCCTGTGCCCCCACAGGACCCCCTGGAGCAGTATGGGATCTCAGAGGAAGCTCGTTTCCAGCTGGGAGCACAGGGGCAGTGACCCTCACCTGCTGCAGCTCCCCACACTGACCACCTGACTTTTTTATTTATTACCCCAATCATTTTGTATTGTTTTTTAAAGGAATTCCTTGCACATTCCCAGTGCCCCAGCTGGGGGGGCTGAGCTGGCAGAGCCCCCAGCCCCTCCAGGCCATGCTGGGGCCAGCTCCACCCTTGTGCTCAGCTTCCCTGACTCAGGATCCTCCTGCAGTGCCCCAGGCCCATCCCTGGCTGTAAGGGGATGTGACTGATGCATTTCTGGGCTCCACATTAACCCCCTCCTGCCCTCCAGGGAGGAGTGGGGATTCCACAGCTCCAGCTGATGGAGAGGAGCATTGCAGCCCTGTGCAGCCACGGCCTTTTGGGGTCTTTTCCCTCCCCTGGGCAGGTGCTGCAGTTCCTGGGGGCTGGATAAGCCCATCCAAAAGGAGAAAGCTGCAGAGCAGCAGGGAACAAAGGCAGGGAGAGATCCTTGTGTGATCCTGCCTGCCTGCAGAGCTCTGCAGTGATCCAGATGGAGGAGCTGGCAAAGGCAGGAGCTGCTCCCTTGGCTGGAGGATTGAGCTTGCAGGACATGCACCAGCTGCACCATCTCATCAACAGCCACATTCCAGCCTCCACTTGCATCATTCCCTCTTTTCAAACTCTTCTTTTTAAAACTTTGGAAATGGATGTATTTTTCTGAGCGAGGAAATAAAGACCCTGTTTGTAGAGAGGAGCCCAGCCGATTCCCCCAGGAGCTGCAAGGCCCTGGGGCAGCAGCAGGAAGGTGACAGATGTTCCAGCAGCTGGGGGAGGACAGTGTCACCTCTCAGGCACCCCTGGGATGCCCCTGGATCCCTCAGCAAGGAGCAGGAGTGACTGCCCCTGATGCTGCTGCTCATCCCTGTGCTGGCAGGACCCTCCTCAGCCCTGTGGAGGAGAGGGACTGGGGTCAGCAGGACATGGGGGAAGCACATCTGGGAGAGACCTCGGGATTGTGAGTGTGAGTGAATGTGTGTGTGCACAGGTTTGTGCTGCAGTGTGATCTCTAAATGCTGGAAATGCCCTTTATGCAGAACTCGTAGAGACCAAGTTTTCCAGACCACGGTGATGGCTGCAGGGCTGGGCTGGGAGCTGGCACAGCTGGCACACCCAGCACTGCAGCAGGCTGGAGCCAAGGTTGACTCCAACGCCTACATCCTCCACCAGGGCGGTGTCCTGCCCATCAACATCTCCTTCCCCGTGTGGTTTTAAAGTGGATGCTCTCAGACTGAAACCATTTATTTGAAAAAAAAAAAAAAAAGACAAACCTTTCAATACAAACAGGAGCTGGTCTGTGCTGCTGGCGCCTCCTCCAGCCTCAGGAGGGTCTCTCTGTGCCTGGGGGGCTGCAGACCTGGCTGAGATCCCCGGAGTGACAGCGCTGGGGCGGGATGCTGCGTGTCCCGGGAGGGGGAGCGGGAGCCGGGAAGGGGCTGCGGGGTTAAGAGATGTGCGGCTAATTAATGAGTGATTAACAATGCTAACGAAACAGCACGGGATGTGCCTGTCCGGTAAGGGATCCACCTTTTTTGGGTGAAATGCTGCGTTTGGAAGAGCTGCGCTGCTCAATGGTGGGGTGGGGTGAGATGGGATCCATGGGATGGGATGGGATGGGGTAGGATGGGATGGGATCCATGGGATGGGGTAGGATGGAATAGGATGGGATGCATAGGATGGGATGGGATCCATGGCATGGGATGGGATAGGATCCATGGGATGAGACGGGATCCATGGCATGGCATGGGGCGGGATTCCCACTCCCCGCCCCCCGCCGTGCCTGCCCCTTTAAGAGCCGGCTCCCATGACGTCACGCCCACGGCTACTTTGTAGCGCGGGGAGGGGCGGGGCCCGCGCGCGCCCGGCGGATTCGCGGGGTCTCTTAAAGAGGCCGCGCAGCAGCTTCAGGTAACGGGGGTCCCGGGCCGGGGGCTGCGAGGGGCGGCAGGAGAGGCGAGGCTGTGTCCCCACCGCTGGTCTCGGCCGGATGCGTCTCCCCAGCGTCCCCCCGAGGCTCTTAGTGCCACCCCGCCCCCCCCCCACCGTGTCCCCATCGTAGCCCTGAACTGTCCCCATGTCCCCTCTGGACTGTCCTCATCGTTCCCTCGAGCTGTCCCCACGCCCCCCATGGGTTGTCCGTGTCTCCCCGGGCTGTCCCCACATCCTCCCGGCCCGTCCGCCTCCCGGTGACTCCGCACCCCGCCGAGAGCGGGGCTCCGTGCGATCGAACCGGGCTGGGGGACGCGGGGTTGGAGGGCGCCGGGAGCTGCGGTTGGTCCGGCGGTTGCCGGGATCCGCCGAGCTCCCGGTGCAGCGATGCGGCGTGTTCGTCCTCGTGGGATGAGTGAGCAGATTCCCACGCGAGTCCCCCGAGAGGATTCAGGGATTCTCTCGTTGTTTTGTCCCGGAAAGAGCCGCCACCCCCGCGGGGCTGGGGCTCCCCCGGACCGGCAGTTCCGCTCCGGTTCCAGCGGATGGGGACACTCAGACAGACACCTCTGTCTCCCCGTGTCACCCCCATCCGGCAGCTCCTTCTTCCTCTCCGTGTCACCCCAGCTGACCCCGGTGCATTCCCGCAGGAATCCTACCCCCGGACCCCCTCGTGTCCGGCCCCGCAGGCGGATTAGGAGGATTTCCCAGCCGGGATCCTAATCCCGCTGCCCCGTGCCCGTTTATCCCGCCTGCTCCCGGGACCCGGCTTAGCCCCGGGCGCGGGCGGGCGGCTGCGAGCGCTGGGCGGCGGTGAGTGCGCGGCCCTGGGGCAAAAAGAGGGGCAAGTCCCGGGGTGGTGGTGCTGTCCCGGGCTGGCGGTGACCGGGGAGCCGCCCCGGAGCTCGGTTCTCCCCGGGGCGTGGGCGGGTGCACCGGGCAGAAAGCTGCGGGTTGGGTCGTGCCGCCCGCCGCCGCCACCGGGCCCGTCACGGAGCCGCCTTGGCAGAGCTTTGCTGCCGGGCCCCGGAGCTGCTGGCTCCGCTCCAGGGATGGGTGAATTCCCGGCAACTTGGCAGAGAGGGATGCGGGTGTCGGAGCTCGCCCTCGAGCCCGCTGCACCGGAGCAATTCCGCTCCTGGGCTGATGAGAGCCCCACCCGCATCCCCCTCACGGGGAAACTGAGGCACGGGCAGGTCTCAGCCTCTCCCGGGCGGCCCAGCTCGTTCCTGGGGTGCCGGACTGCTCCCTGTGCCCAGCATGGGCAGTGAATCACGCTCCTGGCTCCTGGACAGAGCTCGTGCCCGATTCTGGTGCTTTTGGTTTAGGAAAGAATGTGATTTGAGCCTTTAGCTCCGGAAAGGAGCTTTGCTGCCGGAATGCCGTCCGGCTCCTGCCGGCCCCGGAGCTCAGCGCTGTGCCCGGCACCGTGCCCGGGCTGTGATAAGCCCCGAAGCAGAAGGAAGTGAGCGCCCGATCGTCACCCCCAGCTTGGGGCTGCCCTCCCTGCTCGCAGCCGGAGCCGAGCGATGGCCGTGGGCACCCAGCTGGGGCTGCTGCTCTGGAAGAACTTCACCTACCGCCGGCGGCAGCGGGTGAGTGGGCGATCGGGGTGGGAAAGCCCCGAGCCGCTGGTGCCTGGCGCAGGGGCAGGCAGAGCCCTGGACGCTGATGGGGACCGGGAGCCCACCAGCCTCGCGTCTCCCGCAGATCCAGCTGGCTATCGAGATCCTGTGGCCCCTCTTCCTCTTCCTGATCTTGATCTCAGTGCGGCGATCCCACCCACCTTTCAAACAGCATGAGTGTGAGTGTCCCTGAGCCAGCCGAGACCCCTCTGTGTGCCCTTCGGGGGGACACCGTGAGGGACAAACACGGGAGGTGGTCACGGGGTGCTCGGGTGTTTGTGGGGTCCTGCAGTGCCCCCCTGAACTTGCCTCCCTTTCCCTCAGGCCACTTTCCCAACAAGGCGCTGCCCTCTGCGGGGACCCTGCCCTGGCTGCAGGGCATCATCTGCAACATGAACAACCCCTGCTTCCGACACCCCACGGCGGGAGAGGCCCCTGGCGTGGTGGGCAACTTCGATGGCTCCATGTGAGCGGCGGGGCTGGGCACTGCGGGGCACAGCGGGGCTGGCCCGGGGTCTCACTGCCCGTTCCATGTCCCGTGTCACAGCGTCTCCCGTCTCCTGAGCGAAGCCCGGCAGGTCCTGCGCCGCGGGCACGGGCAGCGGCTCCTGAGCAGCTTCGCCCGGCTCCTGCCCGCCCTGCGCCGGCTCCGAGACAGCGGGAACCAGCGGAGGGGTGAGCACCGGGGCTGCGGGGTGCCGGGGCAGCCAGACCCCTTGTCTGACCCCTGCTCCTCCAGCTCTGCCGGTGAGGGAATACTTGAGAGAGGACGAGACTTTCTCCCGGTTCCTGCGGGACAACACATCCCTGCCCCCGGCGCTGGTGGATGAGCTGATGGGGGCTCGGCTCAGCCCCCGCATCGTGAGTGTCCCGCGGTGCCCGCTCCGGGTGCCACTCCCGCTGCCCGCTGCCGGTGCCACTCCTGCTGCCCACTCCGGGTGCCACTCCCGCTGCCCGCTCCCGGTGCTCGCTCCCGGTGCCACTCCCGCTGCCCGCTCCCGGTGCCACTCCCGCTGCCCACTCCCGGTGCCCGCTCCCGCTGCCCACTCCTGCTGTCCGCTCCCGGTGTTCACTCCCGGTGACCACTCCTGGTGCCCGCTCCCGGTGTTCACTCCCGGTGTCCACTCCCGGTGCCCGCTCCCGGTGTTCACTCCCGGTGCCCACTCCCGGTGCCCGCTCCCGGTGTTCACTCCCGGTGCCCGCATTGTGACTTCTCTCTCCTTCCAGTTCTCCTTGGCGAGCCTTCGCCTCCCGCTGAAGGTCCTGGTCTGCAACGCCTCGGTCCTGGGGGGATTCCTGGTGGGCGGCGACGCCGACTCCACCCCGAGCCTGCAGCAAGAGCTGTGCGCGCTGCCCAGCTCCCAGCTCCGTGCCATGGAGGGCTCCTTCCTCTCCCAGATGGACTTCCCACGACTCCTGGCGGTGAGCCCCCAGTGCGGCCGGGTGCTGGGAGGAGGCAGAGACCCCTGGCCTCCCCTGACCCCTTCTCATGTCCCTCGTAGGAACAGCTGAGCTCAGAGTTGGGCGGAATCGCCAGCACCGTGGAAGCTTTGGGCAGCTTCCTGCGGGATGCAGCATCCCTGATGGAGGAGGTACAGCCCTCATTCCCTCGCCCCCTGCCCACCCCACCGTGTCCCTGTCCCCCACTGCCCCTCTCCACTCTCACCCCACTCTCCCCAGGTCTCCTCCATGCCCAGCCTGGCCGAGCTGCGTCAGGAGATTGAGGGGCTGAGGGCCCCCAACAGCAGCGCGGGCGCCTTCAGAGCCCTGTCCCGCATCGCCTGCGGCCACCCCGAGGGCGGGGGGCTCAGGATCCCCTCCCTCAACTGGTACGAGGACAACGATGTCAAAGCCTTCCTGGACCGGAACACCTCGGAGCACAGACCCGTGTCCTCAGGCAGCACCAGTGGGTGTGGGGGGCTGTGGGAGGCTCAGCCAGAGGTTGTGGGGGGCTGCTGGTGGGGGGCTGGTGGTGAGGGCTGAGCTCTGCACCCCCAGGTCCCTTCTGCAGGGAGCTGCTCCGCAGCCTGGAGTCCAGCCCCCTCTCACAGATCTTCTGGAGGGGGATCAAGCCCCTCTTTGTGGGGAAGATCCTGTACACCCCACCTGGGCCTGGCCCCGACAGCGTCATGGCTGAGGTGAGTGGGGGCTGCAGGGGGGCTGCAGGGGTTTGGGGGGGTGTCATCCCAAACCTGCCTCACGTCCCTCACACAGGTGAACCGAACCTTCCGGGAGCTGGCGGTGCTGGGGGAGTTGGGGGGCGCCTGGCAGGAGCTGGGACCCCGAATCTACACCCTCCTCAACAGCAGCCTGGAGATGCAGGTGCTGCAGGTGTGTGAGCCCAGACTCCTCCCATTGCTGTGGGGTGCAGGATGGGCTGTGCTGGGGTGCAGCTGGCCAGGAGCTGGGTGGGATGCAGCTGGAGCAGGGTGGGCTGCATGGCCTCCCATACCCTGCTGCTTTGCAGGAGCTGCTGCTGGCCCCGAGCACAGCCCAGCTCCTGGACGGGTTCCTCAACGGCACCTCCTGGAAGCTGCCAGAGCTGGTGACATTCCTGACGGGGCCAGCAGGGGGACCAGGCCTCACCTGGCACCAGGTGTACGCTGATGTGGACGCAGTGCTGAGCACGCTGTCACAGTTCATGGAGGTTTGTGTCACCCTGCTGTGGAGGGGGCTGCCCCTTGCACCACCCATGCCCACTGAGCCCTACCTGCCCTCCCACAGTGTGTCTGCCTGGACAAGATCGAGGCAGTGGCCAGCGAGGAGCAGCTGGTAGCCCGAGCCCTGGAGCTGCTGGAGGAGCAGCAGTTTTGGGCAGCAGTGGTCTTCCAGCCCCCCATCAATGCCACAGCCCCCGGACTGCCACCCCACGTCCGCTACAAGATCCGCATGGACATCGACGATGTCACGAGGACCAACAAGATCAAGGACAGGTTGGGGGATGCTGCCTGTGTCCATGGCCACCCTGTGCTGGTTGCCAGGGGATCCCTGGTGCCAGCACCGTGCTCTGCCCCCAGGTTTTGGGACCCAGGCCCTGCAGCTGACCCCTTCAGTGACCTGCGCTACGTCTGGGGGGGCTTCGTGTACATCCAGGACCTGGTGGAGCAGGCGGTGGTGAGGGTGCACACTGGGCCTGCCCCACGCACCGGGGTCTACGTCCAGCAGATGCCCTACCCCTGCTACGTGGATGATGTGTGAGTAGAGGGGCAGCCCCAGACCCTGGGACAATTGTGTGACCCCCTTGCTGCAGTGGGGGACACATCCAAGCATCCTGCAGCACCAAGGAGGTGGCACAGGGCTGGTCGTGCCCTGGTGTCCCTGTCCCAAGAGTGGCCCAGGAGTGTGGAGATAAGGGTGGAATGGCTGGTGGTATCTCCCCAGGTTCCTGAGGGTCCTGAACCGCTCACTGCCTCTCTTCATGACTCTGGCCTGGATCTACTCCGTGGCCATGATCATCAAGGGGGTGGTGCACGAGAAGGAGACACGTCTCAAGGAGACCATGAAGACCATGGGGCTGAGCAGCGGGATCCTCTGGCTCAGCTGGTTCCTCAGCAGCTTCATCCCCTTCCTCCTCAGCTCTGCCCTCCTTGTCCTCATCCTCAAGGCAGGTTGCAGGTCTCAGGGGACAGCATGGGTGGGTGCCAGCATGGGAGGCTCCACAAGCTCCAACCCACCTCCATCCACAGCTGGGAAACATCCTGCCCTACAGCGACCCAGCAGTCATCTTCCTCTTCCTCGGCACCTTCTCAGTGGCCACCATCAGCCAGTGCTTCCTCATCAGCACCTTCTTCCCCCGTGCCAACCTGGCCTCGGCGTGCGGTGGCATCATTTACTTCTCTCTGTACCTGCCCTACGTGCTGTGCGTGGCCTGGCGTGACTACATCACCTTCCCACTCCGTGTCCTTGTGGTGAGCTGGGATCTGCCCCCCTGCCCTGCCCCTGCTGCTCTGGGTGGGGGCTTTGGGCTGCACCCCCCATGCCAGGCTTTGCCCTCACTGCCTTTCTGGCTGTCCTCAGAGCCTGCTGTCCCCCGTGGCCTTTGGTTTTGGCTGTGATTACTTCTCTCTCTATGAGGAGCAAGGGGTGGGCATCCAGTGGCACAACCTGGCTGCCAGCCCCGTGCCAGGAGACCCGTACAGCTTTGCTGCAGCCATGGGGCTGCTGCTGCTGGACGCTGTCCTCTATGGCCTGGCCACCTGGTACATCGAGGGTGTCTTCCCAGGTGAGTGCAGCTCCCCTGACCCCCAGCTGCCACTCAGCCCTGGCCCCACTTAACCCCTTCTGCTGCAGGTCAGTACGGGATCCCCAAGCCCTGGAATTTCCCCTTCCTCAAGAGTTACTGGTTTGGAGAGTCATCCTCATCTGGGCACTCCCTGTACCACAGCAGCTCCCACACTGCACCCCAAGGTGAGTCCCTGCCCACCCTGGAGCTGCGTGGCTGAGGGCAGTGGCCATAGAGCCCTCCAGGCCAGGCCCTCACCCCAGAGGAGGGCCCTGCACCCCATGGCAAGGGGACATCTCAGGACACCTGCACCCCATGGCAAGGGGACATCTCTGGGGACACCTCTGGAGACACGGCTGGGGACACTTTGGGGAAACATTTGGGGACAGAGTTGCTGGAGTGTTCTGGGGTCACTGACCAGGGAGGTTTGGGGTCACTGACAAGAGGGTTTTGGGGTCACTGACAAGAGGGTTCTGGGTTGCTGCCAGGGAGGTTTGGGGTCGCTGCCAAAGGGGTCCTGGCCGGGGATGTGACCCCTTGGTGGTTTCCAGTGCTGGTGGAGGAGCCACCTGCTGATCTCCAGCCCGGCGTCTCCATCCGCGACCTGGTGAAGGTTTATGGCAGCAGCGGCCGTGCAGCCGTCAATGGGCTGAGCCTGGACTTCTACGAGGGGCAGATCACATCCTTCCTGGGCCACAACGGCGCTGGAAAGACCACGACCATGTGAGCCACCCCAGCGGGGCTGCGTGGCCATGGCTGGGGAGAGGAGCTGAGCCTGACCCTGTCCCCACACAGGACAGGGTACCCTGGCTGCTAACCTTGCTGCCCCTGTGCTCCATGACCCACTTTTCTCACCACTTCCAGGTCCATCCTGACCCCAAGCCGTGCTGCCCCTGTGCTCCATGACCCATTTTTCTCACCACTTCCAGGTCCATCCTGACTGGCCTCCTGCCCCCCACCTCGGGCACTGCCTATATCCTGGGCTGGGACATCCGCTCCGACATCGACAGCATCCGCAAATCCATGGGGATGTGTCCCCAGCACAACGTGCTCTTCGACATGTAGGCATGGCTGGGGCACTGTGGGGGGTGATGCAGGGCTGTCCCCTCAGTCCCTGTGTCCCTCTGTGGGAGCTACGGGGGGTGGGACAGTCGGGACAGACAGAGATGAGAGATCTCTGCGGCCAGGTCAGGAATTTGGGGTTTATTGCAAAGGGCCTGGGTGCAGGGCCCTGCTGGGAGCTGCCAGGCGCAGCTCAGAGCAGGACTGAGAGGAGACAGGGGGAGAGAGGGTGAGAGGGTGAGAGAGGCAAGAGAGCAAAAGCTTAAGAGAGTAAAAGCGGTAAGAGAGTAAGAGGCAAGAGCTAAGAGAGTGAAGTTCCCATTACAATACCATAAATCATCTTCTGTGTTGAATATTCTGATTCTCACTAACCAATCTAGTACAATATACAAATCCTGTAGCATTTCCATACAGCCTATAAGAATCACTACATTACCATACTGTGTTACATTTTAAACCCTAAAAACTCCTCTTTGGGCCCCTTCTGCCAAGCTGGCAGGGTCTGCTTGGACCCTTGGACCTGCCTGCAAGCAGAGGGTCTTGTTTCATCAAAAGAGAATTACCTTCAGCCAGCCACACCATTGTTTTCCCATTGTTCAGTAACTAAGGGATCTCAAAGCTTGCTTTCATTTCGACCTCGCTTATAGTTTCTATATTCTCAAAATCTTTTGCCAGGCAATCATATTTATAAGGCTTTCCTGTTTCATCTTCCCCAACACCCCTCACCTTGCCTTTTTCCCCCCCACAGCCTGACGGTGGAGGAGCACGTCTGGTTCTACGGGCGGCTGAAGGGGCTCTCGGAGCAGCAGGTGCAGGAGGAGATGGAGCAGCTGCTCCAGGACACGGGGCTGCCCCACAAGCGGCGGGAGCAGACCAGGAACCTCTCGGGTTCGTGCGGGGGTCGGGCTGGGTGCCGGGGCGGGGCTCCATGGCCCGGAGCCCCCCCAACGCCGTCCCTCTGCAGGCGGGATGCAGAGGAAGCTCTCGGTGGCCATCGCCTTCGTGGGCGGCTCCCGCGTGGTGATCCTGGATGAGCCCACGGCCGGCGTCGATCCCTTCTCCCGCCGCAGCATCTGGGAGCTGCTGCTCAAGTACCGCAAAGGTGGGGCTGGGAGCCTCAAATTCACCCTCTGGAACCTGCAATTTGGGGGTCCAGCAAGGGGGTCAAGCCCATTCCTGGTCCCCAGGTCGCACCATCATCCTGTCCACCCACTACATGGACGAGGCGGAGCTGCTGGGGGACCGCACTGCCATCATCTCCCAGGGCCGGCTCTGCTGCTGTGGGTCCCCCCTCTTCCTCAAGGCCAGGCTTGGCACCGGGTACCACCTCACCCTGGTGAAGCGGGACAGGAGCGGGACAGGCGGCAGCACCGGCACTGTCCCCGGTGTCACCAAAAAGGTGGGACCCTGATGATCATCCCCCAAAGGGCAGCCAGTGTTTCACTATAGGACACAAAACAACACACTGCTGCTCTCAAGGTGAAGAAAGGAAGTTTATTTCCTGACTCCAACATTTATAGATTTCCAAAAGTGACAGTGGATTGGAGGGTGACAGTGCCACCTCTCCAATGACACTGGACAAACCAACAGTCCATCAAATTTCTCCTCCTCCATAAAAGAATGCAAAACTTCCTCCCCGAGGAAGTCTGTGAGAAAGTTTGCCACAAGAATGTCAACATCAGAAGGCTTAGAAAACCTTAAAAATTCAGGGCGACACCAGTGTGTCCATCCTGGGTACGGGGGGGCACTGGGGGCCAGGTGCTGCTGTGGGGTGCCAGGCTCCAGCCCCCCTCTCCTGCAGGATGGCAGTGACTCAGAGCACAGCAGTGACACAGGCCTGGGCAGCGAGCGGGGCAGTGATGCCAGCGCCGTGGGTGAGTGTTTTGTCCCCTCAGTGTCACCCCCAGCTGCTCCCCAAACATCCCCCATCACCCAGGGGGGCTGGGTGTGCATGTGGCCCCTCTCCCCCTTTTACTGGAGGTGCACAAGGGGGTCTCCATCCCCTCATCTCCCCTGGGGACCCTCAGGCTGGGCACACGGGGCTGCGGCCAGCTGTGGCAGCCAGTGCCTCCTTCCCCCTGAGGTTTCCAGCCCCCTCCATCCCTCCAGATGTGGCCCAGCTGTCGGCACTGATCCAGAAGCTGGTCCCTGGCTCCAGGCTGGTGGAGGACATCGGGCACGAGGTGCTGTTTGTCCTGCCCTACAGCGGGGCCAGGGACGGGGCCTTTGGGGAGCTGTTCCGTGAGCTGGACGCGCACCTGGGGGAGCTGGGGGTCTCCAGCTACGGCATCTCTGACACCACCCTGGAAGAGGTACCCAGGGGGACTGTGCTCAAGGGGCTCCTGGGGTGCCTGTGAGCAGGGGGTTTCTCTCTCTGGGGGTGTGTGTTGAACACCAGCCCTCCCAAACCCCCAGATCTTCCTGAAGGTGGCTGAGGACACAGGGCTGGACGCTGACACCACAGGTAAAGCCCCTCAGTCCTGGCTGGAGCTGAGCTCTGGGGTACAGGGGAGGCTGGGGAGGTGCTCAGCAGCCCAGAGCAGAGGGTTGGGGTGTCCCCAGCACCCTTCCAAGGCTGGGGACACCCATGGATGCAGAGGTGTCCCAGCCTGTGGCCTTGGTCCTGCCCTGGCATCTCATCCTCATTTTTCCAGGCACCATGAAAGGAGCAGTCCCAGGCGAGATGGGAGATGGGGATGTGGCCGATGGAGAGCTGGGTAAGGATGGGGGAGGTGGGACCCCTGAGCTGTGCTGAGTGCTCCCCATCTCCATCTCCTGGGCTGGGGTGATGGCACGTGTCCATCTGTCCATCCCTTCAAGTTGCGGGACACTCAGGGACCCTCGTGCAGCACAGCCACCTGCCAGTTTTGGGGTGTCCCCAGAGCAAAGATCTGGGATGAGGATGGCTTTGGGGGAACCCAGCTCTGTGCAGGAGTCGGGATGGGATATGAAATGCCAAGGGGAAGAACTCTTGAGGGAGAACTGAGGGGACAGCCATGCTGGGGGGGCTGTGATGGTTTGGGGCACCAGCTGTGCCCTGGGGGTGGGCACTGCTTGTAACCCCTCTCTGCTCTCCTTTACATTGAGCCAAAGGAGCCCGGCGAGGTAGGAGCTGGGGGGCAGTTTGGGGGGGCTGGGGGCTCCTGTATGCAGCATCCCATCCCTGCTGGGCTGGGGGCAGTTTGGGGGGGCTGGGGGTAGTTTGGGGGGGCTGGGGGTTCCTTCATGCAGCATCCCATCCCTGCTGGGTTGGGGACGGGGCAGTTTGGAAGGGCTGGGGGTTCCTGCGTGCAGCATCCCATCCCTGCTGGGTTGGGGGCAGTTTGGGGGGGCTGGGGGTAGTTTAGGGGGGCTGGGAGCTCCTGCATGCAGCATCCCATCCCTGCTGGGGTGGGGCTGGGGGTTCCTGCATGCAGTACCCCATCCCTGCTGGGGTGTGGGGATGCCCCTGCCAGCCCCCTGTCCCGCCTGGCACGAGCCAAATCCATCTCTCCCCCGCAGCAGAGGAGCCCCGGGAGACGGACCTGCTGCGGGGGGCGGCGTGCGGGAGGGTGCGGGGCTGGGCGCTCACCTGCCGCCAGCTCCGCGCTCTCTTCACCAAGAGGATGCTCCACGCTCGGCGCAGCACCCGCGGCTTCTTGGCGCAGGTGGAGCCGCGGGGAGGGAGGAGATGGGGCACGGTGAGGCAGAACCAACCCTGATCCCCCTCCCGGGCTCCCCAGATCGTCCTCCCCGCCGTGTTCGTGTGCATCGCGCTGCTCTTCAGCCTCATCGTGCCGCCCTTCGGGAGGTACCCGCCGCTGCAGCTGCAGCCCTGGATGTACGGGCAGCAGTTCACCTTCTTCAGGTGTGTCCCCAGCCCTCTGCCCGCCCTGTCCCCGGTCCCCCAGTGCCCCCAGCTCACTGCTGTGTCCCCGTTTAGCAACGACGCCCCGGGAGATCCCGACACAGCCCGGCTGCTGGAGGCGCTCCTGGCCGAGCCCGGCTTCGGCACCAAGTGCATGAAGGAGGAGGGGAAGCCGTGAGTGCCCGGGGCTGGCTCGGCCCCCTCCTCATGCCTTTGACACCCGCAGGGGGCTGTTTACAGACCACCAACGGGACGGGACTGCTGTGGGACGTGCTTTGAGCTGTTTTGTTTTTTCAGCATCAGTCTCATTACATGGTTGTGACAATGGGAAGATGCTACCAGCTCACATCCCAGGCAGCAGACAGAGAACTTAATGTTACAACTCACTTTATAAGTTTTTTGACCAATCACACAAAGTAAAAGCACATTGATAGTATTTATATCTGTATAGTATATATTCTATATTGACAGTAGTTCTATCCAACCACTATAAGCACAGGTACCTTTGGTTAAACAATGCTTGCTTATTTCGAATACAATACCTACTTGTAAGCCTTAAAACACAATGCACAGAGCTCCATTATTAAGCTTCAACCTTCCTAATATCTTGCTAGATAAACTTTTCTGTAGCTTAGAGAGTTATTCTAGACAAGTGTTAATCCACAGATCATTGTTCTATTTATCCTTGCTTTTCTATAGTTTAAATAATTTTTCTGCTGACCTATCTCATGGCTGCTGCTTAACTCTAGTCACAGTTCTGCTGTCTCTGAGCCCTGCCTTTTGCAGCTTTCCCAAAACCCTCTGATTTTGTGGATTCCCACACCTACCTGCCCACCGGTGTGATGCTCTGGGACCCCCAGCATGCCGGTGGGTCCTGGTGCCCCTGGCTCACACCAGGCTGGTAACAGGGGTGTCTCTCTCTCTCTTTCTCTCCCTCGGTGCCCAGGGCAGGGCTGTGCCCCCCAGCTTCCCACCCCGATGGCTTCTGGACCCCCTCAGCCCCCCCATCCCTGCTGGAGGTGCTGCAGCGTGGGAACTGGACACGGGCAAAGCCATCGCCCTCCTGTCAGTGCAGCGGGCCAGGGGCACACAGGATGCTGCCCGAGTGTCCTGAGGGGGCCGGGGGGCTCCCACCACCCCAGGTAACCCCAGCCGGGCAGGGGCAGCCCCAGGGCTCTGTCAGTGCTGGCTGTGGGGGCTCTGGGGTGTGACACTGTTCACAGGGGTCTGAGGATGAGGGAAGGGATGAGAATCTGACTCCATGTTTCAGAAGGTTGATTTATTATTTTATGATATGTATTATATTAAGACTATACTAAAAGGATAGAAAAAAGGATTTCATCAGAAGGCTGGATAAGAATGATAACAAAGGTTTGTGGCTCGGGCAGAGTCCGAGCCAGCTGTTTGTGATTGGCCATTAATTAGAAACAACCACATGAGACCAATCCCAGATGCACCTGTTGCATTCCACAGCAGCAGATAATCAATGTTTACATTTTGTTCCTGAGGCCTTTCAGCTTCTCAGGAGGAAAAATCCTAAGGGAAGGATTTTTCATAAAAGATGTCTGCGACACTGGTGATGTTCTGGGGATGCCACAGTGCTGGGTGTCCATCCAGCCCCTCTGTCCATCCCACAGGTGCAGAGGGGCACAGGGGACATCCTTCAGAACCTGACAGGCAGGAACATCTCTGACTACCTGGTGAAGACCTATCCCCAGATCATCCGTCAGGAGTGAGTGCTGGGGCTGGGAACACCAGGGACACCAAGGGAGCACCCCAGGGACACCTGGGGGAAGGGGACACTGCTGGGGACATGTGGCTGGCTGAGCAGGTGCTGCCCTAATGTCCCCTCAGGGGTTTCTCTCTCCTCTGAAACCCCCGTCCTCATTTCTTTCAGGCTGAGGAACAAGAAGTGGGTGAATGAGCAGAGGTGAGCTGGGCAGGGGCTTGGGGCCTGGCACAGCCAGGGTTGGAGGGAGACAGGAGATCCCTGGTGGGTTTGGGGAGTGCCTGAGTGGTCCCTGGGCAGAGCCATCATCCAGGTGCCTTCAGCTCTCTGCTGTGTGTCCCTTACCTGGCACCTGGGTGAGTGGAGGGTTGAGCTTCACAAGGGTGCCAGGTTTCATAGAACTGTAGAATCTCCAGGGGTGGAAGGGACCCACGTGCATCCTCAAGCTCAGTTCCTGCCGTGCTGGCAGTGGGAGTCTCTCTGGCAGGTTTGGGAGCCCCGTTTCTCCTGCAGGTACGGCGGCTTCTCCCTGGGCGCCGGCAGCTCCCAGGCCCTGCCATCGGCAGCAGAGGTGGATCAGGCGGCGCTGGAGCTCCGGGTGCTGCTCAACATCACCCTGGTACAGCCAGACCCAGCCCCTGGCTCAGCTCTGGGGGTCCCAGTGCTGCCAGACCCCTCCTCACCCCCGTGTGTTCCTGCACCCAGGGCAGCCCCTCGGATCGGCTCCTGACCAACCTCAGCCGCTTCATCGAGGGCTTGGATGCCCGCAGGAATATCAAGGTGTGCCTCAGGGCTGACAGCTGGGGGCAGCAGGGATGCGGCAGTTGTGACAGTGTTCACAAGGGTCTCAGGTTGAGGGAAGAGATGAGGATTTGACTCTGTGTTTCAGAAGGCTGATTTATTATTTTATGATATATATTACATTAAAACTATACTAAAAGAATAGAAGGAAAGGCTTCATCAGAAGGCTGGCTAAGAATAGAATAGAATAAGAAAGAATGATAACAAAGGTTTGTGGCTCAGGCTCTGTGTCCAAGCCAGCTGGCTGTGATTGGCCATTAATTAGAAACAACCACATGAGACCAATCCCAGATGCACCTGTTGCATTCCACAGCAGCAGATAACCATTGTTTACATTTTGTTCCTGAGGCCTCTCAGCTTCTCAGGAGGAAAAATCTTGAGGAAAGGATTTTTCATAAAGAATCTCTGTGACAGCAGTGATGTCCTCTCAAGGGGGGACTGAGGATGGCTGGGGCTGGAGGGCAGCAGGAGCCCCGTGGGGAGTGGGGGATGCTCCTGGTGGGAGTGGGAGCCAGGGGCAGTGCCAGCTTGGCTGGGGGGCTCTGAGCTGCCTGGCCCTCCCTATCCTGCAGGTCTGGTTCAACAACAAGGGCTGGCACGCCATGGTGTCCTTCCTCAACGTGGCCAGCAATGGGCTGCTGCGAGCCCGGCTGCCCCCCGGCACCGACCCCGCGCGCTTCGGCATCACGGCCACCAACCACCCCCTGAACCTCACCAAGGAGCAGCTCAGCGAGGCCGCCCTGTGAGTGTGGCCAGGGGGGTCCCACAGCCCCCTCTGGCTCCCGCTGAGCTCTGTCCCCTCCTTGGCAGGATGGCCACCTCTGTGGACGTGCTGGTCTCCATCTGCGTGATCTTCGCCATGTCCTTCGTCCCGGCCAGCTTTGTTGTCTTCCTCATTGAGGAGAGGGTCAGCAAGGCCAAGCATCTCCAGTTTGTCAGCGGGATGAAGCCCATCACCTACTGGCTGGGCAACTTCGCCTGGGACATGGTGGGAATGGGGATGGGGACAGGGATGAGTTCCAAAGGGGTCTGGTCCCACCCCTGACCCCTTTGTTGCTTTTCCACCCCCTCAGTGCAACTACCTGGTGCCCGCGCTGCTGGTCATCCTCATCTTCCTCTGCTTCCAGCAGGAATCCTACGTGTCCTCGGCCAACCTGCCCTCCCTGGTGCTGCTGCTGCTGCTCTACGGGTGATGGGGCAGCAGAGCCCAGCAGGGGCGAGGGGGTTGTGGGGCTGGGGGCAGCCAGGGTGAGGGGTTGTGGTGCTTGGGAGGGTGGGTGCACTCTCGAGCCCCCCAGGTTGGGATGTGCACCTCAGCCAGGCCCTGCTGTGCCCCCTGCAGATGGTCCATCACCCCCCTGATGTACCCAGCCTCCTTCCTCTTCAGCATCCCCAGCACTGCCTACGTGGCCCTGACCTGCATCAACCTCTTCATCGGCATCAATGGCAGCGTGGCCACCTTTGTGCTGGAGCTCTTTGTGGACCAGGTGAGCCTTGGGATGCCCTGCACCCCTCATTCCTTCCATGCCATGCCAGTGCCAGCTCCCCCACCCCTCTCCTTGCTGCCCCATCAGAACCTCAATGACATCAACCGTGTCCTGAAGAAGGTTTTCCTCATCTTCCCCCACTTCTGCTTGGGCCGAGGCCTCATTGACATGGTGAAGAACCAGGCAATGGCTGATGCCTTTGAGAGGTTTGGTGAGTCTGGGGGTGTCAGGGCTGCTCACCCTCCCCAAAGCCCAGCACAAGGGTCCCCTATTCCTACAGCTGCTCTGTGCTCACCTGTCCATTGCTCACCTGCAGGGGACAAGCGCTTCGTGTCCCCCCTCTCCTGGGAGCTGGCAGGGAAGAACATGTTTGCCATGGCCATAGAGGGCATTGTCTTCTTCCTCTTCACCCTCCTGCTGCAGTACCACCGCTTCTTCCTGCGCCTGGGGTGAGCAGAATCCCAGAATCCCAAAATCACTGAGAATCAGAATCTCAGAATCCCAGAATCCCAGAATGCCAGAATCACTGAGAATCAGAATCCCAGAATCACTGAGAATCAGAATCACAGAATCCCAGAATCATTGAGAATCAGAATCCCAGAATCACACAATCACAGAATCCCAGAATCACTGAGAATCAGAATCCCAGAATCCCTGAGAATCAGAATCACAGAATCACCAGGCTGGAAGAGACCTTTAAACTCAAGTCCAACCCAGCCCCAACACCTCAACTAGACCATGGCACTGAAAATGCTACATCCAGGATTTTTTTAAACACATCTAGGGATGGTGACTCCACCACGTCCCCAGGCAGATGATTCCATTTCTTTATCACTCTTTCCATAAAAAGCTTTTTCCTGATATCCAACCTAAGTTTCCCTTGGCACAGCTTGAGGCTGTATCCTCTGGTTCTGTCAGTGCTGCTTGGAGAAAGAGACCAATCCCACCTGAGCACAGGCACCTTTCAGGAGCTGTAGAGGGTGATAAGGTCACTCTTGAGTCTCCTTTTCTTCAGGCTAAACACCCCCAGCTCCTTTTCTCCAAGCTGAGCACCCCCAGCTCCTCCACTCATCCCTCATAGGGTTTATGTTCAAAGCCCCTCACCAGCCTTGTTGCCTTCCTTTGGATGTGTTCAAGTGTCTCAACACCCTTCCTAAACTGGATACAGAACTGGACACAGAACCCTAGGGGTGCTCAAGGGCATGCACAGCCCTGGACGTGCCCTTGCCACTGTTCCCACAGCCCACGGGCTCTGGAGCTGCCCTCGCTGGGAGATGAGGACCAGGACGTGGCCAGGGAGCGGGCGAGGGTGGGCAGCATCCCCCCACACAGCCACCTCCTGCTTCTGAAGGACCTGACCAAGGTGGGTGGGTGGGACAGGGCCCTGCTGTGAGCTCCAGCCCGCCCAGGACCCCTGGCAGTGGCAGAGGGGAGCAGGCAGTGCCACCTCTGCTCTGTGCAGGTGTACCGGCGCAGGAAGGCTCCGGCCGTGGACCGGCTCTGCGTGGCCATTCCCCCCGGGGAGGTGAGGGACGGATGGACAGACAGACAGACAGCTCTGTGGGCAGGGCCAGGGCTGCCAGTGAGCCTGCTCTGCCCCCACAGTGCTTTGGGCTCCTGGGGGTGAACGGTGCTGGGAAAACGTCCACCTTCAAGATGCTGACAGGGGACACGGAGGTGACGCTGGGGGAGGCCTGGTTGAAGGGGCACAGGTGGGTGAATGCAGGGATTCCACGGCTCAGATCCCTGTCCATGTCCCCACAGCCATCATCTCTGTCCCCCCTGTGCTCTTCCTGGCCCTTTGCCCTGCAGCCTGCTTCATCCTCATCCTCATCCCTGCAGCTGCTTGTCCCTATTCCCAAAGTATCCGTGGCACATGTGCCCATCCCACAGCGTGGTCACCACTCCCTGCCCCACGCTCACCTGTCCCTGCCTCATGCTCACCTGTCCTCATCCTGTGCCCACCTGTCCCCATCCCACAGCATGCTCACCACTCCCTGTCCCATACTTACCTGTCCCCATCCCACAGCGTGCTCACCACTCCCTGCTCCACACTCATCTGTCCCTGCCCCGTGCTCACCTGTCCCCATCCCACAGTGTGCCCAGCTGTCCCTGCCTCATGCTCACCTGTCCCCATCCCACAATGTGCTCAGCTGTTCCTGCCCCATGCTCACCTGTCCCCATCCTGTGCTCACCTGTCTCCATCCCACAGCGTGCTCACCACTCCCTGTCCCATACTTACCTGTTCCCATCCCACAGAGTGCTCACCACTCCCTGCTCCATGCTCACCTGTCCCTGCTCTGCGCTCACCTGTCCCTGCTCCACGCTCACCTGTCCCTGCTCTATGCTCACCTGTCCCCATACTGTGCTCACCTGTCCCTGCCCCATGCTCACCTGTCCCCATCCTGTGCTCACCTGTCCCTGCTCCATGCTCACCTGTCCCTGCTCTGCGCTCACCTGTCCCTGCTCCACGCTCACCTGTCCCTGCTCTATGCTCACCTGTCCCCATACTGTGCTCACCTGTCTCTGCTCCATGCTCACCTGTCCCCATCCTGTGCTCACCTGTCCCCATCCCACAGAGTGCTCACCACTCCCTGCTCCATGCTCACCTGTCCCTGCTCTATGCTTACCTGTCCCTGCCCCATGCTCACCTGTCCCCATCCTGTGCTCACCTGTCTCCATCCCACAGCGTGCTCACCACTCCCTGTCCCATACTTACCTGTCCCCATCCCACAGTGTGCTCACCTGTCCCTGCTCCATGCTCACCTGTCCCTGTTCTGTGCTCACCTGTCCCTGCTCCATGCTCACCTGTCCCCATACTGTGCTCACCTGTCCCTGCCCCATGCTCACCTGTCCCTATCCCACATTGTGCTCACCTGTCCCCGCCCCATGCTCACCTGTCCCTGCTCTGTGCTCACCTGTCCCTGCTCTATGCTCACCTGTCCCCATACTGTGCTCACCTGTCCCTGCCCCATGCTCACCTGTCCCCATCCTGTGCTCACCTGTCCCCATCCCACAGCGTGCTCACCGACCTCCAGTCTGTCCACCAGCACATGGGTTACTGTCCCCAGTTTGACGCCATCACGGACCTGCTGACGGGGCGGGAGCACCTGGAATTCTACAGCCGCCTGCGTGGCATCCCAGAGGAGGAGACCCCCAGGGTGAGGCCTGTACCTTGTCCTCCCCACCCTGTGAGGAGCCCCCCAGCCTCACCCCTCGTGTCTCCCACAGGTGGCTCAGTGGGGCATCACCGCTCTGGGGCTGGCGCCGCACGCGGACCGGCCGGCGGGCAAATACAGCGGGGGCAACAAACGCAAACTCTCCACGGCCATCGCCCTCCTCGGCTGCCCCCCTGTTGTTTTCCTGGTGAGGGGGGCATTGGGCATATGTCTTGTTTAGTTAGTTCCTGGATAAGTCATTTGGGCAGGAATTCTGTCAGGGGAGGGAGCCCTGCAAGGGAGAGCAGGGTTAGGAGCAGCACTGCGTTTAAAGATGGAATTTTGGTTCATGCAGTCATTAGGGTAGATAGTTTTAAGATTTTAATTGTGTTTAGGGTGAGGAAGACGGTTGCAGTTATTACAGAGTACAGGTAGAAGTTGAGGAGGGTGAGTTTAGGGTTGTGGATGATGATGATTGCTACTCAGCCTAGGTGAGAGATGGAAGAAAAGGCTAGCATTTTTTGGATTTGTGTTGGGTTGAGACCCATTCATCCTCCTAGGGCTGCTGAGAGGATAGCTAAGATAGTTAAGAGAGTAGGATTTTGTGAGGGCGGGGTTAGGCAGAGCAGTGTGATTGGGGGGAGTTTTATGACGGTGGATGGGAGGAGGCCAGTGGTGAAAGGAGAGCCTTGGAGTGCTTCTGGAAATCAGAAGTGGAACGGTACTAGTCCTGGTTTTATTGAGATTGCTGAGGTGAGGATCAGGCAGGACGCTGGGTGGGTAAGTTGGGTGATGTCTCACTGTCCGATATGTCATGGGTTGGTTATGCTGGAGAATAAGACAAGGGCAGAAGCAGCTGCTTGGCTTAGGGGGCACCATCTGACCCTGAGCCCGTTGCAGGATGAGCCCACGACGGGGATGGACCCGCAAGCCCGGAGGTTCCTGTGGGAGCGAATCCTTGGCGTGATCCGGGACGGCCGGTCCGTGGTGCTCACGTCCCACAGGTGAGTGAGTCCCCATAAAGGGGAGCACCCCGTTGTTAAGGCAGGGGGATGTTGGTCTCCCCAACAGCCCCCACAGCCCTCAGATTGGGCTCAACCCCGAGCAAAGCAGTCCTTATCCAGGTAACTCAGTCCCTCTGGGAGACAGAGTGCGAGTACCTATGCCCTGTAGCTACCTTTGGCAAGCTAAGTGATTTTCAGCTCATTAGTGATTATCAGCTCTCTTGGGATTTCAGCCGGGGCTTGCCAAAAGTGCCATAGGGCGAGGGACAGAGGCAGACAGCGAGGGAGGAGAAAGAGTGTCCTGGCAGTTCCACAGTGATGGTTTATTGAGGAGTCTGTGAAGGGTTCCAGCGACAGCTCTTCTTCTGTTGAATAGGCTAAATCAGCCCCTTTTAATAGAGTATAGGGAGATCCAAACTTGTCCAATAGTAAATGTTAGGGGAAAGGTGACCTAAGCTAGGCAGAAGAGAGGAGCTTATTTTGCTGTCTTATCATGACGCAGCAGTTCCCGCTGTTAAGTCTCAGCCCTCCATGGAGCTCTAGCCAGCTCCATGGAGTCTGCTGCACCCCATAACCCCCCTGTGGGGTAGCAGAGTGTCCCATAACCCCCCTATGGGGTAGCAGAGTGTCCCATAACCCCCCTATGGGGTAGCAGAGTGTCCCTCTGCCCTGGGGGGCTCACACGTGTCCCCCCAGCATGGAGGAGTGCGAGGCGCTCTGCACCAGGATGGCCATCATGGTCAACGGCCGCTTCCGCTGCCTGGGCAGCGTCCAGCACCTCAAGAACAGGTACTGGGGTGGGGGCCAAGGGGGTCTCCTGGGGGTGGTGGCCATACCAGCGCTCACAGCGGTGTCCCCTCTCCCTGCAGGTTTGGGGATGGGTACACGGTGGTGGTGCGGGCGGGGGGCCCTGGCCCGGCAGCGGTGCAGTCCCTGCTGCAGCAGCATTTCCCCGGCATTGTGCTGCGGGAGCAGCACGGGGGGCTGCTGCAGTACCACCTCCCTGCCCGTGTCACCTCCCTGGCCACCGTCTTCAGCCTTCTGGCCGCCCACCGCGGCCCCTGCCACATAGAGGACTACTCGGTGTCCCAGACCACGCTGGACCAGGTGATGGGGGAGGCAATGTGAGGGTGTGGTGGCCCCGTCCCACGGTGCCATCTCTCATCCTGTCATTCCTGCAGGTCTTCATGCACTTTGCCCAGGAGCAGAGCGATGGGGACGCCGGGGAGGTGACACCCCCAGGGCAGGATGCGGCCCCCAGCCCCGGGAGGAGGCTGAGCAGGTTCCTGGAGGATGACAGCTACCAGGAGAGCGCTGTCTGAGTGGGCCGTGGTGTCCCATGGACCCTCACAGCGCCATCCTTGGTTGTCACCACCGCAGGAGCCATGGTCACTCGGCTTTGGGGTACTGCAGCCCCCCAGAGCTGCACAGAAGAGGCCTGGGCACATCCTGCCCGCTGGCACGGTGTCACCATCCGACGGGACAGTGGCTGCTGGGGAGGGGTCAGAGTGCCAGGACAGAGCTGGCCCTGGCTCCCCGCGGTGGGGTTGATGCCCTGCACGGGGGGCTGAGCTGGATGGGGGGGTCTGGGGCTGGCCTTGGGACCCCACTGCTCCCCACCGGAGCCAAGCTTGCTGTAACAGAGCAATTCAATAAAAACCCGCGGTACTGCCGGGGGGCTCCATTGCCCTCGCCACAACGCGACCGCGGTGGGGGACAGGGAGGGGGCACAGCGGGACACGGGCAGCACCGCGTCCATAAAAAACTTTTTCTAGTACCCAAGCTAAATTTCCCTTGGCACAGCTTAAGACCTCATCCTCTCCTTCTGTCAGTTGGACAGAGGGTTGAAGTCCGCCTGTGCCAGGGCCGCGCCTGGGGGGCTCCGCCGACCTCACGGGGGGCTGGAACGCCCCGTGCCGCTCTCGGGGGGACAAAAGGGTGATCCGGGGGGCGGCTTCGAGACCCTACCCGGGAAAAAATATGGAACGCTTCACGAATTTGCGTGTCATCCTTGCGCAGGGGCCATGCTAATCTTCTCTGTATCGTTCCAATTTTAGTATATGTGCTGCCGAAGCGAGCACGAATTGCGCTATACCCACAGCGCTATTTAAACCTTCCTGCTTAGATAACTTTTATGTCAGCACGAGTCCTTCTATTTTGGCCCCGCGCTTTTCTCCACACAGTCACTCTCTCAGGCGATGCGCTTTAATACTGTTATTCTAAATCTTCCGTTTTGGTGAAATTTTTGCCATTTTCGAGGCCGAACGGCCGCCCGGAGGTGCTGCCGACGCGCGGTGCATTATGGGAGACCTTTCATTTGCATGGAGGCGGGGCCAAGCCGGAGCGTGTCCTCCACCGTCCCGTCGTGCCCTGGGCGCGCGTGCGCGCGCACGCGCACGAGCCGCCGTGGCCGGCGGAGGAAAATGGCGGCGGAGCGCTGAGGGACGGGACGGGACCGCGCCGGGACAGCTGAGCCGCTCGCCGCTCCGGGGCCCCGCCGCGCCTCCCCGCCCCGCCTGAGAGACGCCCATGGCCGCGGGGACATCCCGGCAGCCACGTCCCTGATGCGTCTGTCCCGGCCGCGTAGCTGCCGGACCTCACTGAGCGCCCAGGCCTGACCCGTCGGGCCTGACCCGCCGCCGCCCCGAGGCGTCTGCTCCGGGTAGGGGCCGGGGACGGGGACGGAGGCAGCGCCGGTGCCGTGCCCGCGGCCCCTCCGCAGCGCCCGCCCGGCCCCAGCCCGGCCCGCGGAGGTGCAGCAGCATTTTCTGGCCCAGCCCTCAGCGGCCCCGCCGTCAGGATGTCCGAGAACCAGCCGAACGCCAACAACCACCACCCGGCAAACAACGCCGGGGCCGCCGGCGGCAACAACCGCGGCGTCCGCAACCCCAACCTCAACCAGAACCCCCTGATCAACGTGCGGGACCGCCTCTTCCACGCGCTGTTCTTCAAGATGGCAGTGACCTACGCGCGCCTCTTCCCTCCCTCCTTCCGCCGCGTCTTCGAGTTCTTCGTTCTTCTCAAGGTGAGGGGCGGCTCCTGCCAGCCCGCGGCCGGGCTGAGGGCAGGAGTTTCATTAGAAACACCAAAAGTCGTGCCTCCCCCGGAGGCAGCAGGCTGTGTTTGGCCCACGCACACCGAGCTGTCCCCGGAGCTCCTGTGGGCTCCTCCTGTGAGGGAGACATTGGTCTCCATAGTGGTCCTGGTGTTCACTTCACTCTGGAGCTCTTCCAGATCTGTAAATCAAAAAGAAATTGCTGAGCCAGCTTGTTGGGCAGCCAGGCTGGTGCGAGGCAGGAGAGGTTTAATTTTCTGTTTCCTAGCAATGGTACTTTTTGGATTCTTTTCCCACATGCCCTCCTGGATTGTTGGAGTTTTGCTGGAGTCCTGTCTTTCTGCTCCATGGCTTCCAGGTTGGGAAATTAGAGAAGGAAGAAGGGGAGAGCAGCTTGCCAGGCAACAGCAGCACACTCCTCCAGGTTTCAACAAGAAAACGTTTAGCACAGCTTGTCTCATGCTGCACAGATAGGTTTTCTAGCCTTTCAGAAGAGGTTTGGGTTTTTCACATCCCCATTCCCTCTCCCAGTTGTCCATCTGCATCCTGGCAAACCGGCTGGGACGGGGATGGTGCTAACGGTGCAGTGGTCAGGCAGAGTGGCTGGGAGCAGTTTGTTGTGCTTCTGCTTCTGTTCCCAGCTCCTCCCAGAGAAGGAAAAACTTCCTCAGGGCTCTGTGGAGAGCAGCCTGCAGGGTCAGGGGTCGGCAGCCTGCTCCCAGCTCTCCTCCAGCTGCTGGCAGGAGGGAAGTGGGAACCCACATTCCCATCCCGAGCCCTGGAATTACCCCAGGCCCTTCTGTGGCTCCTGCAGCCTGGGAGGTGGCTGTGCTTTATCTTCCCTCACATGTCCCTGTGCAGCTCCTCTGCAGAGTGATGTTTACCAGGCTGTTTGTTCATCACAAATAGGTCAGGACAGCGGGGCTGATGAGGACAGAGCAGCGCAGGGTGGCTGGGAAGGGCGCTCTGAGCTCAGCAGTGCCGCTCGCTGTGCCAGCTGTGCTCAGAGCTCTGAACTTTGGACGTCTCTGCTCACTCCAGGGAATGAGTTGTTTTATTCCACCCTGCTTTGCTGTGGTTTATGGCTGTTCCTGGCATGGAGGCAGGACAGGAGCTGTGGTGCTCTGTGCACAGCCTCGGGGGCCAGCTCAGCCTCCCATTCTTTGGGACAACAGGTTTGGGTTTGGGTCATCCTGCCCAGGGGTGGGTTAGTTTGCTTAGAGTTTTCTTTATTCTGCCTTTACAAAGCTGAGCAGGCTTCTCTAGCTTTCAGCAGGAATCTCTTTGTGCTGAGGAGGGAAGGGTTGGAAGGCAGGGACGTGTTTCCATTTCCTTCAGTGTGCCTCATCCCACACTGGTGCTGTGTGTGGTGGGTTTTGAGGACACTGTTGGATGCAGGACCTGAGCTTTCAGAAGGCTGTCACTGTCAGCTCTCATGAGCAGGAGCAGTTGGTTCCTTGTGCCTTCCTTGGTTCCTCCAGCAGTGTATTCCCTGCTGGAATGCCAAGGTCTGGCTGCTGCTTTGTTGATTGAGAGAAGCATCAAAGCTCTCATCCACTCACCCAAGTTATTCTGGTGTTTCACAGGCAGAGAAGAGCTGGTGGGATCTGACAGTGTCTGCCTTGTCTCCTGCCCTTTAGGCTCTCTTTGTGCTCTTCATCCTGGCCTACATCCACATCGCCTTCTCCCGCTCTCCCATCAACTGCCTGGAGCACGTGCGGGATAAGTGGCCCCGCGATGGCATCCTGAGGGTGGAGATCCAGCGCAACTCCAGCCGGGCCCCCATCTTCCTGCAGTTCTGTGGGGTGGAGAAGTTCCCAGGAATGGTGGTTGAGTCCTCAACTGAGGAAGAGGAGGAGGAAGAGGAAGAAATGACTGTGGATATGTTTGAAAACAGCTCCATCAAGGTAAGGATGTGATCTCTGTGTACGCTGGGGGAAGTCTTGGTTGGAAGTGAAGTCCCTGTGTGATCTCTTGGTCTCCTGGAAACAAAACCAGTTCCTTGGCTGTTCCTGAGTCCCCACATTGGGCTCTGATGGTTTAAAATAGAAAGGAAAAGCAGAAAAAATGTCCTTTGTGGGGGTAGGCCTTTGTGTGGATAGACAGAGCACGGCAGGTTAGAGGTACAATAAAGAGGCTGCTGATGTGGCTTTCCCTGCTCTGGTTTTCCAACAGTTTGAGCTGGATATCGAGCCCAAGGTGTTCCTCAAGCCATCCCGGGTGAGCAGCACTGAGCTGCCCCACAACGACAGCCAGGAGTTCTCGTTTAGTGACACAGCCACTAAAGGTATGCAGCCTCTGCGGGAGACTGTGTCCGAGTTTGAGATGCTAGCCCGAGCAGGTAATCACACCTTCACTGCTACCCGTGCTCCTCCTTCCTCCCATCATCATCCTCCTCCCCACACGTCCCATCCTGGCTCCTTGGGGCACCTGCACAGTGACCTTAAATGTCTTCCTGGGAATAATGCTGTCAGTACTAACAGCAGAACCACAGCAAGCTCTGCCCTGGGGCTGGGGGGAGGCTGGGTTAGAAAATTTGCCAGGCCAAGAGGTTTCAGATCAACCACAGGTGAACAAAGCTCCTGGCCTGGCAGGTTCCTGTGGTATCTCAGATATGTTCTGATCCATTCACTGTCCCCTGCAATCCACAGGGATCTCCTGACAGTGACATGAGCAGGGTTTGGGCTGTGTTCTGGGTGCTGAGCCAACACCAGCACTTGGAGCAGCCAATTTGCTACAATTAATTAATCCCAAAAGCCACCCAGCGGGTTTTGGTGGATTGCAATAGAGCACTGCTGTTGCACTCGGATGTTCCCTGGCCTTATCCCACCCTTTTCCTGCCTGACCTAAGCTGCTCAGCACTTGTAAATTCCAGAGGCAGATTTAGTAGCTTTGTATTATTTAAAATGGAATTCCAGTGTGGAAAAACTTCTGTTTCTAGTGGTTAAGGTAGGAAATCTACTAAGGAATATTTATCTTAAAACAGAGATGTGGACTTGGATTCTTTGGGGGTTTTTTTTTTCACAAAATCTGCCAGAAGTTGGCCTCTTTCACCACGCTGTTGTCCCTGTGAATGCTGGAATTCTTTGCTCTGCAGACACAGTGGGGTTGTGGCTGTGGAGGAGGATGAGACTGGACACTGTCTTGCTCCGTGGTCTTGCAGTGGATTTGCTTGATGCTCATCCAGAGCTCATTAGTCCTAAATTAAAGGTCATTAAGACCAGAGAGCAGTAAATGTTTTTGGTGCAGGACCTTTATTGCTGGTGCCCGGGTTCTGAGGAGAGTCACGTTGTGCTGGGCTGGGGCACTGGTGGGAAGTCCCTTGTTTTGCTGAATGCCTGGTTGGAAACCATCCAGAAAAGGAGAGGAAGAGAACAGGCTGTTTCCCAGATTAGTTACAAAATTCACATCTTTAATTCAGTCCCAAATACCTGATTTTAATATTTTTTCCAAGCTTTCAGTTTTCTCAGTGCACCAAATTTTATTTTTAGTCAGAATATTTTACCATGAAAAAAAATTATTATACAAAGGAAGTAATTGTTGATATTTAAACCCTTGATTTCCTTTTGAGCTTAAAACTGTTTATAATGGAAACAAAAGACAAACCAAACAGCCCAGCTTGTGTTTGCTGCCCAATAAGGGGATCAGGAGATCTCTGTCAGTGCTGGGTCAGGTGTGTGGCTGTTCAGTTCTTGTGTCCCTTTAAACTGTCACTGTGGGTGGTGCTGGGATCTGCCTGACAGCTGCCTTCCCCCTCCTGGAGATACACCCTGGCAGTCTCAAAGAGCAGGGATTAAATTGCTTGGCTCTGGCTTAGCAGGAGGTTTTGTCCTTTCAGAGATGATGTAGCAAAAAAGCATCTCTTTGGAAGCTTTCTTGAAGAAAAAAAAAAAACAAAAACCAAAGCAGGAAAACTTCAGGCCCCACCAGTTTTTGGGAAAGCTGTAATTGCTGCTGCCTCCATTTCTGACATGTAATTGCAGCAGTGACCTCAGTCCCCTGGGAAGTGCTGGGCTCTTGCCTCTGGAGCATTTACTTGGTGTTCAGCAGGTGTAAAGTGGATTTTCCTGCTGCTTCCCAAACAACATGGAAAGCAGAAATTGAGCAAAGCAAGAACCAGTGGCTCTGGGCTTGCCAGGCAAAGATGTGGGCTCAGAACTGCTGCCCTGAAGCTTTCCCAGAAGTCCCACATTAAGGACTAATGTTAAAGGCTGTAATTCCAGAGAATTTGTATTGATTTATGTTTAATTGGTTGAGGGAAGCCTGGAGCCCACATTTACAACCAGTTCCCTTTTCAAGAACATGATGGGAGGGAGGGAACCCAGAGGGGCTGTTTCTTCATGCTGGCTGTTTGCAGATGTGGGTGTTGAGTTTGTCTCCTGTGTCCCTCTCCCAGTGTGGCCACAGGAGGAATACATTGTGGAATATTCTTTGGAATATCAGTTCCCTTTTCAGGAACATGATGGGAGGGAAACCAGAGGGGCTGTTACTTCATGCTGGCTGTTTGCAGATGGTGTTGAGTCTCCCTGTGTCTCTCCCAGTGTGGCCACAGGAAGAGTACATTGTGGAAATCTCCCTGGAATATGGCTTCCTTCAGCTTGCAACCTGTTCCCTTTTCAAGAACATGATGGGAGGGAGGAAGGGAGGGAGCCCAGAGGGGCTGTTTCTTCATGCTGGCTGTTTGCAGATGTGGCTGTTGAGTTAGTTTCCCTGTGTCCCTCTCCCAGTGTGGCCACAGGAGCAATACATTGTGGAAATCTCCCTGCAATACGGCTTCCTGCACCTTGCAGCCCCAATTCCCTTTTCAAGAACATGATGGGAGGGAGGGAGGGGTTTTTTTTTGTGCTGGCTGTTTGCAGATGTGGGTGATGAGTTTGTCTCCCTGTGTCCCTCTCCCAATGTGGCCTCAGGAGCAATACATTGTGGAAATCTCCCTGCAATACGGCTTCCTGCACCTTGCAACCCCAATTCCCTTTTCAAGAACATGATGGGATGGAGGGAGGGGGTTTTTTTTGTGCTTGCTGTTTGCAGATGTGGGTGATGAGTCTGTCTCCCTGTGTCTCTCTGGCAGTGTGGCCACAGGAGGAGTACATTGTGGAATATTCTCTGGAATATGGATTCCTGCGCCTGTCCCAGAGCACCCGGCAGCGCCTCAGCATCCCCGTCATGGTGGTGACCCTGGGTGAGTGGGAGGCACCTTGAGGGGTGGGTACCTGCAGTGCAGAGACCTCCACACCATCTCTGGGAACTCTTGCTGAAGCTGATGGTGCTCACTTCCCACGCAGGAGAGCTGCATTGTGCAGCCTGGCTGCCTTTAGTAGGTCACAGCTTTTCAGAGGAGCTTTCTGAAATGGTGGAGCTTGGTTCAGTGAGCCCTGATGTCATGCCCAGCAGAGTTTTCCCACATGGAGCAGGGAAGAACTCTCTCCCTGGCAGAAGGCACTGAAGCTCTGAGCAGCAGCTACAGCCTGGTGGCCAGAGCAGCTGTGCAGGAGCTGGGGACATGCTCACAGATGTGTCACCTGCTGTGCCCCTGTAAACACCAGCAGGTCATTTCCCCAACCAGTGTTCTCCTCTCCTGGCATTTGCTCTGTTAAAACCTGTCCAAGTCAGGAGCACATCCACATCCTCAACCTCTGTATCTGTTAGTGCAGCAATCAGAGAGGAGCTCATCACTGCCTCCCACTCAAGCTGAAGCAGAGCTGGATGGGGGTTAAGCAGCTTTCCAATGCAGTGATGAGCAGTCAGGATGAGCCCCAGAGATAGGCCAAGCCTAGAGAGCAAATTCCCTTTGTGTCTGTGCCAGCACAGAGTGTGACATCCCTGACAATCCTTAAGGCCTGAGTGCCATTTGCACTTCAGTGTGGCTGGATCTGTCAGGGGGGTGAGATTCTCCCTCCCAGTCCTCCCAAGTTTGGTTTTACTGCCCCAAGTCCACATACAGATGCAGCTCTGGTGGCACAAGTATCCCTCACCTTGTGCCTTTGTGGCTCCAGGTGTGAACAGTGTGAAAGGTTTTTTGTTTTCCCTCTAGATCCTACGAGGGATCAGTGCTTTGGGGACAGGTTCAGCCGCCTGCTGCTGGACGAGTTCCTGGGCTACGATGATATCCTGATGTCCAGTGTCAAAGCTTTAGCTGAAAACGAGGAAAACAAAGGTAAGGCCTGGAGGAGTCTCAGCAGAGGCTGCTTGGAGCAGTGGGTGTTTGTTCTGTGGATGCCTGACTATCATCTTCTGACTATTGATTAATCTGTAATGCAGGGAGCAGCTCCCTGTGTTATTGTCAAGGACAAAACGAGAGAGGCAGGAGGGGAGAGGTGTCTGGAAACGTGATTTCCTCCCACCTCACCACCCTGCATGACAATGAGTGCTGCCCTGAGGATTTGCTCCAAATCCTGTTTCTTTAGCAGGAGCTTGGTTCTTAGTCTGTGGCTTGATTCACACTGAGCTTGTGTTTGTGCTTTTTCTCCAGGTTTCCTTCGCAACGTGGTGTCTGGGGAGCATTATCGCTTTGTCAGCATGTGGATGGCCAGGACGTCCTACCTGGCAGCCTTCGTCATCATGGTCATCTTCGTAAGTCACTGGGAGCTGGGCAGTGCCTGGCCTCAGCCTGGTGCTGGCCAGTGAGTGGTTGGTGATACAGCAGAGCTCTCATCTGCTTTAAAAGTGTAGTTGGTGGAGCATGAGGCCCTACTTTGGGGCATGTTTTTGTTGTTTGGGGTTTTTTTTAAAGTTCCTGAAGTCCACCAATGGAATGAACAGAAGAGCTGACCTAAAATGCAGTGTTGTTTTTGTCAGAAGGGAACTCCTGTTAATTTCTAGGTGTCCTTAAAACACTCCAGCTGTCAGTGCAGGCTGCAGACATTTATCCTCTGAGACTTTTAAGAACAGCCCAGACTGATTTGCCAGGAATGATCAAGATAAACCAAATGACGATGTGTGAGACAAGATGTTTTCAGATACACATCAGACAAGATCCCAAGCCATAAATACCTGCTGTTTGTTGTCTTGGGTGGCTGTGGGTGACTGTCTCTTTGTGAGTGGCTGTCCCACCCATGGGGCAGGTCTGTGCACAATCACACTGAGGAGGAACTGAGTGCAGGGAGGAGCGGGATGGAGCACGGGGAAATCCCTGCTCCTAGCTCTGTGGGTTGGTGTGGCCCCAGCACAAACATTCAGCCTTGGTCCCTTTACAAACAAATCCCTTACTGTCTGTTCCCCTGCAGCAGCACAGAGATTAATTGCTGTTTGTGAAGCTCTAATTACTCTTTGGGAAATGGCTCTGCACAGCTCCAGCTAATGAACGTGGGATGTGCAAGCCCAGACTCGCCTGGGTCTGTGCCGCACTGCGATTCCGAGCGACTCCCTGCACCCGTGGGGCTCTAATCTGCCTCCCCTCCTCTCTCCTCTTCCAGACTCTCTCTGTCTCCATGCTGCTGCGCTACTCACACCATCAGATCTTTGTCTTCATTGGTAAGGACTGGCTGAAGGGTTTGGGCTGTGCTGGGCACTGTGCCTGCTGCAGCACGGGGTGTTGTAGAGTCACAGTGGGTTTGGGTTGGAAGGACCTTGAGGATCATTAGTTCCAGTTCAGAAGGGTCCTACCTGTAGCTGCACGGGGAGTACATCCTTCTGCTCCCATCACTGCACTTGCCAGAGCTTATTCTCTGTCCTGAGAAGCATTGGCTGGGGACAGAGGATATGGCTGCACTGAGCAGACAGCACTGTGGGCTGGAGGGTTCTGTGGCCCTTCATCCTCTCCGTGCCTCAGCCTGTTTTTCCTCTTGCAGTTGACCTGTTGCAGATGCTGGAGATGAACATGACCATTGCATTCCCTGCTGCTCCACTCCTCACTGTCATCCTGGCTCTGGTCGGTAAGGACTTGCTTCACTGCTTGTGCTTGCAGCACATCCCTCTGGGATCTGTGGGAAGTCTAATTCCCTGTTCCCAGCTGGCCATGGCAGGTGGTTACTGTGGCTGCTCGTCACAAGGCAGAAGGCTCTGGAATTTGATGGCACAGTGAGCTCCATTGTCCTTCTGGGTCCCCTGGAAAAGCAGCAGTTTGTTGGGAAATCCCAGAATCCAAAGCTTTGTCTGTCCCTGGAGCTCGTTGCAGACTTGCACTGTGTGGCCACGTTGCATGTGTACAATTTTAATTTAAAAAGCAGCAAAACCTCCCAAAATCTGGGCTGCAGGATGCAGCTGATCCATGGGACATGGCAGGCAGAGCATTCTTGGCTGTAGCTGCTGCCATAAGCAGAGCCTGGGCAGGTGCAGTCACAGACCTGCTTTGAGGTGACACAGGACCCTTTTGCATGCCCTGCCACGTACTGATGTCCCCTGTGTCCCCAGGTATGGAGGCCATAATGTCTGAGTTCTTCAATGACACCACAACTGCTTTCTACATCATCCTCATCGTGTGGCTGGCGGACCAGTACGACGCCATCTGCTGCCACACCAACACCAGCAAGAGGCACTGGCTCAGGTGAGGGCTGCCTGTGGCCACATTCCCTCTCCTGTCCTCCCCCAGCTGCTCTGATCCTTCCCAGCACCCCGGGCACAACAGCCTCCACTCCTAAGGGTGTTATTTGTGTGGCTGCTTGGGAGCTGCCCCACACATCACAGGGTTCAAAGTGAAATTTTTCCAATTTGGGTTTGGGTCTTGCAATCACCTTGATCTTCCCCAGCCTCTTGTTTTGTCCTGTTCATACTCTAATTATCTGTTTAATGAGTCTGTGTCACTCCCTATGAGGTGCCCCAGCTCAGGCTGGTGTTGGGAGAGAAGGGAGCTCTCATTTTTCCTGATTTTTCTTGCTTTCTTGTCCAGATTCTTCTACTTGTACCACTTTGCCTTCTACGCCTACCACTACCGCTTCAACGGGCAGTACAGCAGCCTGGCTCTTGTCACCTCCTGGCTCTTCATCCAGGTGAGTCCCTGCAGGGCTGCTGCCCCTTGGGGGCTTTGTCAAACTCCTCTCAAGCTGGGTTGGAGGGAGGGATCCTTATTTCTGTAAGAGATGGAATTAAGCCTGGTTTGGAAATGAAGCAGCAGAATGAGGCTGTGGATGTTTGGGTTGCTGCCCCCAGTCCAGCCGTGGGACTGACAATAAGCTGATGCCACAGGGGTGTTGGGAAGGATTTCTGTCCTTCTGGAATAAATCCTGGGGAGGGTCTGCCTTGCAGAGGAGCTGTTCAGGTCTGTGCAGTGAGGAGTGCTGGTGGGATCAGCTCCAAGCTTATGACTGATATCCTGGATCAGGCATACCTGTTGGGTGAATTTGGTTGTTGACCTGCTGCAGGGTGGGGACAGGGAATAGAGGATGGGCCAGAGGAATGCTGTCATCCTTCTTTTTCCAGCCCTTGAAAGCGAAGAGGGGTTTTAAAGACAGAGAAATACAAAGCAGCTTGCAGTAGTCATAGTGGAAGGGGTAAATCTTTGCAAACTTGCTGGTGTCAGAGCAGCAGGATTCTTCAGGAGAACTTTGTTTTACTTGGGATGTGGTGACCTGTGACACCTTTCCCTTTCCTCCGCCAGCACTCGATGATTTACTTCTTCCACCACTACGAGCTGCCAGCCATCCTGCAGCAGATCCGCATCCAGGAGATGCTGCTGCAGAACCAGCAGGTCGGGCAGGGCACCCAGACCACGCTGCAGGACAACCTCAACAACAACACCACGGCTGCCCCGGTGGAGGCCGGGCCCCGCCGCGCCCCGCTGGCCCCCGGTTCCCTCGGGGAGGGCGGTGCTCCGGCCGCCCTGAGCCCCGGCGAGGCCTCCAGCGTCATCGCCGCCGCCGCCGCCTCCGTGGGCAGCGACCTCAACTGGGTGGCAGAGACGGCCGCCATCGTCACAGAGGCCTCGTTCCTGTCTGACCTGAGCAGCACCCTGCTGGAGCCCGCCGTGGTGCACGAGGCCGTGGCCAACGGGACCCCTCCGGAGGCGGCCGCGGGCTCGGGGTTGGTCGCTCGCATCAGGGTCAGCAGCGAGCACCCGGAGACGGCCGTGGGCTCCATCACCATCGAGGTCACCTCAACGTCTGTGGTGGCTGCAGCAGATGCGTCCCCCGCTGCTGGGGGTGCCCCTCTTGCCCCGCTGCAGGAGGGGGTGCTCTCCAGTCCCCTTCCCAAGCAGACTGAGGCTCTGGAGGGCTCAAACAGCCGAGCAAAACCCGGTGGTAAAAACTGCACGGGCAGCAGCGGCGTGGCAGAGCCCCTGCCAGCCTCGGGAGGGGACAGTGACCAGGACAGAGGTTTGGAGGACCGGGGGGAGAGCAGCCCCTGCCCAGCACCAGCAGAGAGAACGCCCAGCTCAGAGCCAAGCTCCAGGAACCTGTCCTGAGCCCCGTTGCTGTCACTCTGGACTGCCAGGAAGACATTTGGATTTTGTTTGTTACTGTTTCTCACTTCACCATCATCCTTAACCCATGGATCCCTCCGAGCAGAGCCGAAGCAGCTGGGACAGAGCAGGGCTGCTGTGACCTCCCTCCCCTAGGAAGGGCACTGGGGGGCTGTGGGAAGGATGGGGGGTTTTGGTCCCCTGGCTCCTCTGAGGCCACAGGTGAGCCAGCTACCTGTTCCCACCCTGCCCTGGCTTTTCCTTGTCCCCCAGTCCCTGGCTTTGCCCCTGCAGCTGTGTTTGCAGTTCAGGTGCTGATCCCAGGTGGGAGCTGACCCGGGACAGGCCACAGGCATGGCAGCTTTGTGGTTATAGAGTAGGAGTGGGTAGAACAGGCAGAGTGTCCAGCCCCTGTGGGGGAACCACAGAGGCGATTCCTGGTCACCTTTCCTGCTCCTGAGGGGAGGAGGAGCTCTTACCTTCCCCAGGCACAAAGTCTGCCCAGGCTAGGGCACAACCAAAGCAGAAAGCTGCAGTTCAGCCCCTTTTTTTCTGTCCTTAAACTTCCCTTGGTGGGTGGGTAGGGAGGTGGAAGGTGCTGTGTGCAGGTGGGAGCTGCCATCCCAGGAGCCGTGAGTGATGCTTGGAGGGAGCTGTGCTGCAGTGGGGTAAGGGCAGCAGCTCTGTCCTGCACAGCTCTGCTCTGGGTGCAGCAGCTGCTTTCCAGTGCCTTGTCCCTCCTGGGGGACACGTCTGTGTTTAGGATCAGCCCCATCCCAGAGGAGAGAGCGGCTCCTCATGCCCGGATTGTTGCATGAGCTGATTTAGCAAAGAACCAAAACACTAAAGCCAAGACATTTCAGCTGGTTTTCCCACGTTTCCCTGGCAGTGGAGGTGAGGCTGGCAGGGCCTGACCTGTCCCAGGAGGCTGAGCTGGGGGTGCTGCCCGTGTCCCCTGCAGAGGGGCCAGATCCATGCCAGGCTGTGCTGGGAGGAGGGTTTGTGCAGGGAGGTGGAGCAGAGTGAGGCAGGATGAAGCTCTGGGAGAACCATGGTGGGACAGGGCAGGGACAGGAGGTGACATGTGGGCACTTATCTCTCTTGGGGACAGCTGGGTCCCTGCACAGATGTCCCTGAGTTCAGTGTTTTTCCCCTATGGTTGAGCAGTGTCTGGAGTCCCTCCCCCTCGGGGGGCTCCGTGCGTTTCAGTGTTACCTTATCAGCACGGGGGGACTCAGAGCCCCCTCCTCACCCCTCTGCCTTTCCCACCTGGGTGCCCCGTTTTTGTTTTTTTTTTTTTTTCCTTTTTACCTGGAGCAGCCATGGTGCTGTTCCAGGGTAGGGGAGACCCTGCTGTGACCAGCAGGTCAAATCTTGCTGCTGCCCTCACTCCTGAGAAGGAACCTTGTGGCCAACTGGCTCCCAGCCCCTGGAGTGCCAGGAATGACCACGGGCTTTTCAGAGGAGTGGGTGGGAGGGGAAGGGGGGCACCAAACCAAATGATTTGATGAATGAAGAGTAGAGTTCATTCTATTTAATTAATGTACAAAATGTGTTTGTATATAATAATAAATATTATCTCTTAACAGCTCCTGCAGCGCTGCCCCATGTCCTGCCCACGGCTGTGCTGGGCTGATGCTGGGAGTCCTGGGGCAGGGGGGTGCAATGCTCAGTCCTGGGGGTGCCTCCTCCTCCTCCTGCCATCCTGGAGTGTCACCCGTGCAGGGGCAGAGGGCTGAGCACCAACCCTGTCCCTGCCATGCTCGGTGGTGCTGGGCAGCCTCCGTGTCAGGGCTGCAGGGCTGGCTCCTTCCGTAGCCGCCTGTAGGGCCGTGGGGAGCTGTTCCTCGTCCTCAGAGCCCTGAGCCGAGCCTGTCCCGCTCCCCGTGCAGCCTCTCCATCCCTCACCCTCCGCCCGAGGAAGGCTCCGGTTCTGCTTTGTGGGTTCAGCCCGGGTTTGGAGCTGGAGCTGCCTCTCCAGAGGGAGGTTCGGGCTCGGCCTGTCCTGCCCCGTGCATGTGGGAGCTTCCTCTGCCTCCTCCTCCTCCTCCTAATCGCGGCCGTCCTGCGGCGGGGCTGAGCTGGGCCTGCGGAGGAAGGAGGGGAAGGGGAAGGGTTGCTCTCACCCAGCCCCGGCTGCGTTTGGGGAAGAGGAAAAGCAGACTTGGTCTTGCTTGGTCATCTTTATTTACGTGGTGTAAAAACAGAGCCGGGGGCGCGGGGCTGGGTTTTGTCCAGCACTGTGGGGATCTCTCACCCCAACTGAACCCTCCAAAAGGAACCTCCCAGCCCTTCAAACCTTCAAACCCCCGCTGCCAGCAGAAGAGACCGGGGAAGAAACAAAAGCCGCAGAGCTGGGGCAGCCCCGGGACATCTCCCCTCCCTTTTCTCCTTCCGTGCCCGCTCTGAGCTGGGGAGACCCTGCCCTGCCCTGCCCTGCCCCTAGGATGTTTTGGGGGCTCCCTGCCCCCCATCTCACCTCTCCTCGCGGTGTTCCTCGGTGGCCAGCGGGGCGGGCAGTGCCCGGCCGCCCTTGGCGGTGCCCAGCGCGGACACCAGCTCGCTCTTCCTCAGCAGCGCCGCCCGCAGCTGCTCCCGCATCTCCTGGATCTTCTCCTCCAGCTCCCGGAGCTCGTTCTCGCCGGCCGCTCTGTCCAGGGGCTGCGGCGGCCGCCCGTTCCCGGGGTGCCACGGAGGGGACCCCTCCTCCTCGGGGGGCGCTTTGTCCAGCTGGAAGCGCACCCGCCGCGCCTCCCTGCGCAGGGCGCTCCAGGGCTGCTGCGCTGCCCCCGGCGCCGGCCTCGGCTGCGACTCGCACCTGTGTGGGGAGGGCTGAGTTGGGATCTGGCTGCTCTGGGGTCCCTCCGCAGCCCCACAGAAATCTGGCTGTCCACAGGGAGGAGGAGGAGGAGGAGGAGGAGAGCAGGGCAGGCTCCCAGTCCCAGCCGTACCTCTGCTCCAACTTGAGCTGCTGGCTCTTCCGCTCCTCCGTGCCCATGTTCAGAGCCCGATGGATTTTCTGTGGGGAACATGGCAAGAGTGAGTTGGGGGGATTGGAGGTTTATAGGCCAGGGATTAATTGGAGGGTGATGATCTGGGGGGTGATGATCTGGAGAGTAATGGTCTGAAGGTGATGATCTGGAGGGTGATCATCTGGAGGGTGATGATCTGGAGGTGGTGGTCTGGAGGTAGATGATATGGAGGGTGATGATCTGGAGGATGATGGTCTGGAGGGTGATGGTCTGGAATTGATGGTCTGGGGGTGATGGTCTGGAGGTGATGATCTGGTGGTGATGATTTGGGGGTGATGATCTGGAGGGTGATGGTCTGAAGAGTGACGGTCTGGTTCAGGGCTCAAACAGGGGTTGGTAGTCCATGACTGGACAAAGTGGTACAGTTTAGGAGGGAGCAGCGACATGGGATTAGGGGTCTTTGGGGCACTGTATGAGCCCCTTCCTTCCCCTGGCCCCACCTGGCTGGTGTGCAGCCAGTAGTTGAATTTCTTCTTGCGGCGGATGCGGGGCAGGACGAGGCGGTAGAAGACGTGCTCGCCCAGCGAGGTGAGGAGGGAGCCGCTCAGCCCGATGCACAGCAGCACGAACAGCCCCGAGAAGTGGTAGATGCCCATCTGCAGGGTCTGCGGGGGGCAGGGGGTGTGGGCTGGGCTGCGGGGGGGGTCAGACCCCGGAGCCCCCTCCCCGGCCGAGGCGCCGCCGCCGCACCTCAGTGACGGCGAAGACGCGTTTGCCGCAGGGCACCATCTTGTACCACTTGTCGTGCAGGAGGTCGATGAAACCCGAGGATTTGTAGCGGCTGATGAACTCGGAGACGTTGGAGGTCAGCGGGGAGTTCTGGGGGAGGCCGATGCCGTAGCCTGGCCCCGGTGAGGAGGAGGAGAAAGGGGCAGCGTTGGGATGGGGGTACAGCCCCCAGTGCCCACCACGGAGGGGGCACCTCCCCACCCTGCGTGGTTGTGACAGAGCACGACCCCAGCCCCATCACACACACACAGAGAACAGAATCCCCTTCCCAGCACAGCCCCCCCAAACCTTCGATGGCGAAGGGTTTGCCCACAGTGAGCAGTTTGCAGTCAGAGTCGATGGAGACCTCATAATCCAGCAGTGACTTGTCCATGATGAAGGCGTTGAGCTTGGCAGGCTCTGTCCTGTGGGGACATGGGGGGGATGCTCAGGGAGGGGCTGCTCTCCCCTTGTCCAGCGTCCCCCTAGCCTGACACCCCTCCCAGAGGTGCACAGGCTCCAGACTGGGGCAAAGGATGCCCTGGGGGGAACCCCTGATGTTCTCCCTGCCTCTCACTTGAGCATGGTGACGCCGTCGGGGGTGGTGGGGACATTGTAGCGCCGCATGTACTCGTGCATCTCGGGGAAGCTCTTCTTGATGTACTCCTCAGCACTGCTCTCCCACACCGTGCCGAAGCGGAAGCCCTGTGAGGGGTGATGGAGCTGGAAGGAGGCACCAGAGCATCAGCACCCCTGGCCCCAGGAATGTGTCCCCACTCCCTGGGGATGTGTCCCCAGCCCTGAGTCCCAGGCAGGGTGTCTGGGAAGCCCCAGAGATGCAGCAGCTCTTGGGGATATCTTGGAAAGAGCTTCCCCAAGAGCAGCCTCAGCCTGAACTCAGCCCACTTCCCCCTGCCCTGAAGCTGGGATTTAACACACAAAACTTTCTGTGAGACTCTCCTACTCTTAGAAGGGACCAAGATGCAGGACTGGGGCTGGAGAGAAGAAGGAAGGTGCAGGAGGAAGGACAGGACCCCCCTCAGCCCCTTCCCTGGCCTTCAGCCCTCTCCCAGCCCATCTGAAGCAGCAGGACACGCTCACCTTTGGGTCGTGGATGCCTGAGAGCTCCTCGAAGGTCTTGTCCCCCACCATGACAGCTGCCAGGTTGGCCGTGTAGCTGGAGAGCACCAGGAGGCAGAAGATGGCCCAGAGGTTCATGAGGAAGCGGCCGGTGCAGCACTTGGGCGTCTTGCTGGACACGGTGCGCCCAAAGAGGATGGCGTAGCACAGGTTGAGGGCTGAGGAGTAGGAGAAGATCTTCATGCGGTTGCGCCCGTGCGGGGTCATTCCATAGGGGCTCTTCCACTCGTAGAGGGTGAGGAAGAGCGCGGTCATGTGCAGCGCCACGAAGATGCCCACCCACATGGTCCAGTGCAGGGGCCACATGAAGGCCCCGATGGGCGACGCCGTGTCCTTGGTCCTCACCAGGATGCCCAGGCTGGTGGAGAAGAAGGGGCTGGTGAAGTCGATGACTTTGCTGCGCGCAGAGTTGATGCTGAAGGAGGTGACAGCCATGTGGGCCGTGCCACTGAGCAGGTCCCCCACCAGTCCCGTCCAGCGCCCGTTCTTCCAGGCTCCGTATTTCCCATCTCCCACAATGTAGAGTTCGAAATCAAAGGCCATGTCCTCGGCCAGCTTCTCCAGCAGGTCGATGCAGTACCCGTAGCAGCATTTCTTGTACTCCTGTGGCACCGATCCGTTGCCGCTGCCAATCTTCTCAAAGAGGGCGTCCAGCACGGCCGAGTCGTTTGTGCCGGGGTCCAGGCAGAGCTGCCCGGCCGGGCAGTTCCCTTCCTCATCCACCTCCCTGGTGAAGACAAAGGGGTGCTCCACCAACGTCACCACCCTCAGCCGTGTCCGGGCCCCCTCGGCCGCCTCCCCGGGGCTCTTGTGCTGCCTCTGGCTCTGCCACACGACCTCCTCCAGCTCCAGCTTGCCGTGGCTCCAGGTGCCCGCTGTCATCCAGGTGGGGACCCCCTGCGAGTCCCTGCGCAGGCTCCAGATGCGGAACTGCTGCTCTGGCCTCACCAGTGCCGTGTTCTCCACGTGCACCAGCCCCGTCTGGCCGTGGAAGGAGGTGTTGGCCAGGAACCTGCCAAGGAAAGGGTTTCACTGCTCCGGTGCTCAGGGTCAGCTGGGACCAAGGGATGAGGCCGGGAGCTGGGAGCGGGACGTGCCCAACGTGGGCAGGGACAAGGTCAATGAGGAGCAGCAGGATCCGGCCCCGCTGTGCTGCCCCGCAGCTCACTGTGCTGCCAGGGCCAAGAGTTATTAATATTTATAGAGTGACCATATTGGGGCAGTGTTAAGGAGATCTGAAGTGACACGTCCCCCCTGTGCAATGCTAACCATGTCCAGGGGGCTGAGCCCCATGGTGCTGGCTGCACACACACATCCCAGGGGTGCCCTGCTCTGCCCTTACCCCATCCCAGGTCTGGGGCAGAACCCTCCCATGCACCCCAATATCACAGAGCCAGGATGGGGGAAAAGAGGAGCCCCCAGCACCCCCTTACCGGGCAAGGAAGAGCCCCGGGGACTCGCTGCCTGCCCGGTGCCTCTCACTGCAGCTCCCCGTGGTCTGCAGCTGTGTGGGGTCAGGGAGGCTCTGGGCAGCCTGGGCAATGGCCTGGGACACCAGTCCCACCATGTCCTGCACGAAGAGCTCCAGCGGTGGCCGGCTCACCTCCCCAAAGGCCAGCAGCCCCGGGGGCAGCCCCTCGGTCTGCAGCTCACTGGGGCTGAGCGGGAAGCCCAGCATCCAGTGGAATTCCTGCAGGGGCAGTCCCAGCTCCTCAGCAGCCTGCAAGATGAGTCGAGCTCGGTGCAGGTCACAGCCCAGCAGCAGCACCGGGCTGGAGAGGCTCCTGACACGGTCCCCGTGCTGCTGCAGGTACCGGGTGGCCTTGGGCTCATCCAGGTAGCCCAGGTCCAGGACAGTGCGGAGGAAGAGCTGGGAACGCTGGGCCCAGAGGTCGAGGAAGCTGTCGATGTCCCAGGGGTGGCAGAGCACCAGGCTCGTCTCCTGCCAGTCGTTGGCCTGCAGGATGCTCACCAGCACATCCACCAGCGTCTCCGGGGAGCTCTGCCGGTCCATGTGGAAGTGGAAGGGGCTCTGCCAACACACGAGGGTCCTGGCTGTGCCCCTGCCCACAGGAAGAGCCCAGAGGCAGCGCCAGACATGGACCCAGCTGCCCTGAGGTCATCCCACACTCCCTGCCCATCCCCTGCCCCGTTCCTGTCTGGGATGCACTGCCAGGACACATCCCAGAGCCCTTTGGAGTGGGAATTGGGGGTGAGGGCTGCAGAGCTCCAGAGGAACCAGGGAACTTACCTTGGAGTGAAAGCTGGAATTGGGTCTGGGATAGAGCTGGGCAAGGAGCCAGGAGAGAGCTGAGATGGGAGCTGGGATAGAGCCAGGATAGGGCTGGAATGAGGGCCAAGAGGGGGCTGGAATAGAGCTGAGATGGGAGACAGAGAGCCAGGATGGGGCACAGGATGAGGCTGGGGTAGAGGCAGGATGGAGGTGGGAATGAGGATGGGATGGGGCCGGGGTGGAAGAGAAGACAGAGGAAGAACAGAGCCGGGATGGAGCCCGGAGGTACTCGGGATGCAGCAAGGATGAGTGGTTGGGATTCCGAATTGGAGCTGGAATCGGAGCCGGGATCGGGATCAGAGGCAGGTCCGAGCCGCGAGGAGGACCCGAGGAACTGAGTCGGTATGAAGCGAGACGGAGATCGGGATAGAGCCGGTATGGACCCGGCACGGGGATCGGGACAGGAGCGCGGACGGAGCCGGGACGGGAGCGGGGACGGAGCGGGGACGGGAGCGGGGACGGGAGCTGCGGGCAGTGCCGGCGCTGCGGGTCTCACCTGCGCTCGGAAAGGCAGCGGCCAGCGGGTGTCCAGGATGCTGACGAAGGGGACCTGGAGGGCGGCGGCGAGGAAGTCGAGCTGGAGCAGCTCCCGGCGGGAGCGGGGCAGCGCCAGGACGGCGGCCACGCCGCGCCCCGCCAGCGCCCCGCACATCCACCGCGCCAGCGAGCCGGGGTCCCGCGCCGCCGGGCCGCCCCCCACCAGCTCCAGGCTGAGGTTGTGGGGCAGCGTCACCTCCCCGGGGCCGGTACCGGTACCGGCGGCTCGGGCCAGCGCGGCGCGGAGCCGGGCGCGGGCGGGTGCGGGCGGCAGCAGCGCCCCGAGGCGCACGGTGGGGCCGGGGCTGGGGCCGGGGGGGGCCGGGACGCGGCAGGGTTGCGGGTGTCCCCCCGCCGCCCCCAGAGCCGCCGCCAGCAGCCAGAGCGCCCGCAGCCCCGCCATGCACCCCGCGCCGGCCCCGCACCGGCTCCGGCTACGGGCAGGGACCTCCGGCCGGGTCCCGCCGGGGCCCCCCCGTCCCCCGGGTAGCGCCGAGGCCCCGCAGCCCCCGGTGCGCGGTGGGTCACGCCGGACCCGGCCCACGCAGCAGCGCCGGACCCGCCCGCAGCCGCCCCGTCCACGCCCACGCACGGCGCGGGTCCCCCCCTCCCGCGCCCCGCAGCAAAGGGGGCCCCCACCCCCGCTGCCCTCCGAGCGCTGCCACCTTCGGGGACCTGGCACAGAGGTGCCCGCTGATCACAGGGTGGTCCCCGATACCTCTGGACCACTGGGATGTTCCTCCTCTTCCTCCTCCTCATCCTCCTCCTCGGACGGAAGCCCCTGGGGTGGGTCCCGAGCCGTGAACCGCCGCCTCCATCCCGGCAAAGACCCCCAGCCCGACCCCTCCGTCCCTCCTCAGTCTGAGGTGCAGCTTCAATGTTGGGGGGTCCCGAGGCCCCGAGGTTCCAGGGCTGAGCGATTCCTTCTGCTGCGTGGGGAAGGGGAGAAGGGCGGCAGCAGCACAGCCTTCCTCTGCTGAGGGAGGGGATGTGGGGTCACCCTCCTCATCCTCAGCAGGGAAACTGAGGCTCGACCCAGCCCAAGGGTCCCTGCCACCAGCACACAAACACCAGCAACAACCAGGGCAGGAGCCACGCTAAATTAATAAGGAAAAATGAAGGATGGAGCCAAAATCCATCTGGCAAAAAGTATTGATTCATGTAATATCGATAAATGTAATGAGTCACAGCTAATGAATGCTCCTGTGGAGCTGGACCTGCAGGGAGGGCAGCTCAAATCCTGCCAGAGCACGGAGGGTCATGGGGGGCTGGAATCCCCCTGACCACGGGCCCCCCTTGCAGGGATAAACACAGGGATAAACACAGGACAGCCCTCACTGTCCATGCAGGAGGGTCTGAATGAAAGAAAAACCCCAAACACCAGGCACAGCATGGGGGGCTCTCTGGGAAGCCCCATCCTCCCTTCTGCTCTAAATGCAGCCCCCCAATAGGAACCCCACTGTGGGATCACTGGGAGGGAGCTCTGGGGTCTGGGTTTTTGTTTTTGGGCTCCCTGCAGCAGGGATGTGTCCTCACCTCTTGCCCCACTGCAGCCCCTGGCTCTGGGTGACAGTCCCTGCTGCAGCTGATGAATGTTGATCCAAAACGTTGGGAGGAAGAGGAGGAGCAGGAGAGGAAGGGAAAGGAACAGCTCCAGTGATTAAGCTAAAAGCATCTTCTCAGGAACTGGCGGGAGCTGGGGATGCTCGGGTGCTCTGGTTTTAAAATGCACTTTAAATCATCTGCACTTGGTGTATTGAATGGGAGGGGGGGATGACACAGAGGGATGGCCAGGGGACACCTCAACACCCTGTAGGGACAGGGAAGGACCCTCGGGGTGAAGGCAACAGGGCAGTTTGGGGATAAGGAAGCACTTTGCCACTCTCAGTGGGCAGCTCAGGGATGCACTGAGAGGTGGTCAAGGTCTGTGGCTATGTTAAAGAAACCAACACGGGCATCTTTCACTATAAAAACCAAATCTTTTATGTAAAAAATAAACCTAAACAAAACCCACAACCCCCGCTGCCATGCTGTGACAATACAAAAGGCCGAGTCCCCAAACACCGTGAAAACAGAGTGAAAACAGAGTCGTTGGATCCAAATATATATAAACTGTTAACTGAGGAGATTGGAAATAGCACCTTGCTGGTCCCCCTGCCCCTCCCCAGAGTGACCCTGTGCCCCAAAACCACCACCTGTGCTCCAACCCAGGGACACCCCAGGCTCTGCACAGATCAGGAGCCCCCTCCTCAGCCCTGGGAGCCAGGGACCCCCCCACCTGTTGCAGCAGCCCCCCCAGAGCAGGAGCCCCTCAGCCCCTGCTGTCCATGCAGAGTGTGGGGTCTGGTGGCACTGAGCAGCAATCCCCAGGACAGGGTGGGCACAAGGGGGTCTCCAAAACCCAATCTCAAACCGGTATTGAGAGAAAAAAACCCACTTTTCTGTCTGCACTGCAGGGTCAAGTAACGAAAAGAAACAAAAAAAGGGGCGGGGGGAAGAAACGGGGAATGAGCAGGAGCTGCATCTTGAGCCCTCCCAGGAGCCGGCGAGGCTCCTCCTGCAGCGGCCGCCCGAGTGTCCCCCGGCCCCGAATCGGAGTGAACGCGGTCCCTGTGCTGTCCCCTCGCGGTCCCCGCGCCGGTCTCAGTCCCGTGGCACGGAGCAGGCGAAGGCGGCTCGGGGGAAGCGGAGCCGGGGCTCGCAGCCGGCTGGGCGGTGCCCGAGGGCGGGCGGTTCTTCCCCAGGAGCCGGGCAGGGAGAGGCGGAGGGGTGCGAGGGCGGGGGGAGCCTCTTCACTTGGCTGGTTTGGTGATGATGCGAGTGGAGAAGTCAAAGAGGTCCTTGTTGATTTTCCGGAGGTTGCTCACCTCCTCCTCCAGCTCGCTCACCTGGATCGTCAGGTGCTCCTGGTCTCCCACCAGGTTCTGTGACACGAAAACACAACAGACAAGTGTCAGGGCCTCGGCTCTGACAGGCACAGGCTGCTGCTCCTTCCCCAGCAGTAAACACCAAACCCTTTAGTCCCTTCCCTCCTCCTCCTCAAAGTGGAGCCCCTCCTGCCCATGGCACCAGCCGATTTTAGGCCTCTTTTCCCCTGTCCCAACTTGCTCGGGGCCTCATGAGTCAGATCAGCTGCCAAGGATCCCCCTCAAGGGGTCATACCCAATTCCCAGCCTGCGAGCAGCTCTCACCTTTTCCCTCGTCGAGTACATCTGTGAGTACATCCTCTCTGCCTTCTCCAGGTAGCTCTGCCCAGGCTCCTGCAGGGACCAGAATGGAGGGGTTGGCAGAGCAGACACAGCCCCTCTCCCCATGCCCCTGGACTGGGTTCCCCATGGGAGGGAGCCTGGGTGATCCATCCTGCTGTCAGGCAAACAGCCCCTTGGCCTGCTGCCACCAAACCAACAGGGAGCTCATCCATCAGCTCTGGGCAGAGGCTGACAGAGGCAGACACTGACAGTGGGGAGCACAGAGGCTGGGATGGCTGGGGTGTGACCCTCCCTGCCTGGGGACAGCCCAGGAAATGGTGGGACAGCAGAGCCAGCCCACGCTGCAGCACGGGGCTGGGAGGACAAATGACTGCAGCAGCCAGGATGGGGAGGAAGCAGGAGGGAACACAAACGGGTTCCACCAGCTGCAGGAGAAGCTTTTCTCTGGCACAAGCCCTCCTGGCTGCCTGTCCCTCCTGCCCAGTGCCCCCATACCTGCTGGTGCAGCCCCAGGCGCAGCGTCACCCCCTCGGCGCCCGGCTCGTCGCTGCTCTCGGTGCCGTGCAGGTGCCGGCTGAACTTGGGCAGGGGCACGCTGGGCTTCCCCTCGGGGTTCAACATGTTGGCAGGGGCCAGCACGATGAAGGCGTTTGTCACTGGACCTGTGGGGACACAGGGGACAGGTCAGGCTGGACCCTGCTGGGTTTGGGAGCCTCAGGCAGCCCTGGCACAGGACTCTGCTCTCCCTGCCCGGGGTTGCAGCTCTCTGGGCTGGTTGGGACCCCAAAAGAGCAGAGCCCGACCTCCCCCTACCCTGAGCTGCCATCCATCAGCAGCTCCGTGCTGCCACAATCCATGGCAGAGCTGATGAGAGCGTTAATTACTGCATTGTGTTAATTACTGCACTTACCCGCCCCCTCCCAGCTGCTGTGAGCTCCCAGCGCTGTCCCCCACGCCCTGTCAGGCACAGCAGCTCAGGGGAGCTCAGGCACTGCCACCACAGCCCCACCCTCCATTTCCCCTGGCCAAAGGCAAGGAGGAGATGGTCCATGTGCAGCTGAGAGGGGGCTGCCAGGGCTGTGAGAGGGGTGCAGGGTGAGGGAGGGGACATGGCGGGGCCTAGGGAGGCTCAGAGCTGCTGGAGGATTTCGGTCTCTGCAGAGCAGACACACACAAGGATGAGGGCTCTGTCCCCACCATCCACCCTCCAGTGCCTGCTCCCAAACCTGATCCTCCCAGGATTCAGCTCTGCTGAGTGCCAGGCCCCAAAGTTGCTCCTGGACAACTCTGATGGCTTCACTCCCTCCTTAAAGACCAGACAGATCATTGTGCTCCTGAAGCAAGTGCCCATCAGTGACATTCCCACTGCACTGGCAGCTCATGGAGCAGTTTGAGAGGAAAAGTGGAGAAGAGAAAACCTCAGGAATGAACCCAGAGCTCCCCAAACCTGGACACAGCCCCACAGCCACTCTGGGGCCCCAGGGCAGATGCAGATCCTGCACCAGATCATTGTGCCCCAAGGCCTGGGGCAGCAGGGGCCAGCCTGGGCATGGGGACCAGGCTCAGCTGGGGGGAAATAACCAAATAACCCAGCTTCCAAGGCACAGCTGCCAGCAGCACACATCAGCCAGAGCATCCAGGATGGCCTTGCAGGGGGAGCCCTTGGGATGGTCTGTGCCATGCTGTGTTTGCAGAGACAAGGATGGAGCTCGTGTGACAGGATGGGAATTGAGGCCTGGAGGGATTTGGGGGCAGCACTGGCTCCCAGGCTCATCCCACAGGTCTCCTGCTTCCCTCAGAGTGGTGGCAGCCATGCAGGGTGAGCAGGAGCAGCCCTGCCTCGCCAGCACTGCCACAGCTCAGTACCCAGGAGCAGCAGCTTAAATTCTCAAAGCTCACCCACTCTGCCCCTGCCAAGGACAAGCCACCCTTGGTGACACAGCCCCCTGCACCAGCCTGGCCCTGAGCCACACTCCAGCTCCTTGGATTTAATTTGCAGCAGTGTTGAGGGGAGGGCAGGGGGTCCTGGGTGCCCCCAGCCACCCCCATGCCAGCAAGCAGAGGGACAGTGCTGTCCCAAGGACACTGAGCCAGAGGCTGCTGTCACATCACCACGTCACAGCCCTGTCACCTCTGCCTTGGGGAGGGAGCAGGACACACTGGAGGGGCAGCAGGGACAGACCTTGCTGGGGGGCTCATGAGAGGCCAAGCAGGGGACAGGGATCCACAGAGAGGGGGCTGGGTTGGGGCAGCAGATTCCCCCACCCTGGGAGGTTGCAGGGCTCTGTGGGGACTCCAGAGCCAGGGCACAGCTCAGGGGTGCTGGAATCCCAGCCTATTCCTGAGCACACGCAGCCATGCCCGTGCCAAGGATGCCGAGGAAGCCAAATCCCTGCCCAGAGCCAGCAGAGCCAGCAGAGCACCCACAGCTCAGGGTCAGCCTGGTCCTGCTCCTCCTGGGGAGAGCCTGGTCTGTCCATTCCTCCCTGCAGCCTCAGGAGGACTCCAGTGCCCGGCTCACAGCCAAAGCCTGGCCCCCCCTCCCCTCCTGGGATGACTCACAGCTCCATTTTATTTGTTTTCACCCTCTAGTGCCAGCCAGGCTGGATGGGCACTGCAGTGGGTCCCAATTAGGGACGGTCCTTGGCAGCCAAAGGGAAGAGGAAAAGGGTCTGCAGGCAGCCTGGCTTGCAGAGACTGCCCTGAGGCAGCAGCTCAATCACCACGGAGGAACACAGGGACTGGCTGTCCCCACCATCACCTCTGGGAGGGGTTTGGGCCCTGCCCAAGGCAGCCCCACTGGTCACTGCAGCACCAGGGGCCAGAAACCACCCCAGCTGGGGGAGGAACACACTTAACAACAGGAGGGGTAAATCCCCCACTGCTCAGAGGTGGCTGAGGCACCCAACTGCTGCTCCTGCAATTTACTGGAGCCATCAGACTGAAATCCCAGACAGCTGCTCATATGGGATTCACTTCAGGCCCCATGAGCTCACTGCTGGGGTCACAGGGCTGTCTCCCCTGCAGTCACAGCTGGGGTGCATGTGGGGTGACTGCTCCCTGGGGAAAACAAGGAGGAGGATCCCGTGTGGCCTCGGCGACAGGGTGAAACCCATGACTCACTCCTGACAGTGCACAGGGGGTTGTTAACACACGGGGCAAGGTCAGGGCACCGCTGCAGACAGCCCAGGCTCCCTCCAACGCCTCTGCCCTTCCCAGGGCGTGAAGCAAGGGGCAAAAACACACCTGGAGTGCCCAGGGCAGCACAGGTGAGACAGCAGCAGCCTCTGGCAGTGAGGATCCTGGAGATAAGGACATTCCTACCTTTGTGATTCATCGTCTTCAGGCACTGCTTGCTCTGGATGTCCCACAGCCGGACGGTTTCGTCGTGAGAGCCCGAGAGCAGCAGGCTGCCATCTGTGGAGACTGACAGACATGTCACCTGGTTCCTGGAATGGGGAAGAGGATGTTTGAACTCAGGATGACCCCAGGAGTGCCAGGAGCTGGTGAGGTGGGCAGATGGTGGCTGGCAGGTACGTCTGGTTCCTCACCTGTGCCCTTTGAAGACCTTCCCGTTCTCCCGCTCTGTCTGGAAGGTCCGGTCTCTCTGAACTGGCTGAAGAAATTCAGGAAGGAAAGAAAGGAAAGGGGTTAAAATTCAGGGAGGCTGAATCCAGCAGGTTCATCACCTGGAGGGGGCAGAGGAGACACAGAGGAACCAGGCCTTCCCATGCCCTGGCAGGTCACACCAGTCCCAGCAGGGAGGTGACAGCGGCTCGGGGTGACAGGGCACACCTGCAGCCACACACACTCACCCAGGCACAGAGGTCGACCTGGAAGATGGAGCCATCCATGCCCCCACAGAACATGTGGTACTCAGAGAGGTCCAGAGTCACTGCCATGATGCCCACGTCGAAGAGCACGGAAAGCAGGAGCTCCCCAGATGAGATTTCCCAGAGCTGGAGTGAGAGGGGACAGGAGAATCAGGGGTGAGAATGTTCATGGCAGGATTGGAAGAACACTGACATCCTGAAATTCCCTCCTGGATGTGACTGGGAAACTGAGTCCAAGGCAGAACCCAGGATCAGCTCCTCTGTGAGCAGGAGAGAAGTTTCCCAGGCAGCTTCAAAACAGCTCTGAACCCTCTCTGTGGCCATCCTGTCCCCAGGGCATCCCCTCCCACAGGCTCCAGCCTGCTCTGCTCCCTGTGGACATCAGCAATGGAAAACTGAGGAGCTGACCCCAACATTCCCAGGACAACAGGGACTGCAGCAGTCCAGCCTGGGGGCAGGTGCAGAGAAACTGCTGCTGTTGGGAGAGGCAGAGCCCAGGTCTGGCAGCTCTGAGTCATTGCAGAGACAGCCAAGAAATGAAGCCACTGCAACCCGGCAAAGCCTGGGGACAGGGACAGCTTCCTGCTAGCTGTCAGGAGCCTGGCTGTGACCCCACAGGGTCTGGCACCTGTGAGATGAGCCTCACCTTGGCTGTCTGGTCGAGGGAGGCGGTGGCAGCCCGTGCCAGGGGCCCTCCAAAGCCGCAGCACAGGTCGGTGATGGGGAGGCTGTGCCGGGACCAGACGTGCCGGGGGTCAGGGATCTGGGAGGGCTCTGCCTGCAACACGCTGTGGGGAGAGCAGAGACAGGCAGGTCAGCCAGGACAGAGCCCCACGGGGAGCTGGGCCAGGCTCTGATCCCACTGGGAACGCCTCTCCTGGCTGCAGGGACCAAGTGGGACACAGGAGCTGCTGGCAGCCACGGCTCATGGATAATGAGGCCGAGATCCCCATCCCAAAGGGACAAAGAGCCTGGGTAAAGGGCACAATCTCCTCTGTGTCACCCAGGGAACAAAATCAGAACCATCTGCCTGTTCCCAAGAAGGCCCAAGGAAAGGTTTCCTGCCCAGAAGGAAGGCACAGACACAGCTGTGGGCTTAGAGGGATCTCCTGCTCCAAAATCCTTGTGGCACAGAGATACTGAGGCTGAGATCCCTATCCCACAGGGACAAACACCCTGGGAAAGGGCACAATCCCCTTTGTGTCACCCAGGGAAAGAGGTCAGAACAATCTGTTCCCAAGAAGGCCCAAGGAAAGGTTTCCTGTCCAGAAGGAAGGCACAGACACAGCTGTGGGCTTAGAGGGATCTGCTGCTCCAAAATCCCTGTGCCCCTCAACCCCTCTTACTTGTAGAGGTTCCACACCAGGGCCAGGCAGTCCTTGGCCCCTGAGAGGAAGTGGCTGCTGTCATCAGTGAAGCAGAGGCATGTGAGGTCCTGGTAGTGTCGGTTCAGGATGGCCAGGAGGTTCCCATTGGACACCTGCAGTGAGGGGAAGGGCAGGAGGGAGTCAAGGATGTTTTGGAATCATGTGGTGCCCTGCCCTTGGTGCAGTGAGGGGAGAAGGGTGGGTTCTGCTTCACCTCAGAACAGTGACTGACACCACTGAGGCCCAGCTGGAACAACAGCCTGAACTCAGGACCACGGAGAAATTCAGCCCATGGCAGTGGAAGAGGTCCTGGCACTTTAAATCTGGAACCCAGTGATGCCAGAGCTGCTCCTCTGGTCAAGTCACAAGTGTGCAGTAAAGATTTCTTGTTCACTTTTAACACTCCTATTACTTCTTCCCTCCTCCCACAGGTCCTCAGGAGGTGGCAGTGGGGTTATGAGAGCTGCAGGACACCCCAGGTGTGGCTCAAGGTCCTGGGCCAGCAGAGGCTTTAGGGTGGACAAGGAATCCCCCAAGCATTTCTTATTAAAAGGCAACACTGCAGATGGGGAGGGAACCAAGAAGAGAAAAAGCCTCAAATAAAGTAAGAGTCTGCTTCTTCTCATGGTCTGAATCACACCAAAAAAATCAAAGCAAACCTCAATTCAAGGGGTTTCACAGACAGCACAAAATCCAGCTCTAGGGGCTGGTTCCAGCTCCATGATGGTTTCCTCTCCAGTGTGCCAGAGAGACAGTGCCATACTCTGGAACACATCTGAGGGTGACAGTGCCATACTCTGGAACACATCTGAGGGTGACAGTGCCATACTCTGGAACACATCTGAGGGTGACAGTGCCATACTCTGAAACACATCTGAGGGTGACAGGAGCTGGAGCAGGCCCAGCATGGAGCATCACAGGCAGCAGCTCCCACTGCAGGCTCAGCCTCAGGGAATTTTTCTCAGCTACAAGCACTTTGGTACAAACAAACCCATATGGGTTCAGGTAGAGCCACTCACACCATGAGGCTCAAACCTCCAGGTGAGGCATCCTGGGGTTTAATCCTGGGCTCAGGACAAGATACTGCTTTCATTTGCTCAGTGGTGTGCTGGGAAGGCAGCAGTAATCCCAAATTAATCCAGCAGTAATTAACCAGCAGGACAATGACCAGAGCACAGCAGGGGCTGCTGGTACCCTGGGCACACACAAATACTCAGCTGAAATGTGGGAGAAGCACTGAAAGAAAACCAGATCCTGTGCTGCTGCCTCTTGGGAGCAATGCCTGACTCCTGAGGCACCAGAGATGCCTGGAAAGAGGAGAATGAGGCAGAGTGAAGCCTCTCCCTGAATTCCTCCCACTCCTACTTCAATGAGCTGCTCCGTGGGCTGAGAGCAGCACAGCCTTTATCCCAGGACCAGGATTCACAGACATTGGAGGGATGGGGACCCTGATCCCAGGATCAGGATTCACAGACATTGGAGGGATGGGGACCCTGATCCCAGGATCAGGATTCACAGACATTGGAGGGATGAGGACTCTCTCTGACTGTGCAGGGTGTGAGTGTGAGTGCCCCAGCACCCTGTAGTACCTCCCACAGGTAGATGCTCTCGGCGACGCCCGCCAGGATGTAGAGCCCGTTTGGAGAGGCTGTCAGGCAGGTCACAGGTCCGGGACAGATGATTTTCTGCTGCAGCTGGTCCTGGGACAGAGAGAGCACAGCGAGGGCTCAGAGAGGGCGAGGGGCCGCAAGCAGGGCCCCCCAACACGGGGGATCTCTGTGGGAGTCTCTGCGAACAGAGGGATGGAGGCACCTGTACGGGTTGATGGGGGTTGGAATGGAGGGAGGGGGGCCTGAGGGTCCAACAGGGGACGGGGGGGATCTCTGTGGAGAATTGGGCCATGAAGGGATGTCTGAGCACAGAGGGGACTCTCCACGAAAAGAGGGGCCATGGGAGGGGGTCTTTGTGGAGACAGGAGTCATGAGGGAGTCTCTGTGGAGAGAGGGGCCATGAGGGGGTCTGAGCATGGATTTAGGGGGGCTCTGTGGATGAAGGGGCTCCTCATCACAGGGCCGGGGGTTTCTCAGGAGGGGTGGCCCCGTCACATCCCCCACGAGGCCCAGAGTCCCCCCGCGAAGCCCGGGGCCGCCCCCCGAGCCGAGGCCGCCCGGGCCCGCCCGCCGCGCCGGTACCTTCCTCTGGAGCTCCCAGACGTTGATGTAGCTCTTGCCGAGCTGGGCCCCCAGCAGGTGCTCGCCGCCCAGCAGCGCCAGCCCGCGTGGGCCGCTGTTGCCGCCGCGGTAGCCGGGCAGGGCCGAGCCCGAGTGCAGCTCCCAGACCGAGCAGTTGCAGAGCGGCCCCGCCGCGTCCGACACCAGCGCCACCTCCATGGGCGCCGCCATCTTCGCGGTCCGCCAGGGCCACAGAGAGCGCGGCCGCGGCCCAGAGCGCCGCCTCCGCCGCCGGGCGCCGGCCAATCAGCAGCGGCGCCGCCGCGGCCGCGGGGGGCGGGGACTGCGCACGCGGCAGGAAGCTGAGCAGGGCCCGCCCCGGTCAGTGCTGGATGGGTGACACGGGATACCGCGTGTGCAGACGGAGACCCCATGGACACTCCACGGGCTTATGGGGACCCTATGGACCACCACAGCGCTATGGGGACCCCATGGACACCCCACAGCCTTATGGGGACCCTATGGACCTCCACAGCCCTATGGGGACCCCATGGACCTCCACAGCCCTATGGGAACCCCATGGACACCCCACAGCCCTATGGGGACCCCATGGACACCCCACAGCCTTATGGGGACCCTATGGATCTCCACAGCCTTATGAAGACCGTATGGACTTCTCACAGCCTTATGGGGACCCTGTGGACACCCCACAACCCTATAGGGACCCTATGGGCACCCTCTGGAGACCCCATAACCTTATAGAGCCCCCACAGCCTCATATGGACCCTATGGACCTCCCAGAGCCCTATGGGGACCCTGGGATACCCCATAACCCCATGGACACTCCACAATCCTATAGGCACCCCATAGCTTCATGAGAATGTCATGAGCACCCCACAAAACTAAGAGTGCCCCGGATACCTCCCAATCCTATGGACACCCCACAATCCTACAAGCACCCCACAGCCCTATGGGGAACCCATGCACATCTCATAATCCTATCACCACCCCATAAATTCATTGATACCTTACAATCCTACAGGGATACCCCAAATCGATAAGGAATTACTATGGGCACCCCTAAGGCAAGAAAACCCCAAACACCACAACTTTTTTTTTTTTTTTTTTAATATTTCTTCACTTTACAGGGTTACAATTGTCTTAAATATTCTGACGTTTAAATACAATCTGTATAATAATGTTATTATAAAATGTAAACTTTCAGTGTTTTTTAAGTTTATTTTCTCTTTTTTTTTTTAATTTTTTAATTTTTTTTTTTAATAATAATCAAAAAGTCTCAATACCTGAATGTTTTGCAAAACTGAAATCTTTCACCGGGGCCCCGGGTGCGCCCGAGGCCGCCGCGCTCAGAGGTAGAATGTGGTTTATTTTTTTTATTCCTTTTTTTTCTTTTTTTTTGTCTTTTGTGTTTTTTTTTTCTTTTCTCATTTTCCTTTTTTACCTGAGTTAAGATATGCAACGCTGGGGGGGAAGGGGGGCGGCTGCAGCTGGGGCCGCTCCTTTAGTTTAATTTTGTTTCCAACCCCCCCGCCCCCCCCCCAAAAAAAAACTGATTTAGGCTCTTTTTTATTATTTTTAAATCGATATGCAAAAAAAAGAAAAATAAAGTGGAAAGTCACCTGCTCTCAAAAACAAAAATAAAGGGATGGGCAGGGAAAGGAGGGGGGAGGGAAAATAATTAAAAAAAACCCCAAAATAACCCAAAATAGTGACTGTACAATGCAAAAAAAAAAAAAAAAAAATCACTAAGAAAATCTAAGCCTGCCCTGGGCATGAAAATCCCCCCTTGGAATTTCTCCTTATGGGGAGCTGGGCTGGACCCCAACAGCAGCAGGAGCTGGACGCCCCCCCAAAAAAGGGTCCACGAAGCCACCAAGACCCCCCTCCAAAAAGAGCCACCAAGGGGATTCCAGCGTGGAAAAAAAACCCCAAACCTGGTTGAAAACAACCAAAAAACAGCTGGAAAAAAAAAATAAAAACCCCAAATCCCCTGAGATCGCCACTTCCCCGAGTGAAATTAAAAATAAAGGTTGGGGTTGGGGGGCACCTGGGGAAGGGGGGAAAAACCCTGTGCTCCAGGTGGGAACCTGAGAACGGAGATACCGAGGGGGGCTCGGGGGTTTCGGTATCGGCTTGGATTGTGTCTCACGCAGATGTGGGTGAATAATTTTCTTTTTTTTTTTTGGTGGGGTGAGGGGAGGAGGAGGGATATATTTAAAAGAAACTGAGATTGTGAGGTTTAAAATAAAATGCTCAGGTCCTTCGGGTTGTCTGTGTGCTCCGGAGCGTCCTGCAGCTCCGAGCATCCCCATCCTCTGGATCCTGCTTGGTTTTGGAGGAAATAAGCCCAAAGTGGCTTTAAACAGTAGTTTTATGCAGGGGGAGGAATAAAAATTAGGATTTGGCGGTGGGGGAAGGAGCAGAGCTGGACCCAACCACCGATAAGGAGAGGAGAAAGGAGATTCCAACTTTTTTCCAAGCTCCCATTTTCCCTGATGAAGACTAATATATATCATTTGCATGTTAAAAGATTGATTCTTTTTTTTTTCTTTTTTTTTAGAGAATAAAATAGAAGCTATTTACAACAAAACAATCGAAAACAACCTCTTAAAATCCTGCAGAGAGTGGAGTTCCCAAAACAAAGGAGGGAAAAGGATGGAAATGAATAAAATATCTCCCTGTTTCCAATTTTTTTTTTTTTTTTAGGATTTTTGGTTTTGTTTTCTTTTTTTCCTTTAGAATTCCGGGGGGGTTTCGCTAGAGCTCGCGTCAGCAGGCGTCCGTGCGTCTGTCTGGAGGTAACACGAGTTAAAAAATAACAATAATTATAATAATAATAATAATAAATGTACAGTGCAAAGTGTGATGTGAGTGAGGTAAACGGTCCCGGAGCGGCGCAGCCGGCGGTGGCTCCAGCAAAACCCCCCGGGCTAAAGCTTTTCTGCCTGGAAAAGGAAAATCCAACAACAGGAGGACAAGGGCAGGGTCCATCGAGAGACTGAGAAGACCCTGGAGAAACCCTGGCAAGATCTCGGGGGAGACCCTTGGTGAGACCCCAGTGAGATCTCAGTGAAACCCTAGTGAGATCCTGGTGGGACTCAGGTGAGATCTCAATGAAACCCTGGTGAGATCCTGGTGGGACCCAGGTGAGATCTCAATGAAACCCTGGTGAGATCCTGGTGGGACCCAGGTGAGATCTCAATGAAACCCTGGTGAGATCTCAACAAAAACCTGGTGAGATCCCAGTGAAATCCTGTTGAGACTCCAGAGAGACCCTGGCAAGACCTCGGGTGAGACCCCAGAGAAATCTCAGTGAGACCCAGGCAAGATCTCAATGAAACCCCAGTAAGACCCCAGTCTCAGCAGGTCTCGGGTGAGACCCCAGGGGAGATCTCAGTGAAACCTTGGTGAGGTCCTGGTGAAATCCTATTGAGACCCCAGAGAGACCCCAGCAAGACCTCAAGTGAGACCCTAGGTGAGATCCCAGTGAGACCCAGGTGAGATCTCAATGAAACCCTGGTGAGATCCCAGTGAAATCCTGTTGAGACCCCAGCGAGACCCTGACAAGGCCTCAAGTGCGACCCTTGGAGAGATCCCAGTGAGACCCTGGCAGGACCTCGAGCAAGATCCCAGAGAGACCCTGGCAAGACCTCAGGTGAGACCCTGGCAAGACCTCAAGCCAGACCCTGGTGAGACCCTGGCAAGACCTCAAGCAAGACCCAGAGAGACCCTGGCAAGACCTCAAGCGAGACCCTCGGTGAGACCCCAGTGAGACCCTGGCAAGACCTCGTGTGAGACCCCAGAAGACCCCGGCGAGCCCCAGTGTGGCCCCGTCCCCCCGCGGGCACCGGTGCCCCGAGGGCCCTGAGGCTCGGGGCCGTTAAGGCGAAGCGCTGTTGGAGGTAGAGCTGGGGGGCACAGCCAGGCCGGCCGGGGCGGGGGGCACGCTCCCACCGCCGCTCCCCACCCCGCTGCCGCCGCTGCTCCGGCTGCTGCCGCCGTTGCCTTTGCTGTAGGCAGAGGAGGAGGAGGAGGAAGAGGAGGAGGAAGGGCCGGGCGTCTGGGCGAACAGCACACCTGGGGGAGAGAGGAGACAGCAAAGCTGAGGCACAGGTGCTGTGATTCGGGGTGGAGGGCAGCAGGAGCGCGGCGCAGGGCAGCCCCTCACCTGTGTAGACTATGCCGTTGATCTCCACCGACATGCTGATGCTGTTGGTGCCGTTGCTGCTGGCGGCAGCGGCGTCCGGGCGGTTCTCTGCCGGGGAGAGCCGCGTTACCGAGCCCGCCGGGGCCGGGAGCTGGGCGGGGGCGGGAGGCCGGGGCCGGCACTGACCTGGCGAGCGGGTGCCCTGGCTGTTGATGCGGATGCTCATGGGCAGCTGGGCCGTCATGGCCAGGAGGTTCTGCTGCAGCGCCCGCTGCATCAGTCGCTGCTGCTCGTCCGTCACCAGCGCCAGCTTCTTCTCCGGGGGCTCCCCCGACTCCAGCTTCTCCCGCAGCTGCTCCAGCGCCGCGGCCTGGGCGGCTGCTGCCACCTGCACCGCGGCCGCCTGCGCTGCCACCACCGGGTGCCCGGCCAGGGACACTGGGAGCCGGCTGGGCATGGAGATGGGGATGGGAGAGTCCTCCTCTGCCAGGGGAGCGGGTGTCAGGAGTGGGGACACAGAGGTGCCACCACCCCAGGGCGTCAACAGCTTGGTGAGATCCCAGGGAGACCCCTTTGCTGTCGCTCCAAAGGTCAGAGATGGGTGACTGGAATCAGGGTCCCCAGGCCCCAGGGTGTCAACAGTTTGGTGCCCTGCTGTCCCTCCAAAGCTCAGAGATGGGTGATTGGAATCAGGCCACTCAGGCTGAGCCCTGGAGCCCAAGGAGGGGAGAGCAGCATCACCCCCCTGCCTGCCTCCCCCAGCTCTCCCCGTTATTATTACACCTCCGGGACTTAGCAGGGTGCTCAGCCTGCAACCAGACCCTGGAGCAGGCAGACCCCAGAGCAATCATTACCTTTCTTGATCTTCTGGCCAGGCGTGATGGCGCCGCCGTTGGTGGCAGATGCCAGCCCCAGCGCCGGCACGGGCAGCTTGGGCGAGGAGAGGAGGCCGTGGGTGCCACCGGGTGAGTAGGCAAAGAGGGAGCCCCCGAAGCCCTGCCGCCGGCCCTCCCGCCGGTTGCTGTCGATGGCCGCCTGCAGCTCGTTGGGGTTGCTTAGCCCACGCTTCTCACACTCGTAGGGGTACAGGTACTTCATGTACCTGCGGCCAGAGGGACACGAGAGGGACGGTGAGGGTGATACAGTGGCTCTGCAACCCTCCCCGTGTGCCACCCGCATTGTTCCATCCCCACTGCTCATACACAGGGCTGTGCTGAGCCTCCATCCCCTGCACAGGGCAAGGGGACCCCCAAGGACTCCCCGTGTGCCACCCTCATTGTTCCCTCCCCATCGCTCACACACAGGGCTGGGGGACCCCCAAGGACTCCCCGTGTGCCACCCCCATTGTTTCATCCCCATTGCTCACACACAGGGCTGTGCTCAGCCTCCATCTCCTGCACAGGGCAGGGGGATCCCCAAGGACTCCCCGTGTGCCACCCCCATTGTTCCATCCCCACTGCTCTCACACAGAGCTGTGCTGAGCAAGAGGGACCTCCCCAAGGCCTCGCCCCCCCCCTCCCCTCCGAGCCCCCTCTCACTGGGTGCGCAGGGTGAAGGCCGCGCTGGTGATGGAGGTGGGCAGGCTCAGCCCCTTGGTGATCTCCCGCCACAGCTTCTTGTTGATGACCTCCACCAGACCCCCCTTCTCGGTCACCAGCGTGTACAGCATGTACAGGTCCAGCACCTGCTTGGCCATGATGGGGATCCGGTTCACGGGGGTCCCTGGGGAGCGGCGGGAGGAGAGAGCTGCTCTGGGGTGCTGCTTTCTTACCCAAAGTGGGGGCGCAGCTGCTGAGACCCCCGCGGGGCAGTGGAGGGGCTGGGGGGGCTCATGCTGCTCCCTCCCCTTCCACTGTCCCCTCCTTCCCCCCCCGGGCCCTCCCGTGAGATCAGCCCCGAACAAAGGAAACAGAAACTCGCAGTTTGCAGCCACAGCCCCGCCGTGGCTGAGCCGGTTCCTCGGGCTGAGCCGGCACCCGGCAACAACGCGAGTTATTTATAACGGGGGCGGCACAATCCGGCTCTGAGGGTCTCCTATCAGCCAGGGGGGCTCGTCCCTCCAGCATGAGGAGGGGGCTGGCATCCCTTATTGGGGTCCCCACTCTCCCAGCCATGCAGTGGGGGACCCCGATGGATGCAGGTGGGGTGACTCCAGGGGATGGAGCTGGGGGGACCCCAGGGGACAGGACAGAGCCAGGGGCACCCAGCCAGCAGCCCCAGCCCCCCTGCACAGGCACACGTGCCTTCCCAGTGCTGTCTGACAAAGGGCCGGAGCCAGCCCTGTGTCAGCACTTCCAGCGCTGTTTTCCACGCAGGAACCAGACCCTCGAGCAGGAGCACGCTTGGCTTTCAGCCCTTCCCACCCCCGGCCCCCTGCCATGGCCTCTCCCCGGGCACAGAGAGGGGCTGCAATAACCCAGGCAATGGGCAGAGGGGGCACACAGCCAGGGGCTGCAGGTCTGGGTGTGAAAGGTGAAGGGAGGGGGACAAGGAGGGGCTGCAGGCTCTGGATCCAGCCCAGCAGGTTTGACCCCGCTGTGCTGGAGGGGTTAAAGATTAACCAGCAGCTCAGCCGGAGCCGTGACCTCAGGGCACTAATGAGGGGCAAGGAAATGAGCCCCTGGCCTTGGGGGGGACGTGGGGGGGTGCAAGGTGGGTGTGGAGGAGCAGGGTGGGCACAGAGTGGGCAGGGGGGCACAGGGTGGGTATGCAGCTGGGTACTCACCACGCTTCTGCATGAAGCTGAAGAGGTCATCCAGGAACTCCTTCCTCCTGGGGTCACCATCCAGCTCGTACAGCTGCAAAAGGAGAGAGAGATGCTCAGAAACCCCCTTAACCCGTGTGTGTCCCCCCAACCTGAGACCCCTGGCTTTCTCTGCAGCAGCCTCAAAGGACACCAAATGGCTTGGGGATCCCTGCAGAGGTCCAGGGGGTCCCTGCAGAGGTCCAGGGTGCTCCTGCAGCTTGGGCTGACCTTGTGCCATGCCCTGCCTGCCCCGGTTGGAGCTCAGCTCCGGGATGCCCGTGCTGGGATCACGGCTGGAGCGGCTCCCAGGCTGCCAACACCGTGCTCAGCCCCAGCTCCTCCCAGGAACGCTGACCCCGGTTATTTTTAGCATCCACTGCCTGCTCAGCACAGCAACTCTTCAGCGTGGTCCCTCCACGCTTGGGGTGCCACAGAGAGCCATGGCCAGTGTGCCTTGACACGAACCTGTGTGCCACCACCCTGCAGGGACATGTCCTGCACTGGCGGAAGGCAGGGCTGGGCCAGGCTCTGACATGCTGCACCACCTCCATCACCGGCTCTGCTTGGGGCATCTTCATGTGGGACCCCCCAGCCCGGCACATTCCTGCCTGATTTATGGCTTTTACGGCTCGGGACCGGCCGGTTGGAGCGCCCGGCACGCCGCAGGCACACACCACACCACGCCATGAGGCCTCTCCCCGAGCCCAGCGCTGCTCCTGCCTGGAGGCTGGTGGATAATCCCCCCTCCCAAACCCGGGAAGGGTGTTGGAGCAAGGGCTGTGGGGGCAGGCGTTGCCCAGACACCACCAGGGTGGCGGCCACAGCTCCGCTTTTCTCCATGACAGCTCTGAACAACTGCCAGGGGGGCTGGGAGGGGGCTATAAATAAATAAATACATACCCCCCCTAATACACCAGGCACGCACTGTGGGTCACTGGGTCACCCATGTGCCACTCCCTCCATGGCATCAGGACCGTGGGCAGGTGGATGGGTGGGCAAGGTCCTGCCTTGAGCCCCCTCCTCCTGCAGCCCTGCGGGGAGGATCCGGATCCTGCAGGGCCGGACTCGCCCGCCGGCGCCGATCAAAGGGATCAATGGGGCCGCATGATAAGCGGGGCCATAAACCCCCCCCAGTTCCCCTGGGAAACTCGCCAGGCTCAACCAGACCCTTGCACACCCCCAGGGCAAGGGCAGGAGCCACCAGCACCATCGGCAGAGACCCTCAAAGCCCCCTCAAAGCAAGGGGTCTGGTGTGGGAGCGCTATAAGGGGAATGAGCCATGGCACAGCAGCAGTGCTGTGATTTTTGGGGCTGAGCTGCACTGGGCTACTTGTGCCAGCTGAGGGATGTTGGGCTGGTGACAATCCAGCCTCCCCCGTTTCCTTGAGCAGCTCCAAGAGCCACACACAGAGAAAGGAAAGGGCTTCCCCAGCACCCGACCCTGTGTGGCACGGAGCCATCCTGGGGAAACACCAAACACTCTGGTTCATCCACTGCCAAGACCCTCGGGGTCATGATCCACCCCCCTCCTGGACTCAGTCCCGAGGGGAATGGACGCGTTTAAGAGGATGAAAGAAAATTAACCGTCAGCTGAGGAGAGCGTGGCTGGCCAGGACAGGGGGATTAGCGGCTGTGGCGGGCGGCTGCCCCAAGTGTGAGCCCCGGTGGTCCCACACCAAACTCAGCTGATTGCAGCCACTCAGCCCTGCCCATCTGTGATGAAGCCATGGAGGTTCCCAGGGATGGTGGGCAGAGGGATCTCTGTTCTTGCCCTGCCGGTACACCCGCCACGGCTGCCGGGCAGAGGATGTTGCACAAGCTGCTGCTGACGGTTACTTGGCAGCTGCTCACTGACCACTGCGGTGCCAAGCAGAGAAACAAACTCCCTTTGGGACCCCCCAAACCCTGGTTTAGCTCTGCCACTACCAACAGAACCAACTGCCAGTGACGGGCACCTGCCCAAGGTGCTCATCCGGCAGCACTGTACGGTGAGGGCATGCCCAGCCATGGCTGGGACGTGCCTGGTGTGCACTGTGGTGTGTGACAGAGTGCATTTGCCAGGCTGTCCCTGTTCCCCCTCGATCCCGAGCACAGGCAGGACACGGAAGGGGACAGACAGAGACGAGTGACTCCCAGCTGCCCCTCGCAGGATTTCCTTGCATTGACGCCATCCGCAGCCAACGGCAAAGCAGCCCCGAGAGCCCCAACGGCAGCGCAGGGCAGCTGGGACAGCGGGGCTCTGAATGCAAATTGGGGAACAGAAACGTTCTGGTTTTGGCAGCACGCGAAACCCAGCGCGCAGCTGAGCTTGGCACAGGCCGGCGCTGCCGCACCGAAATCAGCAGGTGCTGAGTCTTGTGCCTGCTTGGTGCTGATCCCTGCCCCGTGCCCGTGCCCTGCTTCCTGCTCTCGGCCCTGGTTTGTGCTCAGCTCAAGGCCAGCTCCTCGCAGGAGCACACGGCGTCTCGGTGCTCGGTGCAAAGGTACCGGCGTGCAGGCAAGGCCGCCCGGTGCCGCTGAGTCAATACATTTATGTTTCGTAATTAGGGAGCTGGAAATGACTTAATCCATAAGGCAGCTGCCCCAGGAATATCCTCTTACCGTGGGGTCCCCACGGCAGGGTGTGGTGGCAGGGGATGCTGTGGCACAGCCATCCCAGCCTGGCTGGGGGGAGCAGGAGATGCTCCCCACATCCCTGAGAGTCCCCTGGGCTGGGGGATGTGACACAGTGCTCCCAGTGCTGACCGTTCCAGGGTGAATGCTCGATGCCAGCAGCACGGGGTGGCTCTGGCCACAGTGTCCAGCCCACCTGGCCACAGCACAGCCCCTCGGCCCCCGGCCGGCTGAGGACACGGAGCCAGATGGCCGTTGCCAGCAGATCCATAATTAAGTGGAGGAGGAATTAGGCAGGCGGTGGGCGGGTGGCCCTGACCCCGGCCCCAGCACCCCCGGCAGGATGCCGGCCCGGCGTTTGGTGTGGATGACCGGATTAATGTTTCAAACCAGATTACAGGAAAATCCCAACCCCGCTGGCTTTCAAAGGGCAGGCGGGAGGAGGCGGCCCCTTGGCAATGCCAGGAATGCGGGAGAGCCCTCGGCACGGGCTCAGTTTTTAGGGAGGGTTTGAACCTCCTCCCCAAACCCCCCGAGCTGTGGCAAGGGGGGCAATTACAAGCAGGAGGGGAAGAGGATTTCACAAGGTTGATGCTGGTGCCAGGCAAATCCCCCCTTCGGCAGGAGTCCCTTGTCTGCCCCATGAGGCATCATGGAGGAGCCCGTGTCCCTGCATCCCACGTCCGAGTAAAAAACATAAAAATACCTCCCCTTCCCCCCCCCTCCCTGCTCGGTTCCGGGTTTTCAGGCCTCGGGGATTAATTTTCAAGTTTCTTTTCCATTGCCAGGAAGTGGCAACACTCTCGGTTTTCCTCCTTCTCTCCAAAACCGGTTTGAGACGTGCACACCGTGACGTGAGCCAGGACTGGGGACGAGACCCAAGGGCCACTGCAGCAGGGATGGGGGCTGGTGGCAGCCTCCACCTTCCAGGGGCTAAACTCCCCCAAATTCCTGTATTTAAGGAAAAAACACAACGCAGGCAGCGGTGAGGACAGCTCGCCCTGTCTCTCGGCAGGTAGCAGCACCAGCGGTGACAGGCTTGAGGGGTTACTTCTCTCCTTTTCTTTCTTTCCTTCCTTCCTCTGGCAGCCCCCGGGGATGCATCCCTTTGTCCCGCGGACAGCGAGGGGCCACGCTGGGCTGGGGGAAGAGCCGGCGCACACTAACGAGTTCTTTAACGAAGAATAAACACATTTACGGCGCGTTTCCCGTCCCACTCCCAGCCCGTGCACAGCCCCCGGCCTCTGGCACGCCGGGACCCGCAGTGGGGTCGGAGAGGGCACTTATTCAGAATAAGAAAGTCATTTGTAAAAACCAGAGCCACGGATTGATGCGGGGCGTTTCGGAGGTGCTGGGGATGTGATTTCCCGTAAGGCGATGGCTGACTCAGGGCTGGGGGTACCCAAGGCAGCAGCCCCTCTCCAGGCACAGGGTGCAGGGTTTGCTGGGGTAAATCCCTCCCGGTGAAGGGCAAAGGGAGCAGTCCAGCCCCGGAGCAGATTCCTACGCAGATAAAGCGCTCGGCTTAGGTACAGGTCACCCCTGGCTGTCCCCATCCCTAATCCCCTGCGAGCCCCCCGGGGCACAACCCCCCGAGGGAAGGGGCTGCTGGGGGCAGGGAGGTGCGTGTGCCCCTTCCCCAAAAATGTCCCAACACTTTGGTCGTGGGGGATGTGCTGGCTGGAGCCTCGCCCACATGGCCAGGGCTGGCGGTGACTCCACTGACCGGCCCGGCGGGATTCCTGCCGCCAGAGCATGGCCGGGCTGGGCTGGGGGGCCGCTTCCGCGGGGGCAGCTGGGCAGGGGGCCCGGGAGCTTCCCGTCGGCACCATTGTTCACACCGGTTCCCAGCATTGTCCCCTCTTCAGGGGACACGGCCTGAGCGCAGGTGCCTCTTTGCACCAGTGCCTCCTCCTCGGGCTGGACCCGGCGGTGGGCACAGCATCCATCGGTGACAAACCCAATCCCGATCCATGGGCACGGCAGTCTGAGGGTCCCCGAGACCACCCGGTGCCCACCTCCTCACCACACAGGAGCCATGTGGGTGACCCTGGGGGTACGCGGGCGGTGTCATGGCACGGCGGGTGTCCCCGAGCGGCGGAGGGGACGCTGAATGGGCGAATTAGTCACCGTTTAACCTCGCTGACCCCCCATTGTCCGTGCGCTGTCGGCCGCCCTGCCCAGCACGGCCGTGCCGCTGTGCCCAGCCAGCCGGTAGCTCCCGGGATCCGGGTCCCTGATCCCTCCGGGCTGAGACTGGCTCTCAGGACGGCTGTGCCACTGCTGTTCCCTCCAAGCATCCCTGTCCATGATCCCCCCGGGCTGACACAGCTCTCGGGATGGCTCTGCCACTGCTGTTTGCTCCCAGCATCATAGGATCCCTGTCGCTGATACCCCTGGGCTGACACAGCTCTCGGGACGGCTTTGCCACTGCTGTTCACTCCCAGCACCTCAAGATCCGGGTCCCTGATCCCCCCAGGTTGACACAGCTCTCAGGATGCCTGTGCTGCTGCTGTTCACCCCCAGCATCCCAAGATCGGCATCCCTGATCCCCCTGGACTGACACGGTTCTCAGGACGCCTGTGCCGCTGCTGTTTGCTCCCAACGTCCTGGGATCCACGTCCCTGATCCCACTGGACTGACACCAGCTCTCAGGACAGCTGTGCTGCTGCTGTTCACTCCCAGCATCCCAGGATCCCTGTGCCTGATCCCCCTGGGCTGACACTGACTCTGCCCCTGCCGTTTGCTCCCAGCATCCCAGGATCCCTGTCCCTGATCCCCCTGGGCTGACACTGACTCTGCCGCTGCTGTTCACTCCCAGCACCTCAGGATCCCTGTCCCTGATCCCCCAGGCTGACACCAGCTCCTGGGATGGCTGTGCTGCCACTATTTGCTCCCTTCCCGCAGAGGAGGAAGCGATTCCTGCTGCGGCGGCGTTTCCAGCGGCGCTTGGCTGCTGGGCGGCAGCGAGCCAGGCCCTGGCTGGAATCAAAACTGGTTCCGTGTCTGAGTGAGGACGTGTGGCACAGCCTGGTGAGGGGTCACGGAGACCTGGGGTGCTGGGGCTGTTCCCTTGGCTGGCTGGCTGGATGGGAGCCAGCCCGGCAGCTCTCCCAGCCCTTGCTGCGTGCGTGCTGGTGCATGCCCTTGACACATGCTTGCTATCACACCGGACCTTGTACAAATATTAATCCAGCGGAGTCAGGTGCTGTTGAGAAAGCTCGGCCGAGGAAGGACAGACACCAGGCTGGCTCCTGCCATCAGGCAGACCCAGGGAGGGCGGCTGAGAATGAGCTGTACAATGCTAAGCTGCGGAAATGTGGCCAGAGCACCCAACTCGAACTCTTGGGGTGAGCCCCCAGCTCGGGCTGTCTCTCCTGTGTGACTCCCAAGATGAAGCTCCTGAGGGTTGGAGGGCCAAGACCCTCATTCAGGACCTGACCCGGGTGAGGTGGCAGCAGCAGCAGCGAGGCCTGGAAGCCAAGACGGGGGTTTAAATTCCACCATATGTAAATGATCGTCTTAGAAGGGGATCGCGGTAAGCCCCGGCAGATGAGTCACCGGGGCTTCCACCGCCCGCTGGGATTTGGCTAATTGCAAATCTGTTCCTGAAATGCGAGGTCCTGCACCTCTGCCCTCCGTCAGCACCTCGGTGGGGGTCCCTGGGGTCCCGTGGGCAGGGCCAGGGTGCACAGAATCCTTGGGAACCCCACGGCAGAGCCGCTGGAGGAGCTGGAAGGGGTCCAGCAGCCACAGATGGGGTTGACAGGAGCCAGCTGTGGGCTGTCAGCCCCGGGAACCATCACTGCTGAGCTGCTCTAGCAGCGCTGAAACCTCACCGTTTCCTCACGCTGAGAGGAGGGGGTGGTGGTGGGCACTGTGATGGCACCACAGTGACAGACGCCATCCCACTGTGGCACCTGAGCGGGTGGCAGTGTGGGGCAGCATGTCCCACGTGCTGGAATCTCCAAAATCAGGCATTGGTGCCCAAGTTGGAGGCTCCACAGGGAGAACAGAGGCAGGAGGTGAAGCCCTTTTCTGCAGGGGTTTAGGGCTGGTACCTGCTCCCACTGCCACCCATACCAGGGTGAGAGCTGGACCCAGCTGCTGTGGGGGGACAAGGAAGCCCTTTCCCAAAGGACTGCTGCCACAGAAGTGACACAGCCCAGCCTGTGGGACACACAGGGAGCAGGGGACTCCCCTCAGGGGTGAGCCCTGGCCTGCAGCAGCCCCAGCCCCAATGCAGGGTGGGTTATCCCAGAGTGGAACCCAGGCACAGCAGATTAAGCGACCGATGGGAAGGGTCAGGGAGTGGGTCAGGAGCTGGGCCAGGAGCTGCACCCTGAGCCCCCAGTCTGGCTGCCCCAGGGGCTCCAAGCAGGGCCCCCCAGCCCCAAACACCCCCTGCCCTGGCCCCTGATTGCAGCACGTCCGGCTGGGCCCTGGGACCAGCTGCCATTTCTCCTGCGGTTTGGGCCAGAAATAGGGTGATGGAGCAACCCTGCCCTTGCCCAACGCTGCAGTGGGGGCGGGGGGCTCTGCTGACAAAGGCCCTGCTCCCTGCACTGCTCTTTTCTTTTTTTTTTTTTTTTTTTTTCCCTTTTTAAATAAACCCTGTTAGTTCAGCTGTGCCGAGAGGGGAGGCGGCCGCCACCTCCGCAGCCCTTGAGTCAGCCCGGGGGGCTGGGGCGTGGAGGGAACAGGGCTCTGGGTGGGCCAGGGGTGGGGGAAATGCATTTCCCCCATGTTTTAACCCCCCCCAGTTCTGGGGGTGTTAAGCATGGGGGTAATACAGCTTTGGGGGGACACAAGCAGGGGGGAACCAGCCCAGCTCCCAAGACAAGGGGTGATGGTGGCACGGTCCAGCTGGGTGAAGGCACTGGCTGAGCACCTCGAGCAGAAAGGATGTGTCCCCTTGTCCCTCAAGCTCATTAATCATCCTGGGTCTTGTTTGGAGAAATGTCTTGACGAGTGCTGGGATGCTGGGAGCAGCACCTGTGAGCACCCAGGCGTCTGGCTGGGGGAAGCTCTGGGAGGGCCAGGGGTGGGGGAAATGAGATTCTGGGGGGGTTAAAACATGGGGGAAACAGGACTTTGGGGGGACACAAGCAGTGGGGAACCAGCCCAGCTCCCGAGACAAGGGGTGATGGTGGCACGGTCCCGCTGGGTGAAGGCACTGGCTGAGCACCTCGAGCAGAAAGGATGTGTCCCCTTGTCCCTCAAGCTCATTAATCATCCTGGAAAAACGTCCTGACGAGTGCTGGGATGCCGGGAGCAGCACCTGTGAGCACCCAGGCGTCTGGCTGGGGGAGGCACTCGGCAGCTAAGCCGCTCTCACCAAGAGAAGTCCCTGACCTCTGGCCAGGGATCTGGTGGGATTACAGCCCCGGGAATGCTCCCTGAGCTCTATGAGCCAATTACTGCGCCGGATCCCCCGGCTGGGAGCACCCCTTGGGGCAGGGCTGCGGGGTGAGAGGGGCTGAGTGTGGGGTGAGCAGGGGTGGGGGACGCAGCCCTTTTCTTGGGAGGGTGTTGGGGAAGATGAAACAGGAAAGCCTTACAAATATGATTGTCTAGCGAAAGATTTTGAGAATATGGAAACTATAAGTGAGATTGAAATGAAAGCAAGCTTTGAGATACTTTAGTTACTGAACAACAGGAAAACAACGGTGTGGCTGGCTGAAGGTAATCCCCTTTTGATGAAACAACACCCTCTGCTTGCAGGCAGGTCTAAGGGTCAGAGCAGACCCTACCAGCTTGGCAGAAGGGGTCCAAAGAGGAGTTTTTAGGGTTTAAAACGTAGTACAGTATGGTAATGTAGTGATTCTTATAGGCTGTATGGAAATGCTATAGGATTTGTATATTGTACTAGATTGGTTAGTGAGAATCAGAATATTCAACACAGAAGATGATTTATTGTATTGGAACGGGAACTTCGCACTTTTACCTCTTGTCTATTGCTTCTTGCCTTTTACTCTCTTACCCCTTTTATGCTCTCTCCCCCTCTCTCCTCTCAGTCCTGCTCTGAGCTGTGGCTGGCAGCTCCCAGCAGGGCCCTGCACCCAGGCCCTTTGCAATAAACCCCAAATTCCTGACCTGGCTGCAGAGATCTCTCATGTCCGTCTGTCCCGACTGTGCTACCCCCGTCAATCCTACAGGAGGGGTCCACTGCTGACTCCCCCCACCGCCCCCAAACTCCTGTCCTGCTCAGATCCCCTCTTTGCCTGCCTTATCTGCTGCTGGCCTGGCCAGGCACTGCAATCACCTCCCCGGCACAGCAGCGCCCAAGCGGGGGCCCCAGGGCACTCCCCCCCTTATCTGGGAGCCAAACTGCCTCTGGGTGGGTGGCTGGGTGGGGGGCAGTGGCCCCCCGGCCGTGTGATGACACTCGTGTCCCCCTTCCCTGCGCAGGGGCCCCCTCGCCCTCCCTGGGGGCGGCTCATCCGCTCGGCTGGCTAATGCAATAAAGCTCTAATCAATATTTTAAAGAAAGTAAATGGACCCTCCCGCCCTCGTTAAGAGGCCACGGGGCCCCCCGGCTCAGGCCCCACGCCCCCAGCTGGCTTTGGGCTTTGAAAAGGAGAATAATCCACGGGAGAAAGGGGTTCAGAGGGGATCCCCCATGCCTTAACCAGCTCCTGGGGATTCAGAGGCTGTCTGCTGCTCCAGACCCTCCTGGAAAATCCCAGCGCCACCAGCCATGTGCGCAGCAGGGCTGGTCTGGGCGGAGGGGGGGTCCGGTTTCACCCACCCCCGCAGCCCTGCCGAGGTCGCCGAGTTGCTTTCGGTTTATTTTTCCCCCAGCAGTGCTGCACTTTGAAACGCTGTATCTCGGGGTGAGCTGCACCACCCCAGATAAGGGCTGAGGTTTTCGCGCCTGGGTGCCACCGGCACGGCTCAGATGTCCCCAAGACAAGAAACCCTTGGCTCATTAAAGCACCAGCACCCCCAAAACCCCTCAGCTGGCACAGCCTCCCACTGGCACTGTGGTGACTTCTTAAATCCTCCCTGAAGCAGAAATGGGGTGTTAAACATCAGCCTGAGGCAGCCGCTGGTGTTCCCCTTTTGGGACACCCCAAAAGAGAGCACCCAAAATGGAGAACCCCAGAGGGAGAGAGGTGGCTGCTGCAGCCAGAAGAACACAGGGAGGAGATGAGCACAGGGAGAAGATGAACACAGAGAGAAGATGAACACAGGGAGGAGATGAAAACAGAGAGAAGATGAACACAGAGAGAAGATGAAAACAGAAAGATGAACACAGAGAGAAGATGAACACGGAGGAGATGAACACAGGGAGGAGATGAAGACAGGGAGGAGATGAACACAGAGAGGTGGATTCCTCAAGCTCCTGCCATGTGGGATGGGGCACTGGCATGCAGGATGCCCCGTGCCTGAGGGAGCACCAGCAGCACAGCAAACTCCAAAAGAGGCAGAGAGAGAGGCTGGAAACTCCAGCTCCAGGGGCTGCCACTCCACCAGAGAGGCTCCCACTCCTCCTACCCCCGGGTATAAGCAGGGAGCAGCAACAGCAATAATGAAACAGAAAGATCAGAGCAAGAATCTTGGGGGGCAGCAGCAGCAGAGCCCCCACACTGCTAGGGTACAGAACTCTGAGCAGTTTTACCCCCAGCAGTCCTTTCCTTGCTGCATTTTTAGCCATTTTCCCATGTGGAGCCTCTTCCCACCCAGAAAATGCCCCTTTTCCCACCCACCCCGAGGAGCCGCGGTGCCCCCGAGTTCCCTGTGTGGTGGGATGGGGCACTGGCATGGAGGGTGCTCCATGCCTGAGGGAGCACCAGCAGCACAGCAAACCCCAAAAGAGGTAGAGAGGCTGGGCTGCCACTCCACCAGAGAGGCTCCCACTCCTCCCACCCCCGGTATAAGCAGGGAGCAGCAACAGCAAAAACGAAACAGAAAGATCAGAGCAAGAATCTTGGGGGGCAGCAGCAGCACCAGAGCCCCCACAACACTGGGGTACAGAACTCTGAGCAGTTTTACCCCCAGCAGCCCTTTCCTTGCTGCATTTTTAGCCATTTTCCCATGGGGAGCCTCTTCCCACCCAGAAAATGCCTCTTTTCCCCCCTACCCACCCCGAGGAGCCGCGGTGCCCCCGAGTTCCCCGTGTGGCTGGGGCTCCTTTGTTCTGCAGCGCCCGGGTCAGGCTGAGCTGACCTCGGCCTGTGCAGTAGCCGTCCCTGGGGACGGGGAGGTGCCACGCGCCGGCTCCCTAACCTCCCTCACCTCCATAACTCTTCCTCACGCCCTCCCCTTCCTCCTCCCTTCAACCGGGCCCCATCCTCCTCCTGCCTGCGGCCCCCCACGGCTCCAAGCCGAGCACCAGTTCGCAGGAATCTGTCCCAGATGGGTCAATAAAACCTGGCAGTGGAGGATGGGGTTTGGATGTGGAGACAAGGATGGGGGGTTTTGATGGTGGCACTGCCTGGTGAGGACTTCTCAAGCACAGAGACCCGCAGGCCAAGGATGCTGACAGCACCAGCACAACCAGAGCTGAATCCAAACTGGATCTCCTGCAGGGAGAGCTGGACGGCCAGAGAATTAAAGGTTGGTGGGAGAGTGCTGCTGGTATTGAGGAGCTTCTTGACAAAAATAAAAAGCAACCCCAAAAGAGCCCATCCCTCACAGAGCAGAACGCAGGCACAGCCACGCACAGCACCACATCCCTGCTGGCTCAACCACACAGAAGTCAGAACTCAGCACATCCCTCTGGGTGTCCAGAGTTGCCAAGAACCCCGCTGGGGGGCTCAGAGACCCTGGCATGCAGCCCAGAACACCTGGGGATTTGATTTTGACCCCTGAAGCAAGTTGCCAACTTTGTATGAGGACCTGAAAGTCACAGAGGTTTGAATAGTGTAATAACAAAATGATCACAGGGTGAAAATGTAGATTTTAGGATTTTTGGTATGGGGGTTATGGGGACAAGATGGAAGAACTTGGGTGTGTCTAGCTTTTCTTCTTGTTCTCCATTTTTTGCTGTGATGTTGGCACTTTGGGATTGGTTTAGAGTAGAAGTGCACTGTCTAACATAGGTGATAGGTATTGGGAATTAAGTGTAAATATGTTACACATAGTTTGTAGTATAAAAGGACAACACACAGAGTGCCTGTGGCTGCCCTGCTTAGCAGACCTCGGCTGGGCAGAAAGAAAATTTTATAGATAAGAATTAATAAACAACCTCAAGACTGAAAAGCAAAGAGTCCAGACTCATTTTTCAGTAGCACAGCCGAAGCAGAGACATCCTGCACATCTCAGGGCAGCAATTACCAAACAGCAACCTGAGACACAGGGACCCTGCTGCTGGGGGTTTCTCTTAAGGCACCTCCACCACGGTGAGCAGCGGGGATGGGGTATGGCATCCCCTGCCCCACATGGGGACCCTGCTGCTTCCCCCCTAAGGCACCTCCACCAGCGGGGATGGGGTATGGCATCCCCTGCCCCACATGGGAACCCTGTTTTCCCCCTAAGGTACCTCCACCAGCGGGGATGGGGTACAGCATCCCCTGCCCCACAGGGGGACCCTGCTGCCGGGGCTCCCCCTAAGGCACCTCCACCACGGTGAGCAGCAGGGATGGGGTATGGCATCCCCTGCCCCACATGGGGACCCTGCTGCTTCCCCCCTAAGGCACCTCCACCATGGTGAGCAGCGGGGATGGGGTACAGCATCCCCTGCCCCACATGGGAACCCTGCTGCTGGGGTTCCCCCTAAGGCACTTCCACCGTAGTGGGGATGAGGTAGAGCATCCCCTGCCCCACACAGGGACCCTGCGGCCGGGGCTCCCCCTAAGGCGCCTCCACCGTGGAAAGCAGCGGGGATGGATGGGGTTCGGCATCCCCTGCCCCGTGCTGCCCTCGCTGTTTACATTCCTGCTGCTCCTTCCCAGCTGGGCTGCTGGGCCGGAGCCCGGCGGCACGGCACGCGCTGGAGCCCGGCCAGGAGGAGCTCCCGGCCAGCGCCGGCTGCGCCAGCAACGCCCTGGCCCCGCTCCAGGGGCCGCGATCCAAGCGCGGTCGGTCGGTCGCGCGGGGCTGACGTGCCGGGGGAAGCCTCTCCGGGCCCGGTGTTGCCTCTGCTCATCCGCCCACGGAGGATTTCCAACCTCCTCCAGCTGCTTCAGCATTCACCACCGAGCCAGGCTCTTCCCAGAGACCCCAGGAAGGGACGTGGAGAGGGGGCACAGCTGGGGGGCAAGGGAAGCACTGGGAACACGGCTGGTGTTCCCAAGTGTTGTGGCTGTGATAGGGGACCTGGCAGAGGCTACGGCACCGACACGCTGACGAACAGGAAGATCAGAGTTGTGGTATTGAAAAGCCTTTTCACAGCTACGAGTTCACGGCCCTGGCCCCTCGCTCGCCGGCGGCAGGAAGCACGAGAGA